>VWYH01008316.1:163980-205399 GCA_013399365.1 Pampusana beccarii
TCCTTTTGTAATGAGTAGTCTTTACTAATTAAACATCTTTTTTAAGTTTTTGGTTTTTTTTTCCTGTGGAATACGTTCAGGATCTGAGTAACAAGATCTGTGGGGAAAAAAAAATAAATCTCTGAAGCTGTAGGAGTTCAAATGTCCCTCTTACAACGAAGAATACAAGCAGGCTAATCAACCAACTGCTAGTAGACTGATTACTGCTTAATAAAAAAATCAGATTTTATTTCTTCACATATGCTCTATCTTGTTACTACAGTAGACCATTAAAGTTCATCAGGCTTAACATAGCCACCAGAATTGCCTTTCTTAAGACTGTAATTATGCATTTCACTGGATTCTGTAAATTCTTNTCATCACTAAAAATCAATGAAGTATATGCTCCCTGCTTTTTCTCTCTCCCTACAATACACATCCTTGCACTTTGTTTTCTATGCTTAACGTGCACTTGGTTTCATTGTCCTACCTCTATAATCAATCATAATTTCTTCTTCAAATGTAAATATCTCAGAGTATCAAGAGAAAGAAAAGTCAGTCATCAACATACATTTTAAGCAGACAAAAGGTATAGGTACCTAGCGGATCACTTAATAATGCTTTTAATTNTCTTAATATCCAAATTAATTGTCCTAGCAGGGAAACTATTTTTTCAAATTCCAAGAAGTACGGCCTAACTGAGTACGGCAGCCCATCTACCTAGATCTATAATCCAGATTTTAGACTCCAGAGTTTTCATTGAATTAAAAGCAGTCTGCAATATTCTAGATATCTTTAGCTCCACAGGGTTTTTTCAGTACAGGCTTAGAAACCTGCCAGGGAGCAGGGAATAGGTTCCAAACAGACAGAAGTCTTTCATGGTCTGGGAATACATAACTCAAGTTTACTAATAGTTTTGTGTCGTCGTCTTCTTCTGACAATATATTATTTTATAAACAGGATGTCAGACTTGGTTAGCTACTGCTTGTTCTCATGACAAACTACGTACTTAATTTCTACTTTTACATCTGAGCTAAACTTGGTTTGGACATGATTGTTATTATGCTTACGTAGACTTCCCCCTATCTTCTAGTTCCTTGTAGCTGAATCTCATTTATCAGTGGAATCCATAGCTTTCAAGATTACATTTGCTTTGTACAAAAGGTGTCAAACCTGCGCACTACGGGCCAGTCCCAGTCCCTTGGAATACTAAAGCTCGTGTCCAGCCCCTTTTCAGCTTCTTCCTTTGAGGCCCCCTCAGTCTCTCACCAACCACAGGACAGCAAGTTTGCCCATCCAAAGGGCAGACGTCCTCCACGTGGTCTGAGCTCTGAAGACGCCACAAAGAACAACAGTATTTTAGTTGTGGGACACCTTCCAGTTACTCTGTAGGGAAGGAAATAGGAAATTTGGTCCATAAGCGGCTCCATGAGATGCTACGTGGCCTGTTCCAGACCCAATATAGTTTGCACTATAGATAAACTCACATCTCATCACTTAAAAGCCAAGTTTTAAAGAAAAAAAAAATTATTCCCCTCTTCTCAATCAGCTTTCCCTTCACTTGAGATACTCTGATTTAAAATAGTTGTCCCTTTGTACTTTAACTATTTGTATAGCCACAACTATCCATTTTTCCGGGTCGGCTAACATTATTTAGCTACATCTGGAAATAGCTCCCTGAATTAAAAATGGAGAAATTAATCTCTTGCAAGGGTAAGCCCTCAGTACTTTTTTCTTCCAAAAACTCGTGCTGCATTTTAAACTCCAGTAACTAAAGGTGTGAATATGGAAAAATGCAATAATAACTACCTAGAGGGATTAGGACTGAAATGTCCAGGCTGGTTTTAATCAGTGTATTTCTTACACTTCAGCACATAATATCATCCCATAATGCAGATGGGTGAAAAAAAGAATTTTCATTACTTTGTCAGTGCTACTTACATGAGTTTTACTTTACAAGGAAATTACAAATGCTTGCTCTTTCTGTGCTCAAAGTCTACGCAAATTCAGCAAACTATGTGGCTTTGAAATTTACTATATATTTTTATCATAATTATAAACTTAAAGAGGAATCATACAGCAGTTTTGGCTGTTCTCACAGCATTAGTAACCATTGCTTGAGATAACTAACTCTGCAAGACTCGTGAGAGCAAATATTATTCTATTGAACAATTATTTCTTATTTTGGATCAATTATGTAGGCTACAGATTATATCATTGTTTTAAAAATCAAGATACTGTTTTTCTTCAAGTTAAATTGAAAAAACGAAATCATAATTTCCTTAAACTTGGAAAACTTATGAATTCAGACACAAAAGAGACTGTCAAAACTCAGACTTTTCTTTGTGAGCGACTGTTTTTAGGAAAAGACATAGCCCTGCTGATCACGAGGAAACAACCAGCCTAATAAAAGTTTTAAATCAAAGGGTAAAGTTAGCAGGACAAGAAGCCTATGGTAACATACAGTTGCCCCACTCCCATCCCATGCATGTTTAATACAGAGCTGCATTCATTACAGTAAATTGTGCAAGAGCGTGGCAATTATTTCCTGTTCAAAAGGGAGCAGAAGGTATTTTTTTCAGACACACATTCTGGTAATGTAACAAATGCTGAGTTTCCAATATTTTGAGTCACAACTGCCATAAACAATTGTCTCTAAAACAATATGCTACTTCATTTGAGTATAACAAGACTTGTGCACTGCTAGATCTATAACATCTGTTGGGCTGTACATATACCATATTATTGGAGATGATAGATAAGGGTCCTGGACAGGAATTAGAAATTTAGAGCTCAATTGCAATACTGCACACAGGATGGTAGGAATGCTTTTTACCTGTGGGAATGAACTGCTCCATTAGGACAAAACAATCCTTTCAGTGAGGGTGGGGATGGGGGAAGAAAAGTCAAAGCTGATGTCTTCCATGGTCCTCAGGTTGACCAAAGTGGGTTGATGCAGTCCCCTCTCGCAACAACTACATCACTTTCGTAACCAAATCCAATTGTCACTTGCTGACTTTATATTTGCTTCTAATTAAATCCCATATATAGGTACTTTTTGTCAAAAATGGTCTGGACCGCAGTAGATCAGCACAGATCTCAAACTGTTTCTGGATGTATCTGCTCACAGAACCAAGGCAAATGATTTAAAAGATTTGAGACACAAAAATCTGTGCAGCCACATTGTCCAGGCAGAGCTCAGACTTCAGAGAGCTCAATCAGGACTGCAACTAAAATAAGTGATAAAACTCAAGCGGACTCATTCATGAACCCACACACCCCAATGCCTGAGAAGCACAAACCATTTAAAAAATGGTTTAGCCATATAAAGACATGAGAACAGCTGACACTTACATTAGATATAGATCACTTTTTCAAGGCCCTAATGTTGTCAGAATTGTTCATGATGACCGGTTCATTGCTTCACAAATTTTCCCCTACAATTTCAATCAGTTGGTCAATGATCAAGTTAAAGGGTATGCAATAAATATTAATTATACTAGGTAAAATCTGTAGGTAAAACTGTTCTAGAGTAACAATAGAGGGACTTTTTGCCTTCAAACAATTTTAAGAAATATTCCTAATGTTTATGTGCTCTGCAATCAAATGATGTGACTCTCAAAGGGAATGACTTGCTAGTACATTAATGTAATAAAATTCTGTCCCTTCTGATGTACCTGCCATACGAACAGACTATTGATTAGTCCATTAAGGCCTTACATTGGCATTGCTTTTCAAACACCCAGTCCAGACTGGCTCAAAACACATGAAGAGCTCCCACAGCACAAACTGACCTCAAATACAGGGATAAATTCTTCATCTCAGGATTGGCCACGGTGTCAGTTCACCATTCCATAAAATGTTACCATAAATGGTTCCTTTTGGTATAAAGACAACTTGGACTGAGCATTTTTTTCCTGATCGCCAAACTACCTTCAAAAGCGAGATATTTTGTCTCACTTGATACAAAATATTCAGTGTAAAATAAAAGCATGTTAATTTAAAACAATACAGCAGCTTCTGTTTTCATCGAGTTCCTATGATCTTTTCCCAGTCTTGATTCTATCTATACAGCTCCTGACTATATTTTGTAACAGCCCTGAGGCTATTCTGTATTTTAACCTGACAATTATTGGTAACCTTCACAAAAAACAGCACAGTGAACAGACACACGCACACCCTAGAGCCTTTTTTCTATTTTCTTTTTTTTTTTGGTAATTCTGTCAAAGTCCAATAAAAGCTTTCCAATTTAAAACACAACAGATAACCGTGATGAAGAACCAACTTTAGCACAGTTGGTAAGCATCTCCAGTTGAAAAGTGTTCAGCGTTTATGCAACACTTTTTCTATCAAAAAATCTCCAGTAATAAAGGGTGTTTACCTTTAACCCTTATGTGTCACTAATGTTCCAACCGACTTCACTCATCCATGTTCTCTACTAAGCCACAATGATGTCAAAAAGAATCACTTTATTCAGGTCGGTTTCTGAAAGCACTGATTTAGTGACAGAATTGAAGCAGGATAAAGAACCCATTTCTCATATTTGATAAGTAAGCAAATAAAATATGAGGCAAATTTTTAAAAGATATCAAAAAGATATCAAAGGTCTCTCCTAGAATATTATTGGCTGTATTTCTAAAGGCATTTCCACCATAATTGATAGCAATGCAGATCTCCAGTTCCCATCACAGTCATATTGCAAATAGCATCCTTATTGGCTCAGTAGAATTTAAACTGAGGAAATAAATCCATCTCACAGATGTTACTCAGAATTCATGACCAAGCTGTCCCAAATCCTAATCCTGGACTGAAAAAGATCTTCGTAGCTCATAACAAGCCCTTGTGTCAACCCCACATCAATCATAAGAAAAATATCAGACTGATTTTTGATTTTGGCATTTTCTCATAAGATTTATGCTGTAACAAAGAGTCAGTATAAAAAAAAAAAATCATCATTTGGTAAAAGTATTCATGCAGAATAATAAATTAGTTCCTGAACTGCCTGTGCTAGGCCAGTGGTAGATTTAACATAAATCTCAATAGAATCTATTTTCATTTAAAACACCATACATACATCAGTGCATTCAGTAATTATAAAGCAATATTCAAGCCCTCTGTCCCTCATGATAAACTGCATTGTTTATATTTGCTGTTTAGCTGACCAAAATCTTTCCACAAGAGCTCTTCAGTTAGTTGCTGAACAAGAAAGCAGTGTTGGATAAGCATGTTAATATTTGAACAGCTCAAGATTTGGCCAAATATTCCTGCCAAGAAGAAATTTTTCCTGGAAGGTCACAAAAAACTGTCTTAAAATAGAACATTAAATACAATTTAATAGCAAATTCCACATTAAGCTATGGGTTTGCAAAACTAACCCACTCCCCTTCCATTCTATATATAAACAGATTTTATGCAGTGTCTTCTTTAGTGAAACATACTAAAGAATCTTCACTAATTTCTTCAATTTTAACTTCTTTTATGAATTTTAATTTCTTTAATTACTGTCTTTAATGAAACAAATTCATGAGTCTTCCATCTATTCAGTATCACAGCATGAGTTCATAAAGAAACAGGACAGAGTTCAGACAGATAAATTGTGAGCCTTCAAAAAACAGCATCAAAGACAGTATCCTATTGATGTATGTAATTCTAATACTATTAAGTTCAGAGGGTTTTGCCTTGCTCAGCTTTTGCCTGAATATTGCCTGGTAGTATGGTCCTCAGTCAAGGAACCGAACAGTTAGACAAAGGAAAAAAAATCTTGAAAAGAAACCCACAATCCAGGAAAGATATCTGGGTCTACTGACTCAAAGAACATCAAGAATTTATGATGTCAATGGCTCAGAAGATTAAACTCCTCTTTTGAAGATGTTTAATCATATTTTCAGATACACAGGGGAACTTTCATAACATAATAAAGCAGATAATTTTTTTTACTCAGAAAATAATACGTTTCGAATATCTATGACCCAAGGCAAAGATACAAAACTAAAGTGACTGTGATTTTGTGAAGAATGGTATATACCATTACAGCATTTAGCACACTAAAGCTATGAAAACTAGTTCCAAGACTTTATATTGGCTACAGAGAATTCACAAGTTCTCCCTCTTGCATATTTTAACTTTAGCAATTAAGAAAACAGCTTTTTGATTCCAAAAATTCACAGCATCTTCAGCTCCTACCTGTGTCAACAGAAGGTACAGATGTCTCTGAATCTTGAATTAATTCTGACTAAATGGTTAAAATATGCTTATTGGTTACTAGATTTTGTACGGTGTATATAAATTTACCCTCCAAGCAATATCATAATATGTGCAGTGACCTATGAAACAGAGATTTTGCACATTATATTAAGACATCTTTTTTTTAATATTCAACGATACACAGATATTGTTAGCACACAACACAAAGTATATTTATATAATATGACATATAACAAAGGCTGATATATTTGTATATTCTCAGTCCTTGACACTAACATTAACTACTGTTTTGTGAAATGTGAACATTTTAACGTGTGTCATTTCACCTGACAAAAGGTATTACCTTGCAAACAAAACAAACTTCCCCTCAGAAACCTTACTGCTTTTTATATGACAGGCTATCACAGCTATAAATAAAGTAACTTATTACAGCAAAATGCACATTCGCCTGTCTGACACCTCTGCTCTCCACTCATTCCAGCTATTCTCCGCACCATCATCAGCATCAAGCACCCTGTGGTGGGACCTGTTGGGGTGGGACATATTGGGGTGCAAGAGTCAAAAGCCTGAGTCTCCAAGAGAGAGGATGTAAGAAAAAGAAGATGGATTTTTAATGGGGTTTTGTGTGGTTTTTTTTATCAAATATAAGGTGGAACATCCACAACCATTTTTTTCCCTAAAGGAACTAGGCTTTCTATTACTCTAGAAACACACTGTGCTTAGGTGTTTGCTATGCAAGTTCTATCAACCTTGAAGGCATCTGTTGTTCCACGTCAGTGAGAAGTGCCCCCCCCCCCCCCCCCCAAAAAACCAGCAATGCAAGGCATTCATTGTAAAGCTTCCAATACATCAATATGTATCACCACAAAACCAAAAACCATGGTGTATTCACAAAACTGTTCTATTTTGGATGTTTGGAAAGCAGACAAAAGCTGAAAAGGTTGATTTAATGGAATCTTTGAGAAGACTCACTGAGCCACAACTGCATTCACATTCACCTAGCAAAACAAACAACAAAAGTTCTGGATAGAAACTATGAAAATAAAGCTAAAGTAAAAGCCAGTAGCATAACAGGAATCCAGTTCCATGTCAGAGACTGAAACGAATTATGTCTCAAACATTGTGGCAAAACCAGCTCCTCCAGCCCCAGGAGACAGGACACTGTACAGAGACTGAAAAGAACCAGCCTCAAACATTGTGGCCTAGTGGGACACTCACGGCTCTTAAACTGTTCACCAGTTAAGCTTAAGTAAAATAAATCTGCCAAATCATCTGCTAATTGGGCCACACTGCAAAATAGAAGGTGTTGCTTTTCTTGTTTATGGACCCTAAGTATTGTGTGTACTGTTTTCCAACCAAGGTGACCCAGGCACCTGAGTCACGTCTCCCCCCACTCGCCCCTCTGGGCAGGACCTGACACTCAGTCAGGTGCCAAATTACACTTGCTCTTAATTCTACTGCCCATTCGCATCTCCATTTTTGTGAAGTGTTATTCATCTACTGATTGCAGTCTTGGTTTAGATCAAGTTAATTTTATCAATACCAAATGCAACCAGCTATCCTTTACTATTTACTTTCAATAGGTTTGATGCAATACGCTTTTATTGCCGAGATAAGTATTGATTAAAGCCTCTGCTTCCACTCATTTTGATTGCCTTATATAATTAGGAAGTCTAATAAGAGCATGAAGTGCAAATAACATTTTATGTTTGCATGTAGACATGTGAATGACCTTTACAAACTGAATATACTTTAAAATACACCTGTCCTTGATGTAAAGGACAGTGAATTAACAGGAAACCAGTAGACATCTCAGGGCATAACAAAAGGAAGATTCTATAAAGCGCTGTGGAGTAGCATGGTATCTTCAAGGTCTGGACAATGGAAAGGATTCCCTTAAATGAAGTCTAACCTGACCCACCTAATGCAGAAAGCAAAGTTTATACCATTAAGACGATATTTTAAACTGCGGTTTGAAGGGGTTTTAAGCAATGCAGCAATTCCAAAAGCTCTAATCCTGCCCAAAGCTGTAAAATGAAGGTGGGCAGTCACAAAGCTACACTGAAGTGGCCAAGGGTTACTGTAAGTGCAGAAACACAACCACAGGCAAACGCAAAGTGGGGGCCCAGAGCTTTCAAACAGGCAGGGAAGATTTGCCTAAGTGCCCAGCCGGTTTGTCTGTGTGAGCCAACATCCCGGCAGCAGCGACTGCCAACACCTGCTGACTCATCTGGGGCACCCAGAAGAGGAACATCGGATGAAATTTTGTTCCATTTCTCCGGAAAGCTGAAGATCAGATTTGTCACAGACACAATCTTGTTTGCCAGAGTGACGTGATAACAACATTTAATGACATTTGGCTTTTACGGAACGGCTGATTAACTAATTACAAGTACATAGAAGAGACCTTTGAAAGATATTCTGTGAATGGATGCAGAATATGTTTTCAGATAAAGCATTTTTATGCCCCCTGCCCAATTATTTAATTTGTTTTATGAAGTCTGAGAAATCAGGTTTGGAAAGCACCAAGCAGGCCCATTTTCCTTTTCTCACCTAGGGTGGGATACATTACTCATTTACTGTACTGTACTATGTTTTCTAGCCCTGTCTCATTTTAAACACTACTTCAAAGATACGAAGCATCCCACACTTCCCTTGGGAAACTACTCCAAAATAGTAGAGAGGTTTATTTCTGACATTTAATATAATCTCTCCTCCTCAGCTTCCTCCCATTACACTCACTCTGTCGCCTTTAACAGAGTTTGAAAATAAAGAGACACAGATTTTCTGAAATCTTGTTTAAGTTTTGGACACAGTCATCCATACTCTGAGAAAAACATGTCACGCCACCCCAGGCCTGTCCTGACTTATTTCTAAAATACCAGCCCCAGAGCCACACAGCCAGACTTAGGGCCGCTTTCCTCTCTCAAGGAACTTCAGTGAAGAAGGAAATTAAGAGCTTTCTTCTCCAGCCATGGCTGCGAAAGGCTACAGAAATATGATCACACTCAACACATTTTTCCATTGCGCTTCATCAATCCCCAGAAAATTCACCTGCTAGAGACTTCTGCTGATCCATAACAGTGGAGGAAAAGTTAGTGTCTATTTTTCACATCAAAACAGAGTATCCTGTTGTATGAGCAAAGTTGGTTTTCCAAAGGATATCTGATAGACATATATTCTATGATACAGATTCATTTGACAGTGGTATCTTATCATAATAAGAAAATAGTTATTGCAATGAAATAAAGATGAAACAGTTTATGAGGAACAGCAATAACTGAGTTTTCCAGCTCCCTGACTGCATAGTTGCTGTGCATTGTACTGCACATTATGTAGCAGAAATTCTGCTTTTCACATGTGCTGGACAACAAAATGGTTTTGCTCTCTCCAGACTGCAAGTACAAGTGAAACGAGAGAAGAGTTATAATGGCCTTTGATGTGGAGGATTTAGAATAACCTATTCCAGCATATAGCTTGTCCAAAATCCCATCTTGAAAGCAGCACACAGGCTCTAGGATACCTTTCTCCAGTGTGAAAACACACATGGAAAACAGAAATGAAAGCTCTTTAATATGTAACTGTTCTATAAGCTCCTGATATGCCACAGAGAGAACCTACAGGCTTCTGCTCTGTTTGTTTGATAACTGTGTAACTTAGAGAGAATTCAAAAGCACTTGAATGCACCAAGAGTTGCACAAAAAACTACAATAAAATGCAGCACTTATTTACAAAAACTACAAAGCTATGACATAAATTAATGCTACTTAGTAAGGGCTAAACAGCCTGTATATAACCTGGTCCAAAGCAAAAATCATTGTATTGTTGCCCATGGAGCAACTAGGGAGGCGATTATGATCCGAGATTACCTTCTTCCTCCTCAGCGGAAAACCGAACGGGTCTGTTGCACCCCTTCCGCAGGTGTGTGCTGTCTGACCTGCTGCTGCATGACGGGGTGAAGCAGGCAGGCAGTGCGGGCTCTTCAGGGTTCTGCTCGTTCCCTGCCCTCTCCACTAAGAAAATCTGATAAGAGTGCAATTTGTTCCAAAATATAAAGGATTTTTTTTTAAAATTTCAAAGTAGTACACATGTGATGCACAATTTCCTATCTGCCTCAACAGGTTTTTATAGCTCTGCAGTTGTATAGTTTTGGGTAGCAGTACAGAAGGATTCCAAGCTTGTAAAGCTTTATTAGTACCATAACCACTGCTAATATTCCAGACTTGTGCATACAGGCACGGTTCATCTCTTGCTACCTTGAAACTAATTGTAAAGAAATAATTAAACCACAATGTAACTCACCAACAATACTTTTTGTGAATAATTCTTACCAGTTGCTTGTACCATTAAATTGACCACATCCCTATAGAGGCATTTTTTCCACAAAAAGACTTTGATTTAAAAAACAGAACAACAAAAAAAATCTCAAACTACCAAGCCTTTTAGCAAGAGACAGCTTAAAGTCCTATTATTTTATTAATAGTCCTGAATAAGCAAGCCAGATACATTCACATATCTATCTGGTACATATCTATTTTTTCATTATGCCTCTCTTCTGTTCCTCCTCCGTTTCGGCTTGGCAAGCTTTTTATTTTAGCCACTTTCCATATTGTTTTCACTGTAATGATTACAAGTAGCAAGTACATGAACTACAGACACAATGAAACTCAAAGCAACCTGCAACAGTAATGCCTGGACTACAATTAGGGTGAATCTTGGCAGCTAGTGGAGGAAAATCTATGTAGTCAGGGTCTGTGCAGTAATGCACAATCTATGTGCATTACATCCAGTGAAACCAATCCCATCAGAGAAGAAGGAGGACCAAAAAGAGCAGGAAGGTACTCCCTCTGGCAGCTGTGCACATATAGGGTTTCCAGATTAACAAAGGCAAACAACATAATTCCGTCACCTACAGGTACTAAACAGACTTAGGGAGTTAAGTGCATCAGTGGTGGTTTTTAAATGTGCAATAGTGTGACAGAACTAAGCAGGAGCGAGATCTTTCTCGTATGAAATGCAATGAAAAAAGGTACTGTTAAAAAAATATATTAAAATCAAGCAAAACAAGACTGACCAACCTTTTATTCATGGAAGACGTATTGACTTCATAAGCAGCACCTTCAAAAACACACATGAAAGTGATCAAATGATACAGCTGCCTGTAATAGATAAGAAAGGTATTTAAGTTCTAAGAGACCTTCTAACACTTTAAAGTTCCTCTATACATGGTAAATTGATACTAGCTTCTAATACAGAAGCACTTTCTTCACATAACATTCTTAAACTGGACTGTTTTAGGAAGGACCGGGAGCACAGAAATGAAGGTTGTGTTTCCAGGTTTCTAAGATGTTTTAGTTCTCTAGATGTACCATTCAGCGGACACTCTTCAGAAAAAGTTACCACCTGTTAAATATTTTTACTTAAACTTGTCATTCTCACTGCTTTTAATTGTGTCTTCATGCCTCCTTGTTTCAAGTATGCCCGCATACAGAAATACAAATATGCTCAGGAATACTTTGAAAGTTCAAGCTGAGCGAATACGGTATTTGAAAGCTTGCTCCTATCTATCCTTGACATATTCTTTAAATTCTTTGATGCACGATTACGGGCTGTAATATATTTATCTGAAACACAGTAGTACAGACGCTTACTACTAATAAAATAATACTGACAAAGTAAAAGTCATACCATGTAATGAAAACAGTACTGAAGAAGAAAATATTAAAATAATTTGAGATAAGCATATACCACCTGCAAAAGACTGGGGATCTTCTCAAAATGACATAAAATGGAAAAAAAAATGCAATTTTACAATCTCCAATGGTTTAAATTCAAAATCTGGAGCACAGGTTTGAAGATCAACCAAGCAAGTCTTTTATGGGAAAGTTGTCTCTGGGAAAACACCTCCTGCAAGAGACTAACACATACTTGAGGACTTCCAGATCAATGGTTGTGGACTGAGAAACCTAGAAATACGTCTGTGCTGGTGTTTTTGCAGCCTTTGAGGTGACATTTACAGCCAAGCTGAAAACCCAGAAAGACTCAGTTATCAACCTTCCAAAACTCACACGCTCAGCTTGGAACTCTATGTTTCTCAGAGATTGGGTTGATTTCTTGGAAGCAAATACACAGATAGTTACAGCAA
Source organism: Pampusana beccarii (assembly GCA_013399365.1). Classification (NCBI taxonomy): domain Eukaryota; kingdom Metazoa; phylum Chordata; class Aves; order Columbiformes; family Columbidae; genus Pampusana; species Pampusana beccarii. The sequence continues at coordinate 176,309 of VWYH01008316.1, forward strand.
TTCAGTATTAAAGATATTAATATATCCCAAGCGGAATTAGACACGTGTCAAAAAACATTGCAGAATTTCACAGAATCATACACTAGTTTGGATTGGAAGGGACCATCAAAGCTCATCTAGTCCAACCCCCTTGCAATGAGCAGGGACATCACCCAGATCAGGTTGCTCAGAGCCCCGTCCAGCCTGGCCTTGAAGGTTTCCAGGGATGGGGCATCTACCACCTCTCGGGCAACCTGGGCAAGGGTTTCACCACCCTCATTGTACAAAATGTCTTCCTCATGTCTAGCCTCAATCTCCCTTCCTTTGGTTTAAAACCATCACCCCATGTCCTATTGTAACAGACCCTGCTAAAAAGTCTGTCCCATCTTTAGAAGTGAAGAACTTCCCACTGATGCACTGAGTCAGGCTATGTGCACTTCGGGGTGCTCTGACAGAATTACAGAACAACTCAGGGTGGAAGGGACCTCGGGAGGTCTCATAGCCCAGCCTACAGCTCACAGAAGGGTCAGCTGTGACCAGCTTGTTTAGGGCTTTGTCCAGTCAGGCCTTGAGAAACTCCAATGGTGGAGACCACAGCACCTCTGTAGGTAGCCTGCTCCAATGCTTCCCTCCTGGTGAACACCTCATAAGCAGGCAGAACTGCTCTAGTTCTTATTTATGCCTGTTCAGGCTTGTCCTTCCAGCCTCCATCTTAAATATACAGTTTCAAATAATTCATCTCAGTCCAAAGTTCACCTTTGCATTTTAAGATACAATAGTTCACAGTGTACAGACCCGTATACTGAAAGATGTGCCTTGAGTACAGAATAATTTCCCCTTTAATATCTGATATCGATCCTAGGTCTCGTGGCTCAGCTGTAGACTATCTGAACTGCTGCCAGAGGCTTCCAGTCTCACTGCTGCTTAGGTCACCTGTTTTCCCAAGAAACAGCTGGATGCTAATGCCAAGAAATGAGTGAGCGTCACACACACAGTGCTCCAAAGGCAAGCCAAATCACTTAGGACCTTCCAGAATAATAGAAGCCAGAGCAGAGGGAGATATTTTTCATTCAAAAACTGCTTCAAAGATAAGTGATTGTCTAATTTTATTAATGTTCCCATACACATGGCTAGTGCCTTTTCCCCCTTATCCTGTTTCTTTATGTACAGCGTTGTGACACTTTACCACCCTTTCTGAATTCTGACACAGATGACACTGATGCAAATGATGCATCTCAATGAGATTGCACTGCTGAAACTGAGATAACTGATACACAAGTGGTTTTGTTCTTTTCCCACAACTAATTAAAATTCCGGGGTTTAAGTAACTCTTATCATGTCCAGAGACAGATATAAATGGATGAATACATAGAAAGCTCTGTATAATACATGCATGGAATAAGTTTAGAAGACAAAAGAGGGCAGAATTAATAGTTGTTCTCAAATTGATAACAGTCCTAAAATGCCATCAGTGCTTTGTCTCTGCACCCAGCATATCCTTTTATTTATGCATGTGTAGCCTATAAAAGAAAAGCTAATTTTAAAATTTCTCCTTGAGTAGATTATAAAATTTCTTCGAAGGAGCTTTCAGAATACCAAACAGGCCTATACACAGAGATTTGACTTGAAGGAAATTTTCTTTTCTTCTACTAGTCCTCAGTATTAATGTATTTAACATGAAATATGTACATACATATGTCATATCTCAGTGTAATCATACGATCATAGACACCTCATGCCAATGGACTCTTTGTGCACAAGTAGTTCTAGTTTATAAATACAGAGAAGAATATGGGTAGGAATTTGACAGCCAGGACTTCGGAGAGAAGCATTTGTGAACTAGCAGGCGATTTTCAAAAAGTCTTAAGCTAGGTTCAAATAAAGCAGCTACAAGTTCAGATACTGAGACAAATTTTAGCCAAAGTCTCTTTGTCTAAAATAGCCAAACACTTCCCATAAAAACATGCTGAACCCGAGTTAAACTCCTCCTTTGTGGAAGAGAAGCTGCACAGAAAAAAAAAGGGAAAGAATCATCTTCACTTTCAAAACAAACCTATTGGTTAAGCAAACTTCCTAAAATATTCAGGATTGATTGCTATCTCCTCCTCTAGAGTTTGAATAAACTCAGAAGTTACACTCTTTCACAAAATGTTTTTGTATCTTTTCCCTTCAGCAGTACTCTGCAAGCAGAGACTATATATTGGTTTAGTTAAAAAGCCAAAGCACAATCAATACAAATATCTCTTTTTTAACAACTGAACTGTCAATTTGTAAAATGAGGCATTTTGCCTGTAGAATTGCCATAAGGAATATTTTTTTTGTTAAGAAACTGTTCTCTTGCATTACATTACAAAGGGTCAGGATTGAAACCACCAGTGTCATGTTTATGTGTGTGCAAGTTCCTTCAGGTGGGAAAAACAACAACAAAAAAATAGAAACCCAAACAAGATTAGTTTTAAGTGAAGCAGCTGAAGACAAAGTAAATTAGTTTAGGGATATACCTGCAACTAGTGAAGAGTGTTCTTACAGAAATCAAATCGGAAGACTAAAACATTAGAACAGATACATTCCCCTTCAACTTGCTGTTTTATCAATCAGTTTTCAAGCTGGTTTTCTATACTAGTTTAAATTTAAGGAATAAGATGGCAAGCCCTGTAATAGCCACTGTGGAACAGAAGGTGCAGTAGGAAAGGTCTACTCCCTGCTAATGGCAATGTCCTGAGACACATGTTCTAAAAGCAAATCTGTTCTTTGATTAATATAATAGCTCACCATACAGTCTGATACAGACCCTAGTGTTGTCTTTCTCCATGTCAAAAGTCACAAACAAACAGCTTCCTACTATATCCAACAGTTTAAAGTGTGAGTACAGGCTCATATTGATCTTGCAAGACAGAAATAAAAGACAGATTTCCCAATTATGACATTTATGACATTTTGGTTGGTTCAAAACTACATAGGAAATACTAGCAACAAAAAGCAATTCCCAGTATATGTTTGGGTTTGTTTGTTTGGGTTTCTTTTGTTGGTGGTGTTTTTTTTTTTAAAAGGAAATTACATGAATTGATGGGTTAAGATAACTTTTTTCTAGATGAGGACAATAAACTGTCACAGTTTAATCCCAGTCAGCAGCTCAGCCCCACGCAGCCCCTCATTCACTCCCCCACAGGGGGATAGAGGAGACAGAGAATCAGAGGGTAAAAGTAAGAAAACTTGTGGGTTGAGATGAAGAAAGTTCAACATGTGAAGCAAAAGCAGCACACACAAGCAAAGCAAAGCAAAAGAAAGCACGGGATTCATTCACCAGTTCCCACTTGCAGGCAGGTGTTCAGCCGCCTCCAGGAAAACTGGGCTCCATCATGTGCAATAGTGACTTGGGAAGACAAATACCATCACTCCAAACGTTCCTCCCTTCCTTCTTCTCCCAGCTTTCTATGCTGAGCATGACATCATATGGTATATATTATAATATCCCTTTGGTCAGCTGGGGTCAGCTGTCCTGGCTCTGTGGGGAGGTGTGAGAAGCAGAAAAGACCTTGACTCTGTGTAAACACTGCTCAGTGACAACCAAAACATCCCTGTGATATCAACAGTGTTTTCAGCAGAAATCCAAAACATAGCCCCACACTAGCTCCTGTGAAGGAAATTAACTCTATCCCAGCCAAAACCAGCACATAAACACATGTGACTTCACTTACCTGCTTATCAACACAAGAAAATTGTTACTCAGGCCCAGCCACACATCCATGTGTGAAAGCATTTGTGATGAATGACACTGTATCACATTTTCAGTTGCACTCCTAGTATACTATCCAAAAGATAAATCCACTTATTCTTTCATTACATGTGTATGTAAAAAGAAAGTATAACAAGATTAGAAATCCAATATAAGATGAAGTCTTAAAAGAAGGAATTCAAATCTATTTATTATTTTGGAATATGCTGTACGCAAACATTTTCATTCTTCAAGGCAGTTCCTATCAGTTGTTTTGTTCAAATAGCTGGATTCTACTGACTACAAACTAGTAGGCAGTAGATCTAATGTTACAGCATATGAAGGAGTTATGCTATTTACTATTTACATGTATCTGAGCATATATCTGAAAATGTTAAAACGGAGTATATAATTTTTCATAGATCCTGATGCATTGAGATTTCTAGAAAAAGGGACAATTTAAGATAAAATCTGTACCAAGGCAGAGGAAGTGACACTCCTATTTTTGCACTTTCTAACCTTTAGGATAAAAAAAGTCCAGAGCTGTGGCAGGTGACAGCCATCCCAAAAAGAGACACAGGGGCAGACACATCATCCCATCTCCTCTTCCAAAATAAGCCAGCATGGGTGTAATGAAGAGCAGCTGTTAAACGGACTTTTTGGTTATTTTCCGCTCTGCTCCCTTGACTCTGCTGTCTGAATCTCCAGGTCACCTTTTCTGTCAGTCACAGTATGTGGCCCTCTGCCCTCACTACACTACTGTTAGCAACAGCACTACATCAGGCTGCTCTATAGTATTCAGCTGTATTTTATTAGGTCATACCACCTACAATACATTCAGTGTTATATTTTGGATTTCTCCCATGTACATCTGCTGGCAATAGGATGTTCCCTTTCATACAGACCAGTTTCACCACACCTCTTAGACTGCTAAAATCATTCAACCAGGGTTTTGTTGGTTGGTTGGCTTCNCGGGATTCATTCACCAGTTCCCACTTGCAGGCAGGTGTTCAGCCGCCTCCAGGAAAACTGGGCTCCATCATGTGCAATAGTGACTTGGGAAGACAAATACCATCACTCCAAACGTTCCTCCCTTCCTTCTTCTCCCAGCTTTCTATGCTGAGCATGACATCATATGGTATATATTATAATATCCCTTTGGTCAGCTGGGGTCAGCTGTCCTGGCTCTGTGGGGAGGTGTGAGAAGCAGAAAAGACCTTGACTCTGTGTAAACACTGCTCAGTGACAACCAAAACATCCCTGTGATATCAACAGTGTTTTCAGCAGAAATCCAAAACATAGCCCCACACTAGCTCCTGTGAAGGAAATTAACTCTANTGTTATATTTTGGATTTCTCCCATGTACATCTGCTGGCAATAGGATGTTCCCTTTCATACAGACCAGTTTCACCACACCTCTTAGACTGCTAAAATCATTCAACCAGGGTTTTGTTGGTTGGTTGGCTTCTCTTTTTCTTTTTTCTCCGCTATTTCAGTGCAAAGCTCTGCCATAAACCATTGCATCTCTCAGCAGCAACACCTTTCAAGAAGTATGCTCCTAGTTAACAAGAGCATCCAAATCAAGATTTTCACGTAGCTTATAGCTTTACTGCTAGTGCTTCCAATCCAAAACTCCAATGTCAACGACTTTCCAAGCCTAAAAATGTGTTACTACAAAGATGGAAAAACTGAAGTCCCAATATTATTTATATATCCTAAAACATACGGGCATCCAAAACACTCATCAAGGATGCTATACAATATAAGTCTGAATTTTGGAGGAGTAGGCAAATATACTTTTCAGCAGCAAGGGACTGAAGATGAAAACTATACTGAATAATCATGTGTCTTTGTCATATGATAGTAACACATTAATACCTATGAGATAGTTCACTTAAAAAGGAATCCAAAAGTCATTCACAGCTAAACAGCTCTAGATCTCAACACAGCAAGACTTTTCCCACCTGTCTAGCTAATTAGTGTTGTAACTGCTGTAGCACTTTGTTCTTGTGATGACTTTAGTTTACACTGAAAAAAGCAAACAAGGTCAAAAGCACAATGTCTAACCAGCACTACAAAACAAAAGTGTAAGCTAAACACAAGGGAGAACACAAGGGAGCCAGAACAGAGTCACACTTCAATTAGGTGAACATCTGGGCAGCCCAAGGTAAGGTGACTTCATTTAAGAAGTGTACAGCAAATCAAGTATGTTTTCTCTGTCAGTTTAGTCATAAGGCATTGATGGTACTTAGGGTGAAGCCAAGCTTAATCCATATAAAACATTTTGCTTCATGGATCTCTTTGCAAGTATGTACCACTGCACTGCGGTGTCTTGCAAGGAAGAGTATCTGTAGTTAAGGCTGGAATTTTGGAATAAAAGCTCAGCCCATTAGACATACATTCAACTAAAAGGCACAGTTCAAATACTTTCTTTGTATGTACAGTTTATCTGCATTAAAAAAAAAAATAGAAAGGCTCGGCTGAGCCTCAGCAGAACATTTAGGTACGATTACAAAAGGGAAAAGCAGATCCCCAGCAAGGCAGCAGCTCCACAGAAGACACCACTCAGCAGCTGATACAAGTGGGAAATGGCTCTGTATGAACTGCTTATGTTAGTGAGGAGAACACAGTGTTGAGGACTAAGCTGTGCTGTTGGTCCATTATTCAAGCAGATCTCAGCACATAAAAGATGCCAAGAGTCTCACCTGACATTCCCCAGCTCTATTACCGATAACTATCCCAGCAGTCTGGTGATGATGCAGCAGCCAGATCAGTCTGTCAGAGAGGGCTGGAAGCCCTGCCTGCACCATAGAATTTTTTAGCAATTAGGACGTACTTGAGATAATTGGATTATGGCATACAAGGTCACAGAAGCATAGTCCGCATCACCTTTCCTCATAAACTACAGTAACTCTCAAAGAGTGAATCTGAGGCCAGGGTGTTCAGACAGCTTCCAGGAACACACAAGAACATTCCAAGCAAGCCACCTGCACCAAACCTCCTAAGGCCAAGACAATGGGGCTGTTTATGGAATTTGTCCCCAAGGAAACCATCACAAAGGCTTTGAAAAAGGAATGTAAATACAGACCTGTTGTACCAACTTTTCTCCATGATCTGATGCCTTCAATGGTACAAAACATCAGCCAGTATAGGAACAACCTGGGCACAGGCATTACCTTTTCTGTCAGTTCTAAAGGAGGTCAGTGAGAAGGTTATGGGCTTTCATGTTCTGTTTTCTTCCTTAAGAATAGTGTAATAGATACAAAGATGATTCCAAGTGGAAGCCTAAACGCCCAAATCATCCTTTCTGAAAAGGAACTCCTGAAAAGCAGCCACCTGACAGAACTGCAGTTTAAAAGGGCAAGAGGCATTTTGGCAGTCCTAGAACTTGCATGTAGAATTACACCCAAGCCAATGTTTACATGCAGGTTACAAAAGTCAAACTGAAGCATGGCAAAAGGCTAGCTACCACAGTAAGAAGAATTGCACAGGAACACACTCATAACTTGTTCGCCAAACTAATTTCCAGAAAATCAGCATATTCTCAACTCTTCCCACAGCCCCTGAAAGCTTACAGAACACCAGCTTTCTCTATGCTATTATATGAACTGGTCCATTGATTTTCTATTCGATTTCTACAATCCCCTGCTGAAAAAGTCTTTCAGTAATGAATCCAGTTTGATGACAGACTTGAAGTGATCTGAAATTGACTGGAAAACCTGAGCAAACTTTCATTGCCCTGAAAAAAGAGGTATGATTATCTCGAGTATGCCTTGTGCATTAGTGTTAAACAAACTGAAGGCCTGAACTAACTTAGAATAATTTAAGAAATACAGCATAATGGTCCTTCTTTAGGAAGATTCTCCTCATCCCCAAGTGCACTGAACTTCATATTTTCTTCTGCCACAATTTGATTACACACAGTCAGGTACCCTGTACACTCTGGCAAGCAGCAATCTAATACATCAATAGCAAAACTACAACCCAGTCTTTCTTGTGTTTAGCATGACTGGAATGCAGCATCTCGAGAGGGTGAGATTTGGGTGCCCTCCCATATCTCTCTCAGATCTTATTTTGAAAATTACTTACTGTGTTGAAATGCCTGTATAAACCTAGTAGCCTGAGAGAAAAAGAGAAGCGCCTTCCGAGGAACATCCTTTCAAAAGAAATGCAGTTCTCACTGCTGCTCATCAGTGCCCAGCAGGGTTGCACATGACATCTCGTACTGTAGCAGCTGCTTTGCACTTCAAGCAGCCTTGAGCTCTGCAGTTGCAAGATTCTGTTTACTGTAAGAGAGGTTAATGTTATGTCCTAATATGACTGTTTAGCTATTACGAGAAGGGCATCTATATGCCTTGGAAAATCTCCTCAAAGTCATTAATATATAGGTAGTTAATTGTTCCTATTGCAAAATGTAAATCATTACTACAATGTAAGAACCCATCTAAAATAAAATATCTTTAATAATCCTCACTGGAAGGATTACAAGCCTTTTAAAACCCTTCATGGCTATTGAAAATGCTTTTTTTTTTTTTTTTGGTAGATTTTTTTAGAGTGGAGTACCCAAACTGCCTGATCTTCTACAGATGTGCCAAGGAAGAGCAATCACCTCCTCCTCAGGCTCTGAACTTTTCATCTGCAGTCTGTTTGATCTCTCCTACTGCATCAGAATCACAAACTGATATCTATATCTAAGCATTTTACCCAGTGAATATTCAACGTAAAATATGTAAACAAGTTCTGGGGAAAAGACTAGAAACCAGGCCTGTTCTCTTCCAGGTAAGTGCTGTCATCCCTGGGCCATGGGCTCAGGTATCCTTCGTCTCCAGCCCACACAGTTCTGCCCTTTTTTTCTGCACAGAGACACAGCTTTAACAGGATCAGCAAGTCTTACCTTCCCTCTCAATACCAATCTCACCCATGGAGGGCATACTATTTGGCAAGGGGACTTTTCTGGAAACTTGAGAAACATATCTGAAATTCATCAAGGCTTGAGGTTAAAGAAAATAAAAAACCAAAATTAGGCTTCGCACAGAGAAGATTGGCAGGTGTGAAGACAGGGGCTTTCCCATAGTATTTCAGGATGAATGGAATAGACATCTTCCGGTCTTTTCTATGCCTGATACAGAATCTATCAGTTCTACTTCTGTCTCCTGACACAGTTCTCTTTCATCTTGTAATCTGCCATGGACTAAGTATGCAGCTTGTTTGGTTTTTACATTTTTTGCCTAACCAACTCCAATTCCTGAATTTTAGCCCAGGCATGAAATAGTTCAGCAACTCCACCTGGATCTTTCCCCCAAGACTAACCTCAAAATATTCTCCCACTAAAGAGGGAAAGCATAACACAGGGAAGAGAAAAGCAAACAGGACACATGTGCATTACAGGAGACAAGATGCCAAAGATTTCTGTGGATGCAGATAACCTGTCTTCTGCTCTGAATAATTAAACATAAACGAGCTGCTCTCCTCATGCCTGATCCAGATCAGATCTGTGGTTAAGTGATCTAGCAGTGCACAAATCCCTTGTTAATGACTGTGAAACCATTTGTGGCTTAAGTTATTTTATGTATCTAGCCTTAGAAGTTGAGTACAGAGCCCATTAAAAAAACAAAAACAAACCTTTATTGACTGTAGTAAATTCTAAGAGAAGACATCACATCAGAATAAAAATCTTGGGAAATACAGAAAGGTTCATGTTTAAAGCTGATTATTCAGCTTGAAATGAAGAATTTTTTTAAATGCAAACATATATCTATGGAACCAACTCTAATTGCCTCTTTTCTCCCAAACCAATTCTAATTCTTAGTAACTGCAACGTATTCAGTAATTATAGCCATTTTTAAAAGTGCATCTTATACCCTCCTATCATTTAAAAAAAAAATCAGAGAATGATATTGACAGAACTTCATTTTGACTTCTACAGTCAGTTAAGACACAGTTGGCTAAAATGAACTTAAGTAGAAAAGTCTTCTGGCAGAAAAGGTACTAAAATTAACACTATAAAAATATTAATCCAACGTCCGGCTTTGCCACCAAGTTCCCCCGTGACTCTGTTCTCTCCATCTGTGCAAGAAGAATCATTTTCTTTCAGCTGTTCCAACGAGTTAGGCTTTATGCTCTTTCAGTATGGTCTCAACATCAGTCCAGATGCACAAAGCCACACAGAGCAGGACCCTTGTTCTTAGAGGACTTGCTGAGTGCTACCAGAATGCATTACGAGTCATGTATTCTTTATGTATCTAGGAAGTAAACTTCTAGAGCTCCTCCTAATAATTAAAAACTAATTAGGAAATAAACACCAAAAAGCATGTATTCTGCTTGCTGATATGCAAGCTAAGCCATTTAAAGCAAGTAGATTTTCTAAGAAGGTTCCTTCTACATCATGTCCTTTGACACAGGAAAGGGTGCAAAACATAATAAAACCATGTGAAAATGTATGTTCTACACTCAAAGGATCTTCTAGTGGTTTTACTGTCTAAGCAGAAGGCCATATGCCATCACCAATGTGTAGGGACTTCGTAATGTTTAAATCTTCTAAATACTACTGTACAACGTCTTTTCCCACTGTTCTGTCTGAGTAAAACTATTACAACTATTACAAATACTTATTTTCTACCCTTATGAATATTAATGTATCTTTATTCTACCCAGATCATCTTATCAGTAATATAACTGATCCTGCTCTTGCCTACTGTTCTCAAAGACCTCTCTTGATCTTCACAAACACCCAAGAGAATCGTTATGTTAGCCTGTGAAACCTTTGGAACACTGATGCCATCTTTCAACAAGTACTGCTGTCTCTGTAGAAATGATAGCACGACTTTTCAAACAACAGGAAGCCCATGAGCCACAAAATGTCTAAGCTTCTCTTTAAAATAAATAAACTGCAGTGATGAAGTACTAGCGTAGCTTTCGGTCAGTTTTAGCCATCTACGGAACATTTATTCCCATTACAGAATCAGATTTCGTATTTACTGCTCTCAACTAGAGGTCAGTGCTGACACACCGACCTTAAGAAAAGGCATATAAATTGTAATTTTTTCAAATGTTAGCTGTTCATGTTTGGTAATGTAAACCCCATGCATTCTTAAAAGAACTGATTTACAAAGGTGCTCAGAGATCCCACAATTTTTTTTAGGAGAAACAAGAACAGAAATGTGAAGCAGTATTAGACAAATACGCACACTGATTTTCCCATAAAATGCCCAGCAGGTTCAAAAGAATGGACTGATATATCTACTCCAACCGAGTTCCCGTAGAACAGATCAAACTGGATGTTTGCACTGAGTTTCTGTGCTCAGTGGCATGCCATCACAGTTTTATTTCACTTTTCCAGGCTGTTGGGCAAACAGAAAGCCTTTTGTAGACTTGCATGATCAGAAAATAAGCCTTTTTCCAGAGAAGCCCTGGGAGCTGGAGGAAGAGCATGGCACAAGCACAGAGTTTGTCCTATATACCCATGAGGGCTGCAGGCACAGGACTAGGCCACTGACTAGGCCCTGGTTTGAGCTTAAGCCAATGCAGAGGACGTGGAAAGCTGCTGAATGGAGCCTGCAGAAATGCCAAAGGTGAGAGGGTGACAGTCACAGACAGCACCGTGATGACTGGGCTTCACAGGCGGCAACGTGCAGGTTACACCAAAACCAAATGAATTCCATCGGTAACTGAAGGAGAGTTCTGGGGACTTTCTGGAGAGCACAGCTGTGCTAGGCCAGCAGCATTTAAGTATCAGCAACACCACAAAAGGCTGAGATTATCTAAGTAATGGTAGCAGAAATGCCAAATCTGGGTAATAGATGCAGCAAAACTGGGACCAACAAGGGAAAAAAACTAGGGTGGAGAAAGGGAGGTACATGGGCAGCAAAAAGAAGGGCTAGAAGTGGGAAAAGGACTAATAAGGTATGAAAATCACACTGCCGTGGGGTGCTTGCTGGGAAGCATTGTGTTTGATCTCAGCCTAAACCAAGACAATAAAACTGAACCTGTTGTTCTGGCCATGCCACACAGCCCAAACCGACTGCCAGGGTTAGGAAGCACAGGAGGAAAGGAGCACTTGCCCTGGCAAGCAAGGGAACAGGCGTGGGCAGATCGGGTGTGCCAGGACTGCTGTGCCAGGGGCTGTTCAGCACCCGTGCTGCCCACCACCTCCTCACCGCGTCACTTCTCCAAGAGACCACTGAGCGTCTCGAGTCCTGACACCCTCAGTTAACTAAACACTACAGTGGGAATCATTCTAATGTTGCCGAATCCAACTACAGTACAGAAACTAGCTAAAATATGCTTTTATCCAGTGCCTGACTTATCAGATGAACAGAAGTCTTTGAAAGCTTATTACCCAAAACGAAATGAGCAAAACCACTGAGGACAGCAAAATGCATTTACCAGATTTAGAACTCAAAACTCCTTTCAGAACAACTAATGTTGGGTTTTGGTTTGGTTTTGGACCAGTACGTCTGAAATGCCAGTTAAGATGTGCAAGCATATACCCATATTAAAAAAAAAAAAGTCTTTGTTTGTACAAATTTCACTATAGATGTGATCCAGAGTTCGGAATTTCCTGCACTGCAACTAGAGGAGAGTTCCACCATCGCTTACTATCAAGAGCATGCCATTCATATAAAGATCCACTTGTAACCAGGATGAGGACTACTCCAGGTCCTTACAGCATGATTTGCAAAGCAGTCTAAAGCTACGTTTGAGACACTTGGAACTAATTCAGATTAAAGATTAGCATTTTGCCTCAATGGACAAAGCACATAACTAATTCAATATGTTCTATTCATCACAGCACTGAGCTTAACTACCGGCTCACTTTATAGTTCCACCATCCAGTTCCACCTAACATATGGTTGTTAGCTGTATATAAATGCCAATTTTAACACTCATGACTTGGATTTTTAGTAAGAACATCTTTTGCTTCTCACTCTCAGAAGCAGGAAGAACTGCCAGTGGCCGTCTGTGCATATTCATAGTTCTTTCACATCTTCCTCTACATTTCTGAGCATCCTGTTTTATGGAGCTTGCATAAATACCTGGGTGAGCATTGGCATCAGAGGCCATGTAACTGTAGAACTGTTAGATTCTAACAGGGAAAATATCTTTTGACTTGAAAGACACATTTCCACACTTTGCTCAGAAAGGATCGCTTTCCATAAAGCAGACTGCTATTGTCCGATAGTCTCTTTTCACACCATATGCAATGCAGCAATATAGGCAACAGAGATCTGTCATGCAGGCACATAGGGTTAATGGAAGATGAGATTTTTTTAATATATGAATATATAAAGGAGAATGTAAACCACTGAGTGTGCCAGGAGCTTGCGCATACCCAACTATTTTAGGCTACCTAAGCAATGACATGCAAACAGGCTCTGACATGGGGCCAATCCGTAAAGTACCACCAGAAGAGAGCACACAAAACGCAGCTGCTTCTCCTCTAATCAGTGCACACAGCTATGAAAGCAATCACAGCCTCCACCGAGGATCCATCACTGGCTGAGCAGCTGGACCTGAGCTAAACAGGGAGACATTAAAAGACTGAATCATGCTTTAGCTTCAAGGCCGGCAGCCCAGCCTGTGTTGGGGGGCAGGGAGGTGGGGATGGAGGAAATATGCAAAAACCTGGGAAGGAAGAGAGCATAAGTAAAGCAAATTCCTAAATTAATGGAGGAATATACAGAGCAACTCATCAAAAAGTTGTATACTGAAAAAATATTTATCTCTAAATTCATCTAAGAATGGTAACTGTCTTCAGAACTTCTGCAGTCATTTCTCTTGTCATACATGGCTGTCATTCTCTGTTCTTTAAATGAATCAATATATAAAACCACAGACCAAATCAATAAAGGCAACATAATAACATTAATATTTCCAGGTTGATGTGACAAGACTCTTTTCTGACGGTGCTTAGTTGAAGTGGAATGGTCATTTTATTGGCAGCCTTTCCAGTTATTATACAAAAGGCAGCAAGTTAGTCACATTCCCTTTTCCTGTACTCCTTTTCCAAGCCAAACAAAGAACACTTCAGCAGTGTAATGAGACACCCTGCAGGCTTAGTCCTTTCAGACACTGCAGAATCAGTTACATCTACTTAAACGCAATTTTTAAAATAGCACTGAAATAGAAAAGCACTAAGGTATACCATCTCCACTGTGTCTGAGGAGCAGGAGTCATTCTAGATACACCATAAACCAGACATTTATGCACCAGCATCAGGCACTGGAAACAATCTTTTCACATAGCAAGAAACCATCAGGATTTCTCTCAGGGTGTAGTGCAGGGTTTCCAACCATCAGTGCGGAAATACTGCATATAGACTTCTTGACAAAGTGAGCAGCGCTGCAGCCTCACTCAGCCTTTTCTTAAACGCTTTGTGCACCGACTGCTGCTAAAAAAAATAAAAATAATAATCTGTTTTCTCATCCTTGATCTCCACCCCCTAGACATTTTTCTTCGGTGCAGGAAATACAAATAAACCCAGAGATTTTGAGATCTCTTTTGCATGTTGGAAGCATTGCAGATATTCGATAATCCTCAGTTTAGTCATCAAGAGATGCCCTTAGGCAAACTTCAGAGCTTCGGTGTTATCTTTAAAAGCAGCGTAGTATTGAAACAGGAAACTGCTATGTACTGCCTGCCAACACTGTGTTATTAAGAAAAAAAGGAGTTAAGTCCTTGAAATGTAATGAGAAGGATTATTGCAACATGAAGCCTCCCTCTTGAAACAGATTATATCTAGAAAAGAATTCAAGTCCCATTAGAAACCAATGGAAACAAGTTTCAAAGAGATTGCAAAGTAATTTTCTTTCAAATTACTCAGTTAATTGAAATGTATTAAACCATTAAATTAACAGAACACATTTTTGAAGTTACAGAACTTCCTTTAAAGTAACTTTGAAATCAAATCTCACTGGATTCAAGTATGGTCTAAAGGTTATTTAGTTTTAATTACCACATTTTAAAACCCAAACCTTTATCTGGAAAATATATACTTGAATGTGTCAGGGCCCATTCTCTCATTCCGCACTATTTCCTTCATTTCTTGGTCACACCAAGAACACCTGACTGAATGCAAAATGAGCCACTACACACTCCCAATACAGACTTCATTCTCCAGTAAGGGCATCATGGAGAAAACAGGACTAGAGACACTGCCCAATAGCAGAATGAAAAATGACAATTAAATGTGTGTGTATAAAAGTATCAGAAAATAACTGAATTTGGGGTTCTTTATTTTAAATATATCTAGTGCCTTAGATGATACCAACTACTAGAGGTTTTTTTTTCTTTTTAAGTATTTCCCGTCTAGATGTGTGGAAACAGATCACTCTAGGATTTATGCTCATATACACATCCTTTAAAGTAGCACCAGGGTCTCCCATATAAAGCACTATAAAAATAAGAGTTTAGCTTACCTTTTTTTGTACCTTTGTACACTACAAACCAGTAAGAGACTGAGATCTTTTAATAACTCTTTGCAACTGTACAGCAAAGTATCTCTTATAAAGGTAAATTAAGTGATCTGAGCAGTGTCATTCCTGTCAGCGGCACCACTAGGAACAGCGTTGAAGTTAATGAATCTCACAAGCTTAAGGAAGGTTTTCACAATTCCCTGGCTGTGTGCTCACTCTTTCAACCTGATTAAAACGTCATGAGCAGTTTCTTGAGCACCCGTAATTTCTGAGTCACTATGGCCCAAGCAATTCTTCAGTTTCTAAATATAGCTTCAGCGATGTCTGAAAAGGTAAAGAGAATATAATCCAAGCTGGCTGGTTTAGCTACTTGCGTTAATATTGATTGATTTAGGACCTTCTATACTGGAATCAGAATTACCTGAAACAGACCAGTGATTACAGTTCGGTCTTGTTCTGATTCAACAAGAACTTCAAAGCCCAGAACTCAAATTGGAAATAGGCTTAAAATGTCTTATTACTCTCATTTGGGTTAATAGCCTAGTTATGTTTCACTTACTTTGCCATTTGCTGGACTTGATCTGCAGCTTGAGCAGCATCACAGTTGTCTAATTAATATAGTGCCAAGAAAAACACAAATACTGTTAAATCTTAACTAGAAAAACAAGCTTGTAATGCTATTGTCAGCCCGCAAGCTTGGCTAACATCCCTTGGTTCAACGCACTAGGAAAACTGAAGTTGACTCAATTGTGCTTCTTACAGCATTAGCAGTAATCCAGACACGCATCACCGCGCACAAGAACATCCACAAAACCTTCATGACAGCGAGTTTCTCTTGAAGCTCCTTGCAAACCTTTTAGATAATTCAACATTCCTATCTGTGCAAAAACCAACACAACTTGAGCATCAAGGTCCAGCTTTTTACAGTTTATTTTTTCAATAATTCCAGTTTCACATGTTCACTGAAGCAAGTATGAGCTTTGCCAAGTGAAAGGAGGCCCTTTCTCACTTTTTCTAGAGGGAGGCTAATATATATCCTCCTCTCTATACATAGGGAGTCTTATACATCCCATTAGGTTCTGTCCATTTTGTAAACACCCTGTTGACAAATGCTACTCGGTAATCAGAGTTACAAATTAGGACCACAGCACTGCAGAAACTTTGTGTTCCTGCTGCCCATCAGTGGAAATTAGGCAATATATCCTGCATTATTTCCCCCCACACTATCAAATAGAGAGGGCAGTGTGAACAGAAAAAACACATATTTTTCCACGCTTTCAATACAGCTTCTGTCAAAAAAGAACTTCCTTGTGTATAAGGATTTTGGTCCCATATATCGGTGAGGACATAGGTTGTGGCTTCTCCTCTCCACCATTTAAAAATGTCACCCTCTCTCTCTGCATCAACCTTTGACCCACACCCACTCCGGCCTCCGCTCCGTTGATGTCATTGAGTGGGAAGTCACTTTACAAACCAGGCAATCAAAATATTCGATCTGAAGGTATGAAAAGAAGAGCTCAGTGGTTAAATCACCTCCCCAGAATGCAGAGAAATGCCAAACAGGATTTATGCTCAAACATTCTCTCCCACTGTGCATCATATATCAACCAGTGACTGATTTTCTCCCAGGGAATTTCCAGTTTGATTTGTAAAAACTCAGGGGAGGGGGATGGAGGGATATGACAATAGCTGTTGACGAACAGTATATGAATAAGGAAACAAATATTCTTTAAAAAAAGTCACAAGACAGGAATCTAGGTTTGACCTGTGCCTAACTAGCAAAAAATAAATTATAGGTCACACGTAAGTTGCTTTGAGAACTGACAGATCCTTCTACCAGGAAGACTGAATGGGTGGTACAGACTTCGACTCATTTGCCTGGGAACAGTGGCAATCTCTTTTTACACACAAAGACAGTTAGAAAGAGAAAATTCCTACAATTTTATGTAAACAAACCAAAAAAAAAGTAAAAGCAAACAAATCAAGATTGTCATTCCCTGGAACTCTATGAAGAGAACATCGTAAGAGCACTGACAGGAGAGCTGCAAAAAGAGCAGTTCAATCTCTTTTTGAGCTGTTAAAAAAGTGACTAGAAATGTGGAAAGTTGATAGCTTTCCCGAAAGGGATTCTGAAACTTCTGAATTTATGTCAGTTGGTATTTCTGAAAGACCAAACAGAGAAAACTCCAAAGTTACACCCTAATTCCTCAACCCTGCTTTGATGATCACTGTTTAATGAGAAAAGCCACAGAGACAAGTTCAGAGGTACTCCAATACCTAGATATAATACAGAGTAACAACATAGAGGACATAATAAAGTAACAACAAAAGTGCTAACTGCTCCTTAGGAAGAAAACAATAGAAAGTACCTTAAGAGGTGAATTAATGAAGCAAAAAATGCAAAAATAAGTCAGTACTATAGCTCTGTTTTCAAGTGAACCTGTTTCCTCCTCTTTCCACTGCCAACATCTCCAGAGCATGGAATTATTAGTAGGTTGTCAACTATTTTCATTATGACACCTTATAAAATAACTTTCAAGACTCTCAATAAGATGTTGAAAGTACCTTAAGAGGTGAATTAATGAAGCAAAAAATGTAAAAATAAGTCAGCACTATATCTAGGGCATTTCCAAGTCAGAAATCATAACCCAAAATTGTAGCTGTAACTCTCACACAAATAATGGTCAAACCAAAACAAAACACCGCACACACCAAACCTGTTGCTATCGAAACATCAAGTAAGTGGGACTGGTTCTAAAAGAATGCATGCAAAAGCAATCCAAATGTCAGCTATAAACGCAAGAACAAGTAAAAAGATGGAGTCTGTGACCAGTAACAATCCTGATATGACAAAACAGCCAAAGGAGAACCCAGGTAAGTTGGAATAGTAACAGACTCTTTCTAAGGTACTTAAGATGGAATGGACACTGATTTTACACACAGGAGGAAAACACATCAGCGTGCTGAAGATGC
The DNA here is from genome assembly GCA_013399365.1 of Pampusana beccarii. Lineage (NCBI taxonomy): Eukaryota > Metazoa > Chordata > Aves > Columbiformes > Columbidae > Pampusana > Pampusana beccarii. Next base: position 194,390 of record VWYH01008316.1, read on the forward strand.
CACTTTTAATGCAACGTGTCCTATCCTTCCATCTCTTCAGGAACCCCCAAGCAGAACTGGGAGTCTAATCCATTCTTTTTCCTTTGCTTTTGCTACCTTTTCCTCCTCTAAGTGTCTAAGGGCTTGCATTGTTTAGAAGTAATATATACCTGGATTCTTATCTATATTTAATATCACAGATAATTCCAATGAAACCAGAAATACATTGATTTCTATTGCTATATTTTCTGTTTCAATTCCAGACAACGCAAAGCTGATTCCTGTGAATTATACTAGATTTGCCAATGTGGAGAGGAAAATTCTCCTTTTCTTCATACAATAAGCACCTGCTAGATAGCAGCAATTTAATCTAATTCATGTATCTTAATCCTGGCCCAGGGAGACTATTTCCAAGTTGACATCTATACCCAGTTTAATTTTAATAGCTTAAGTTTTGAAGTCATTAAGTGCTAGTCAGAAGAGGATTACAGGTGACTGCAAATAAATCCAGTGTCTAAATACCCTAAATGTGGTGTCAAATGCAAATACTTCTTGCACCTTTCACATTTCCTAGAGCTCCCATTAACAGCACCATGAATATAGTTTAACTATTAATCTCTTCCTTACCTACAATTCAGGAAATCATCTGATATTTCAGTTACCACTGCAGCAGTCTTCTTTCTTTTTATGATGTAGAAAGTACAGACGTGGTTATCAACATTGGGCTGCATTTTCTCATATTAATATTTTTTCTGAGATCAAGTAAATAATTTCTCATAGACTGGTACATTTCTTTCTTAAAATGATTCCCACAGTGAATTGGGACAGGATGCTGGGTCAGTTCCTTCCAGTCTGACTCTAAGCAACAAACTCCTGCACTAGCAGAGAGATTCATTGTGCTATGATCCGTGTGTTTGGATCGCTACCTGTGGGAGGAAAATTCACATGTTGCCAGTGTGTAAAAATATCTAAATACCATTCCAGTATTTGATTATGAATTGTTATGCGATTCATGGAAATATCTATTTTCCACTACTTCTCAGGGAGATTCTCGCCATCAATTCCAATAGGAATGAGGGGCAAGACATAGTCCTTTACAGATATTGTTTTCCCTTCCTTAAAATATCTATTTGTAAACCTTTTAAAGCCTGTATTTAAGCCCTCTCTCCCTTCCAGGACTTAGTTTATCTGGTTGTTTCAGATGAAGCAGCTACTCTCCAGAACCTCTATCAGATAAATATTAATAAGGATATATTTTTTCCAATACCTAGACACAGTCCACTGTTCCTACTACTCCATCTGAATTCACACTCTCAAAAATACTGCAAGACATATTCCCTAATGTAAGAACGGAGGGTGCAACTTCTTCCAGTTTAAAACAATAATAAAGTACTTACTACTTTGTTACTGAAGAATAATCAGACTAGACAAACGAGCAGTATTTTATGGAACAAGTGATCTACATGATGGCATTGGAAAGCATCACTGTATCTCCAGCTGAGCTCCAGGCCTGCATGGCTCCATCAGCTCCTCAGGCTTCCCTCAGGCAAAGTTCAGACAATATTCACACATTAGGGGATGCTATTTCAGCACAAAAGTAAGGTACCAAGCACAATCTGTGGTATTATGCTCAAATCATGCCATTTTTCTCTACCCTCAGTTGTGTGCAGTTCTGTCTTCAATATTAGAAATGCAAAGAAATAAATTGACAATATTTTTTTAAAGTCTGAATGAACATACAAATTAACGTAGCAAAGGCTGTGAATACAGAAATAGCCCCTGAAGAGCTTCTCTTTATAAAAGCTGATACAAAAACTGCTCTGTATAGCTATAATATGCTGTTCAGTTCATGTCTCTCTATTTTGCCAGAGGGAAGGTAAGAAAAGGAGGGAAGATCGTGCTTACAAACTTCTGCCTTTCAACAGGAAAACCATGACAACTGATATTATGAGATAATCATACAATCAAGCCCATTAACAATTTGCATTTCAATGCCTAATGCAAACATATGTTTGGGATAAGATGGAATAACCACACGTCCTGAAAAATAAGCAATTATGGATGGGTAGAGAGAAGAGGGTTAGGTTTACTGTTATACATATTAAATGTCTGATGGAAAGGAAAACAAAACAGGGTAATTTTACCAGTTGCACATAAAGGCCTAAATATTAAAAATGCCTCTTCTCATCAGCAAATGCCTGTTTGATGAGGTCATATGTAGGCTTCTCATTTTTAGTGAGTGACCCAAATGCATGTTCTGAGCACAACTCCGAAGGCTTAAGCTGCTCAGAATATAACTATTTCAAGATAACTTTTTTATTTTGTATTTCAAAATACAAGCAGGAATTAAAGAGTTGAACTTGCTTCCTAAATAATCTGTAGTTCAATCATATGATATGCCAAGAATTCAAATGAGTGCAAGACTCAGCTACTGGTAGCCACTGTTTTGCTGAAAGTTTTTCCAAGGAAGACAGAGCAGAGCTGGAATTCGGAGGTCACTCATCCTGCAACTCCTAGGGAACATCAGTTTTACAAAATGAAAGAGACTATGCTTTTTACAAAAGATAATATAACAGTTTTTTGAAAGCAAGGAAATGAGAAATGGTATGTTTAAGCTGCCTTGTACTGTCTCTGACCTCTAAATTGGACAACTCCTTTTTAGCAGGAGACCAGGTGTGAAAACTGTGCTGCAGCATTTACCAATAGCCCCTCAAAAATCAATCTGACTGTCGGGCATGAGGCATATTTGTAAATCTTGAATACTCAAATACTAATTAACACATTAGTCATTATCATTGTCAATATCTTCAATAGAAATGTAAAAACAAACAAACCAAACCAAACAAACACCAACAAAATAACCCCAAACAAACACCACAAACTAACCAATTTAAAGCATATTCTTCCAAACAGGAACAAAAAGTCTGTGTAGGATTAGCACGAAACCAAAGTACCACAGGACCAAATCACTTCACTGGGCATGAACAAGAAGATGCTAGATTACTCACTGCATTTACTAGAGCAGATACTGCAACAAACAACCCAAGTTGCTGCTCTCTATGTGGGATGTTTCTTGGTGTTCATGCAGATGTTCTACAAGCACAGGTTCTATATCCCATCTGCTCTTCAATGAGCCTTTCATTTGTCCCCACTGCAGAGGCTGTGCGTGGGGCAGGTCACCATGCACAAGCTGTCGTCCATCTCTCCAGCAGACACTGAAGAAATCAGCCTGTCACTGCCTGAAAGACCAAGGCAAGGAAGACAGCCAAGGGCCATGTACAAACTGCAATAGTTTAGACCTGCTCATGTTCAGACAATAACTCACAGATGAGACTGGAATACAAACACACTGATTTGGCATTTATGGGACACACATGGAGTAAACGTTGCCAACAACTGAAAAACTTGGTAAGTTAAAACAGATTGGCATACTTAATCCCTGGATTGTTCCTAGCTGTTCGCACTTGCATCAGCTGATTAAACTAGCTCTGTGGGAGCAAAAGCCATCCTAGTACTGAAATGCCAAACTCAGCCTTGGTGCTTCACTTTCAGCCCACATAAGTGTTTACTGTAACATGCACCCATAGGGAAGGGAGGGGAGGTTCTTGCAGCCATATAAATTTTGTCCCCTCTGCTCTGACTTTGAATGGAAATAATGTGAGATTTAAGCATCACAGACATAAACTTCACAAATCACCTTAAAGGAATGTTAATTTCTAATTTCATTTGTGGCCAATATATGCTGACATTGTTAGTGTTGAGCCAAAGAGCCCAACATCTGAGTTGTGCCATTGAAATGTAATTATAGAGAGACAGCTGCATGCAGTTCTTTGTGACCCTGAGGAGCACTGCAAAATAAAACACCACAGAAGCAGAAGCATCCTGTGACAACTTAATGGAACACAGGCAAACAAAACCTACACGTGATATGTTTTAAACTGCTGCTTCTAATGGAGCATTACAGAGTATCAATTAATGAGCAGTTTTGCTCATTGGCATAATCTAAAATGACTTTCAGGATCATATTGTCTACGGTCAAATCTCTCTTGCAATCTGAATGTATGCAATGGCCAGTAAATGATGGAAAGGAATGCGATTTTGTCTACTCCATGCCAGCCACTTCTGTCTCAGGACTGTAGAAAATCTCCATCTCCCACAAGTCACTGGAGAAAGGAAAGGCTGATTTGTGCGTGCTCCAAATGAAACAAACACATACTTATGTGCGCAGAGGCTCTGCTGAGGACTGGGAGATGCATACACCGCATTTGCATCCTCTCAGTCCCACAGCATCCCACCATGATCCACAGAGGTGCTGCTGATCCAAGGGCAGCAAGAAGTAGATACCCAGTTAACTCCTGGACTTCTGGCCTCAATTTTCGGGGGCGGGGAACAGGGGTAAGTAATTCTTTAATTTCTTTAACTTCAGTGGATTTGGATTTTTCTTCTGAAAGGCGTGTCTGGCAAGTAACATTTTTCTCTCTCATACTTTATTTTATCCACTGCTAAAAACAAAGAGGAATGAACACTAATGAATGCAGCACATAATCTACCTTTAGAGGCTTAAAGGACATAGAATTCATGAGAACAGAAATGAGTGTTATAAAGCTTTAAGACAACAAAGTTTTCAATTGATATCCACATTTGTATACCTAAATTATGATGTTTTAGCATACATCTTTTTTAGCAGAATCTTTTATTCACTAGCTCTACTGAAAAAATCCAATTTTAAGCAAAGAGACTAAATAAGGAGAGGTTAAATATCGGATGAAAAAGAAAAATGTTATGGAGTATCAGGTCTACCAAGCACAGGCAAATTGTAACCAACAGACATTAATACATTCTCTTAGTAACTGAGAATCTTATCCAAGTGCTTCTCCACAACTGAGTTTCACAAATGCATCCACTATTCATAAATATACTAGAATAACACAAGTAAAAACGAACTCCACAGATCATTATTAACATTTTAAGTACTTTTCCTAAAAAAAAAAAAAAAAAGAAAAAAATTAAAGCCATGAGGTTAAATAAACCTCTTTAAAATTTCATCTTAAAATAAAAAAAACAAACAGGTATCGGGTTTATGTAGACAATGTCTTAAACTACCATAGATCTAATCTAAGAGTGCCATCCAGTGGAAAGACAGTCCATATCCTCTTCTTTCTTCATGGCATTGTGGAGGCAGCTTTAGCTCAGATAAAACCTATCATAACACATTTATGTTATGAATATTCAGAAAGACATGTCTGTCTCACATTATACATGTCACTGGGAAAGCAGAGGTGCATGAGAATAAGAAACAACACTGGATTTCCACAGAACTGAAAGATGTACCATACCTTGATGCATATGGCCTAAGAGACAAAATTCCTATCCTTTCACTGCAACAAATTATCTGCATTAAAAAGTAACATGCTTCTGATAATACACTTGCACAGGTATTTATTGTCGTAAATAACTAAGTTATCTTTGGTAATACTATATCCAACTTCCTAATGGCAATTAATTTTATGAGGAAAGAGACAATAAACATGGAAGCTGTTATGTTTTGATCTAATGGAGCTGAACTGTGAAAAAGCTAGGCGAAGGCTGATGAGATGAAATTTTTAAGCAGAAGATGGAAGCAAATCCCTTTTATGTGAAAAAAATTGTTTCCCTTATTCCCTAATTACACTCCAGAGAATCCCAGGTGCATTTCCCTGCACCTGTGAGCTGTGGGAGATGTGAGATGTGCTCCATGTTTCCATGTCACCAGCATCCTTTTCCCTACTTTCTTTCCTATACACATAAGAAGGAAGAACAGGCATCTGTGATGCCTCTTCTTCCATTCTCCCCCTTTCTCTTTGGAGTTCCCAATGGTTCCAACACACTGGTTCTCATTCCACTATTGTCTGACCAGACCGGGAAGAACACTTCCTGCTACTCTGGCTCCATTTTCACTCTCTCTGCCTCCTATTGCTTGATCCTAAATTCAATATGGCTTGAGAGAAAAGGCTGGGAGGAAATAGTGATTTTCCTTTCCACCATATCCCTTCAGCTACTGGCTCTTATCACATCAGGCCTCACCTCTGCAAACTCAAACTTAAATCAGTCAAAATCTCTCGGTTAAACAGGCAGTATCTGCTGCAAAGCCTGGTAGGCATGGGAGAGTCTCCCAGCCCCTGTCAAGTGAGTGAGCAGCTGTCTGGTGTTCGGTTGTCAGCTGGAGTTAAACCATGACACGAGGTTCACCAAGTTCAATGGCAAGGTTCACCTTATTAGTTACTGCATGGAGGAAACATATAGAGGAAATTGAGTTAACCTCTAGTTAGAATGCTTCACATAGAGATCAGAGATGCAAAGGTTAAGGAGAACCCTCCTGTTGAGTCACGAGGTTCAGAATGGACCCCCTTGCTTTCTAAACTCCTTACAGAGCCTAGGTGTGGCTAGGTCCAATCTTAGTCCCAGATTGGGTCAATGGTTTGCATCTAGAGGTAGAGAATAAATAAATAGAGCAAGGGTAAGGAACACAGAGGCTATAATGGTTAATATTGAATACCCACATGGATTGGTAACATTTCACTAGTATCCATTCGGCATGCAATGAAAGTTATCAAGGCAAAAAAATCAAAGTTACCACACTACAAGGCTGTGCGCAGCATCGTTCACTTACGAAAGATCTGCTGCTGGGAAAAGGTCTCTCTGCCTTGAGAAGCAACCTTGAGGGGTGTCCCAGCTCAAGGGGAGATCACCGCCATGCAGCCACACTGCCCAGCAGGAAGAGCTCAAAGAAGGCTAACTTAGGCTCTCAGATTTATGGAATAAAGGGGTGGACTCGTAGTCATATCATACGTGGCAGGAAAGGTATGCATGAGACTCCTTGTACCCCCAACTTTCTTTGTTCCTTGACAAAAGAGTCCTGGAAAAGCCACCTGGTACTCATATGACTTTGCATGATGGATGTTCCAAACTCATAAGCACCCATGCTCACTGTAGCACTCTGCTCCTTTGTGGGTGAATTAGAGGAGTTCATGGCCCGGCTACAGCTCAGGCCTTTGCCTTCTTTGGAGCCTGTACCAAACCACCGCCAGTCTGGTCAAGGGGGTCAAGCATACCCATCACAACACATGACCCAGGCTCTTGGTGAAGAATAACAGGGCCTTTCACACACAGAATCACAGAGAATCACAGAATGTTAGGGATTGGAACAGACCTCGAAAGATCATCCTGTCCAATCCCCCCGCCAGAGCAGCAACACCCAGATGAGGTTACACAGGAAGGCGTCCAGGCAGGTTTTGAATGCCTACAGAGAAGGAGACTCCACAACCTCCCTGGGCAGCCTGTTCAGTGTTCTGTCACCCTTACCATGAAGAAGTTTTTTCTCATATTTAAGTGGAACCTCTTGTGTTCCAGTTTGCGCCCATTACCCCTTGTCCTGTCATTTGTTGTCACCGAGAAGAGCCTGGCTCCATCTTCATGACACTCACCCCTTATATATTTATAAGCACTAATAAGGTCACCCCTCAGTCTCCTCCAAACTAAAGAGACCCAGCTCCCTCAGCCTTTCCTCATAAGGGAGATGCTCCACTCCCTTAATCATCTTTGTTGCCCTACGCTGGACTCTCTCCAGCAGCTCCCTGTCCTTCTTGAACTGAGGGGCCCAGAACTGGACACAATATTCCAGATGTGGTCTCACCAGGACAGAGTAGAGGGGAAGGAGAACCTCTCTGACCTACTGAGCACCCCCCTTCTAATCCACCCCAGGATGCCATTGGCCTTCCTGGCCACAAGGGCGCAGTGCTGGCTCATGGTCATCCTGCTGTCCACCAGGACCCCCAGGTCCCTTTCCCNGAATATATTGCATAGTACTGGTCCCAGTACCGATCCTTGAGGCGCTCCACTAGATACAGGCCTCTAACTGGACACTGCTCCATTGACCACAACTCTCTGGCTTCTTTCCTTCAGCCAGTTGCCAGTCCACCTCACCACCCGATCGTCCAGACCACCCTTCCTCAGTTTAGCTGCGAGGATGCTGTGGGAGACTGTGTCAAATGCTTTACTGAAATCTTTCACATTGTTTAGTAAAATAGCAATAGCAGATGAATAGTGAACCAGCTTGGAAAGTTCTACATCATCATAACAGTGTACAGTAGGAAGAAGGGTGTATTTCCCTAAAGCAGGCAGCTAAGTAACGGGCTGTTTTAAATGGAAAATTACCACAGCACACCTAAGTTTTGTGATAAGCAAGGATGAGAACGAGCAGTGCAGACAGCATATTTGTTGAGTAATATTGCACAATAGAGTATATTTAAAAATACACGAGAAATCAACTAAACGCTGAAATACCACCTGAAACAAATTACTGCATTGGAGAAGATGGAACTGGTTAAACCAGAAACATGACTGGAAATGTGAAATATCAGAAAGATCTTTCTTCAGAGACAGAAATAGTAGCTATAATAATCAAGAATGATTCTAAGCCTTACGAGGACATTTTGGATGGGAAACATGGATGACAACTTAGACAAAAATAGAACGGCATGCCTTGATGCACTGGGTGTGCTGTAATTATGGGTGGAATTTTCCTCAGTAGAGAAAATAACAATTCTTGATTACTGAATCCTTTGAAAGCAAATTGTCACTTTTTTCCTCCATCTATTTATACCTCAGTCCTGCAGCTGGAGCCACATGAAGAGCCATTTATTCTTTTTGTATTACACCTTTATTTTAGTGGGAGATTTCATTTCAGTAGAAAATATATCAACCTTAATATCTAGTGCATTTAAACAACAGCTCCAGAAATATTCTCTTTAAGGATAGAAGCAAAAGGCTGCTTTTTTGATAGACTTTTTCAAAAGCCTATTGTTTTCTCCCTGTCATTAAAAGCAGCCTGGAAAGCGAAAACATAGTTGTACTTCTCATGTTACAGAAAAGTAAAAAGAGATCACGAACCTACTACTGAAAACACTGAGCAGATGTTGAATTGCAGGCACTACCTATAGCCCCAGTCATTCTTGAGTGGCTACTTCAATCGCTACAATATAACAAGTACAGTTTAAGAATCACAGAAACATACTGAAAACACAGGACAGTTCTTTCATTGGTTTAAAGCAGTATAGTTCTGTTCAAACTAATAAAGCTGTAAATAGTGCATCAATTGATTACAAAACGACTGGTTGTACGTATCACCTTAACACATTGAGAAAAATTACACAGGGTGCTGTTGCCACCTGAGTAGCCATATCAGATTAAATAGACTTCAAGCTACAAACAACAGTAAACAGTTCTTGAATTCACAATGCTGAGACAGCAGCCATCCCTATGAACACAACGCTGTGAATGAAACGGAGAACCAGAGCAACAAGACGTTGGGAATTACTTGCATAGGCAGCATAAAGCAAGGGACTAGATTTTGCTTCTAATTGAAGAATCATATCAGAGAGGTGAAGGGGTAGAAAAGGATGCTTCTGGTCCTTGAATCTCTCTCTTTACAACAGAAGAATAAAAAGGTTCCCTCTGGTCCAAATTCTGCAATGAGCAAAAGGAGGGAAGGTGAGAAGTGAGGGAATGTCTGCACCAAATTTGATCAGCCTGGGCTGAGCTTTTATATACCCAGTGGTTTGTCAATAAAGCTGACAAAAATTTGAAAGAGTAACTATATGAGCAGAGGGCAACAAGGTAAAAGTAAAGAGCTACGTAACCAGATGTAAAGAATGTGATGTTAAAAGACAAAGGTAATTTAATTTCACAGTGCAAAGTACGCTAGCTAGCAAGACAACAAAAGAAGGAACTATATATTAAATAAGACAACTGTACCGCAAAGTTGGTAAAAAGAACAAATGAGGCTCCCTGAAGGCAATTCTGTGAAGTTACCAGCTCACACTGACAATATGAGAAGGAAAAATGGGTACAAAGATTCATTGCCCGCACAGAAAAACAGTCACAAAATATGATGCAACTCTCAAGGCAGGTTTATGTTATTGCTAAAACAAACTCTAAGTTTGATCTGTGGATTCTTACTCAAGCTTTTGAAGCTTTGAGGGACAAGAAGTCTTCAGAGCTCTAGGTTTTCACAGCACCTCACACAGTATGACACACAAATCTGTACGGGGACCCTATAAATACCACAAACACAGGAAGAAGGAAAACTTCTAAAGTATCCATCCTTTCCCTTAATTATTTCCTCTGTGTCAGGAATGTGGCCTCAAACACTGTGAACAGCACTATGGAGAAAGCCATTGTGTTTTACTTGTCAAAATAGCTTCAGAGGGAATGCAAATCAGACATCCTCTTTTATAGCAAGAATTCCACTGGAACTATAATTAAAAACAGAAGAAGCATAATAAATCTGCTACTGGGACCAAGAAAAGCTAAAAAAAAAAAAAAATCACAAAAATAATAACAAAACATAAAACAGGACACAAGCCTTCTAACAATGGAAGACTCTTTAAATGGAGTCAGAAATGTGTTCAATTTGCTGGAAATTATAGCCCTGATAGGATACTGCACATTAAGTAACAGCACTGAGCGGCTGCTATAGCGGGCATAAATTCTCCAGAAGTGCCCAGTACTACGGCAGTGCCAATCAAAGTGAGCGTCTCCAAGCCATTCTGGAAAATACCATTACAGGAATAGTCATTGCAGATTGCTTGTGCTGAAAAAAACCCAAATTAATTCAAACAGCTATAACAGCGTTGATCTGCTGTGTTTGCCTTCAATTAACAGTCCAGGTTAATGCATTCTGTGAGAAACATAAGGGCGTTGAAAAGTTTTGGCACATGGGGGTGTCTTATTGGTTGGTTTTTGTTTGTTTTATATATTGCAGCAGCATCTAGAATCACAGAATCATAGAATCATTATGGTTGGAGACCCTCAAGATGACCAAGTCTGACCATTAACCTAACTCTGCCACTAAACCATGTCCCTAAGAACTTCATCTACATGTTTTTTAAACACCTCCAGGGATGGTGACTCCACCACTTCCCTGGGCAGCCTGTTCCAATGCCTGACAACCCTTTTCATAAAGAAATTTTTCCTAATATCCAATCTAAACCT
>VWYH01008316.1:206069-312906 GCA_013399365.1 Pampusana beccarii
GCTGTGGGAAATGGTGTCAAAGGCTTTACCAAAGTCCAGGTACTCAACATCCACAGCCTTTCCTGCATCCACTAAGTTGGTCACCTTGTCATAGAAGGTGGTCAAGCAGGACCTGCCTTTCATAAACCCATGCAGACTGGGCCTGATCACTTGGTTGTCTTGTATGTGCTGCGTGATGGTATTCAGGATGATCTGCTCCAAGTCTCCTATGACAACAAAGCATCATTAGAGCTTATAGCTCCATTAGGCTGTCAGAGCAAAGCATTCAAAAAGAAATAGTTCCATGCAGAGCTGATTTAAATGGAGGGGTGAGGAGAACTACTGTGAAAAAAGTCGTAAAAGCCGTTCCCAAAAAACAGTCACAATTTGTCTTGAAAAGATTTCAGATCTTCATTTAAAAATTAGACGTTCCATTTTTGGCCTAAACACAGGACAGAACAGACTTCTGCAAAACATTTTAATTATGCTGAAAATACTTTTTTTTTTAGGGTCTACACTTAATTACTATTCAAAAAATTCACTCTCATTTAATACAAGATATAATTAGCGAATGGAACAAACACTAAGGAGGCACACAGAAATTGATAGCATAACTTTTGGAAGTACCAGTTAAGTTGGTACTTAATCATCTTTTGGGGCATTTATATTTTTATCTATACCTTGCTACAGCTTAGATTTCCCTTAAACTGCCAGTTTACAGTCTCTCAAAGACTGGTTATTTCTTACTTGAAACCCAATTCTTCCACCTTTTACTCAAGCTAATTAATCAAACATACTAATAATTGTGGATTTGTACAACAGGACACACATTACCAAAACAGAGGCTGAACTTCAGATCTAGATCCAAAACTTTATTCAGACCTGAAAATTATAGAGAAATCAACCAAAAGTCCAAATGAAAATTACTCTTTTCTTACAAGCTTTTGAGAAACCTATATGGTAAGGAATTGAAATACTCTATTGTATTCAACCATTGAAATCAGTGCATAAAACAGTCTAAATTTTTTAAAGGAAGGTCAATGCTGCAATTAAATGTTTTGTGATTCAAAGAAATCTCAGGCCAAGAGCTCCAAAGACTAAACAGTATGCCTAATTTTTTCATTTGACTGTATTAACATAGTGCTCAGCAGAATAGAACCAACTTACATAATATTGAAAAATATTGATAGTGAGATTAAATTCTTTATATTCAGTCTATTAACTCAGCCATTGCCTACTGGAGAAAATATACATTACGTTGTATCAGAAAATGGCAAAAGTGTATTCCATTAATCTGTATGTAATAGTTCTCCTATCTTAGAGAGAATTTAAACCATTTAACTTATCCTGAATTGTGCCAGAGGCCAGCTGCACAAAAACTCTTATAAAATTGCCAGCTTGCCAATGACATCTATTTGCTACAAACCTTCCATCGGGGCCCCAAGTGCACCAACAGCCCTTCAGTGCCTGACGAGCCTGACCTGGGACCTGCACCCCTACACCCGCTGCCCAAGGACCCCGCCAGGGGACTGTGCCATGGTTGATGAGGACAATGTCCTGCTGTGCCACGGTTGACAAGGACACTGTCCTGCTTGCTGTGTCATGGTTGCTCTTGACTCCTGGCTCATCCTCCCTCATGAGACAGCCCACACTTCTCTGCTCCCAGATACAGGTTTGCTGAAACATAAGTTGTCTCCTTGCAAAGGGTGAAGGTGGAAAAGTATTATACTACTCATCTATTTGATCTCAGTGGCCAAGATGTCAATTAAAAGCTATTAACAGGATTCCCTATTTCACAGCTACACCAATTCCCTTTCCCAAGAATTAAAAATTTAAACGTCTGCCTTCCTCTTCCAATTAACTTGCCAGCTCCTTCTCTCATCCTCCATGAGGATTAAACATTAAAGACAAGTTGGAAATAATTGGAATAAAAGCAAAGAACACAGTGACCAAAGGCTGCCAGAGACAACACTGAGCCAGGCACCGATTCTCAAGAATGAACACTGGAGTGCGTCTGCTGGCCATGCCAAAGATGAGATGTCATCAAGAGGGAGCACTGGACTTCACTCACAGCCATCATGGCAGCACAAGACTAATTAAAGAAGAGTAAAATACCTGGGAAAGATGTTGATGCTTTAATAATTTAATGACAAATGATACGACTGGAAATCCAAATGATTAGTTGAATTTAGTCCAAGTGCCAGGTAGAGTGTTCTTGATCTCACAACAAGGACTCGCAGCAATTTCTATAGACTGAAACTCTTAGAAATTTTAATGGAATAGATTGTTGTGCTATTCTGTGAACACACGAGTGAAAATATTAATATATAACTGAAGACTACAAGGCAGTAACATTTAGAGAATTTAAGTGTTTTAATAAGCAAAATTTGGAGAAAAATGACACCAAGATTTCAGTACAAGATTAAACTCACCTTTAAAAAAGACAAGATGAAAGCACTATCAGTATTTAACTGTTTGATTTCTATTTCCTTTCTTAACACATTCAGTACCTAAGCCACTTTATAATGTTTGCTAAATAACATCCTGTTGTTACTCAAATTACCATCAAAATGTGTTCCTGAATGAAAGCATTGGTTTATTTTTTCTATTATGCCCAAGCATGAAAAAGTAACTCCTGAAAAGGGATACATGGACTGAGTCTCCAGAGACACTGAAATGGCTGATCCCTCTGACATTGTGTTCTCCCCGACATTTGACTGCCACGATAATTCTGAAGGTTTATACAATTAAAATATCGATATCACTGATTTCCTGCTAATTATTTTACTAAAAAAAAAAATCAAGTTAAATAAATCAGCCACTGCTTGGGATGCTTTTACTGTGCAGATGTTGCAAAGCACACACTACTCCACAGGATTATGATGGTGAGAAATAGTGAGTTTCAGACATAACTCTTCATTCCAACAAAGAATGCTGGAATTGGTAATTGGCATTTGAATAAAGAGTTTATCTTTCAAGTAATTAGTAATTTCCTCCCCTGCCTCGTTTCATCTCTCAGGTAACAATTTGGTCGTCTGTGATGTAACTACAGTGGAAGTGGTAAAAGTGACAGAAATATAACTTCTATGCAGAGCTAAGGCAGCGGGGGGAAGAAGATACTATTAGCAAGAAAGCCTACTTTTGGAAATGAGTATCTGCTTTTCTGGAGGGTTTTTTCACTAGACATCAAGTCAATTTATTTACTTATTTTTGTTGCTTGGTCTGAAAGGTTTTTCTGCTGCCATTTTCCCTTCCAGGTGCATTTTGTTTCTTAAATATTCAACAGAAAGCAAACTAATTGCTTGATAATGACCTTTTAAATGCCCAGATTACCCTTAATGGCTTTAAATGGAATTTTAATGAGTTATTCTGAGTATAACTAATTATTTGCTATTTATATGCATAGACATGGACAGAGTATTTTTGATTAAATTAAATTTTAGCCCAAGATGTTGTTTTAAACTACATTCTTTGCACAGGAATATCCTATAGGAGAGGCATACATATGTATACGTTCGCATATGCTTGTGCTCCAGCTTGATAAACCTGTCTAATGGCATGGTTTGAAATGGGTGATCCATATTCAAGTCCATGCTCTGCCTGACTCCAGGTAATGCAAGATAAACTGCTCTGAACCAAGAATAATAGAGATTTAAATCCAGATCTCCCACATTTCATGCTAGTGCTCTATGCATGATACGCATATTGGTGACAGACACCCACAGACTTCCCAAAATCAAGCAGCTCAAATTCTGACTTTGACAAACTAATTTCAGGAAAATGGTCAGAACATTTCAGACTATTCTGGCATGAAAAACAACTTGAAATATCAGGAGTTTCTGAAATAAAGGGTAACGGGTGTATGAAGTGTAAATTTGTACCAGTGCCGTACTCTGAAAAAACTCATTTTATCTTCTTGAGAAAGGAGGTAAGCAAGCCATACTTTCAAAGTCCCAATTCAGTTAGCCACTCAATTAACTGCTAAGGTGAAAATATGGGGTTTTTTTCTTTTCTTTTAATGTGGTTTTGTTGGTTTTTTGTTTTGGTTTGGTTTTTTAAGGGGTAGTCAACCAATGCTACTTTTACAACACTTAATTCCAATCTCTGCAACTCCTAGGCTATAAAGCTTGAGGCAAGAGAATACTACTACTAAAATTTACAAAAGACAGAGGGAAGAAAGAGGAAAAGTCGCCTTACAAGCCTGGGAAGGAGCTGAAGAACAGCGGATGCTTTGACAAATCAGTTTCCTTCACAGGTCCATAAAATTAACTCTGATATGTGCTATGGCATAAACTTGGGCTACAGTACAAGTACACTTGAGTTTGAGCTTGAACATTTATATATCTTCCAAACTGAACTCTCAAATGAAATTTACCCATCTACATTTCAGCTACTCTAAAACTTTATTTTAAAATGTTTTAAATAAGGTTGCAGAAAACTGCCCTTAACTGAAAGCATGTCACCTAGCTATCACAGCACTTCGGGAGAGATCACAAAAAAAGTTACAGATAATCATTGAGTTCTACTCTCCTGGTCTTAATTTGGATTAATTCACTCATTTTTATTGTACCTTTCTCATTTAAACAAGTGTAATATCTCACGTTGTATGACATCTGCCATTCAAGATGTTCATATACAAAGACTAAGAGACCTGAAATTTACTAAAAATACGTACGAGAAAGTGACTTTTTTTCCATTTGTTTCCTATAAGATAAAATAAAGGTTCTTAGACACCAAAATACACTAAAAGAAGTTTTTAAGCCACATTTAGGAACAGTAATAAATAGCTAAGTTACTTCTTAATCAGGAAGATTGACTCAACAAACTAAAAAAAAAAAGTTTGTTACAGGATTGCAGAAAATAGGTATCAAATTTAGGAATCTATGGCTAAACAACATGTCTTGCAAAACAGTTGCTTCAATTGATGTATCAAAACTTAGATTTGCATGGAAACTTTTCAAATAAAATTCAGAGTTCAATTCAGTGGTAATTAAAGATCTGCTCCTCTCAACAATAGTGAAATTGAAAATCTTTAGAGGAAAGTTGTTATGAAAATCTCAGCCTTCAGTTTCCAAAACAGAAGTGTTCCCTTTTGTCTTGCTAAAGTCACCAAAGACATTTCAGCAATTTCAGCATGAGTAGGAGCTTTACCTAATTGCTGCACTACTAAACTTTTTGTTAAAGGAATTCAAATTATTTCCTTTTTTTTTAACATTCATACAAACATTTTCAAAATATCAATAATAGTTTCACTTCTTATCATCAGAAGATCTTCTAATAGAAATCTTACTTTTCTGTATGTTACATAATGTTTTTTGGATACAAAGATGAATGGTTTGTTCATGTGACGAGCAATCTATTAATTCCTTTGTCTTTTCATATTTATAAAACGTGTTCCTGGCTACACTGTTTTTAATTTCCCACTGAAACAAACACAAATGTCATAAGCAGAGCTCTGACTTAAATAGTTCTATTAAAATTCAAGCATCGACTGAAATAACAAAAGAACAAGACAAATTATTGCAAGCTTTGTAAATCTGGTTCGTTCAGTTCTCTAGAACAAGAAGATTTAAAAAAGGAATGTCTCATACCTTTAAGTACCTAATAAAAAAGCAAAGCAAGTTTATGAGTCAAATAGGCTCTTTACAAGAAATGTCAGCAGAATTCCTCCAAGTAGCAGTACTTGCTACTACATCGGTCTGTCATACTTCTCAGACTTCAAAGACACTATCTTGAGAAGTTCACTGGACAAATGTCTGCAAAGTTACTTTTTTCATCTTTCCAAATAAATAAAGGGCTGTAAAACCTTCTTTTCTTTGCCTGACTGATAAGTTTGTGATCTATATTTGTCATACAGCAGACAGGCTGAAAAGAACTGAAGATGACAAAAGACTCGAAATATAAATAACCATCATTAAGGGGTTTTGCCAAACAAATATAGAAATTCAAGTTGTGAGGGGTTGGCAAAGAGTGATGCATTTGTCATTTAAGCACATCATAACCTCCTTGTGGGTGATGTTGTGTGACACACAATAATACAGCATGCCTAAACGATAAAACATCAGCTTTTCAGCAAACAAGTACACACTTATTGCGACCTTGGTAAGCTGCAATCACTTCACATTTCTATGATTAAAAGAAGCAGAAAATTGGTGTGGCGTAAAGAGAAAAAATGTCCATGTGCATTATGTGCTTACAAGCCAAAAAGGGAGAATTCACGGACCCTTGGGAGTAAAATCAAACTGCTTTATTTTGATCTCATCTCCTTTCGTCTTCTCATTTTACCCCCATACTTGGATTTCCCAATATTATGCATTTCTTTTCTTTCCTCAAAAGGAGGATCAGAGATAACATTAGTCTGCTCCTTGACGAGGTCAGTCACCTCACAAATAGAGATGTACACAAAGCAGAGACATGTAAAGACTTTTTTGCCTCCCAGCCAACTTGGAACTTGTTTGAGACTTGCTGCTCCAGCTGGATGCATATGAGCCTACTGGGCCCAATGGGATTCATCCCAGGGTACCAAAAGAGCTGGCTGATTATTGCAGGACCTCTCTCCATTATTTTTCAATTGTCTTGGGAGTCCGGAGAGGTCCCGGTCAACTGGGAACTGGCAAATGTTGTCCAGATTTTCAAGAAGAGTAAGAAGAAAGATCCTGGTAATTACAGGCCTGTCAGTCTCACTTCAGCGCCTGGTAAAATTACGGAGAGGGTTATTCCTCAAATACAATTTCACCTACTGTAGACAGCTTTGGTTTTATAAAATACAATCATTTTAATAGATTCATCCTCCATTACATTAAAGAAAATATAAAAGTTTTCCTATACAATCCTAATAGAAGGAAAGCATATTTTAAAACAAATTTCAAGCCAGGTACAGCTCATGAGCAAAGAAGGACATAGCTAACCTAAATGCTATGAGAACCTAGGCTGACATTTACATAGAACCTATGTTTTCATTGTAACTGATATATCCTGATATCCTCAGTCTTCAGCAGGGCCAATTACGGCCAATAATGCTGCAGCATTCAGAATGTATATTTTTGTATTTCGAAGCAGAGCTGTTCTTCAGACACACATGTATTCGCCAGCATGCCAGAGAGTACAGTAGCCTGATATTAGTAACAATACAGACAGCTGCCTAGGTCATCTACTTTCCTTTTCAGTAAAGGGACAGAAAAAAATCCAAGCTTTTTCCATTTGCAATTCTTCCAAACAGAGGATATAGTATAATCTGAAATTTAAAAGCTGGATACTTCATATACTCAGAAAAAGCTGTAATTCTTCTGTACCAACGTTTGCA
This sequence comes from Pampusana beccarii, assembly GCA_013399365.1. Lineage (NCBI taxonomy): Eukaryota > Metazoa > Chordata > Aves > Columbiformes > Columbidae > Pampusana > Pampusana beccarii. The sequence goes on from VWYH01008316.1 coordinate 213,352, forward strand.
GAGCTATATCACTGCCACTTACCACAGAATCCCCATACAGCAAATAGCAGTAGCAAGTGCTGTTAATACCACTTCCAATTTCATGCTTAATTTATGAAATCTTCATTTAAATCTCCTCCTCATCAAAAGGTTATAATTCAAGATTAATTGTGCAAATTTTTTAAATTTCAATTTAAACTAAGCATATATTCTCTTTAGTAAGTAGATCAGAGGACTCTATGGGGGTTTGGGGTTGGTTTGGTTTTTTGGTTTGGGTGTTTCGTTGGTTTGGTTTGTTTGTTTGTTTTAAACCCACTCATTTCTATCTTCTCACAATTTCAACAGATCAGTCTGTGAGGAGTGGCATCTGAAAATCATGACACAACAAAGGTGAAAGTAATACAACAGTAGCTGCAGCATATTCCACACCAAGTTAGGATAATTAAAGCCTAAGTAGAATAAAGTGATAAATACAATAAAAAACTTACACACAGATACTGTAACAGGTATATTTTGGTGCTTGGTCTCAAACCAGAGTCTATCACCTTAAGAGAAGTTGGCACATAGAACAAACTTAAGTCAGCAGGAAAAGAGCAGCATTGCCAAAAGCTGGTATAGACACCACTTATTTTTACAGACAACAGTATGTCTCTCAATATATTTTTCAGTTTTGATGGAAAAATATTTTCATTCACTAGACATCCACAGCCTAGATGTCCCTCCCCTTCCTTGAAGAGATGACTGGCTGTCCTCAGAATAGGAGGAGCTCAAATTCACATCTTCCATTTTCCCAGATAATCTATTAACAAGCAAGCTGGAAACTGTTCTACAGCATTCAACTAAAGCTGCACCACTGGAAGGAAAATAATTCAAGACTTCTTGGACCAGGTAAAAGAATCACATGAGAGTGCAACTCAGCATCTCATTAATGATTATTATATTTGTTATTAGTGTTAGAAACTGTACTGGAAACCAGTATGAAAACTCAAGATATTCCTCCTCCCAGACAGATGCTCTACAGACTTGAATACAAAAATACCACACATTTTCTGATGGCATAAATACAGTTACATATTCCTTGAAGCCTGCTCACTACATACTTACATGAAAGAATAAAAATTCCATTATTTGTTAATGCTCAGCTGGTCAAAATTGAGAAATTTTAGGCATACCAGGGAACTTTCAATTACAAAAGCAAAACAAAAACGGAGTTCACATGCCACCAGAAAGCACTTCCAAGCATCTTCAGAACTGCAATTTAAACATGTGAATTTGACAAAAATTATGCCTTTAAATGTCTAATCTTTTGGGAACAGGACTAAGATTCAGGCTTTTACCCTAAGACACTGAACACATAAAACCAGAAAACAGCCATGGAAAAACAAAAAGAGAGCTAAACCCAGAATGCTTCAATATGCTACAGTCTTCCACTGTAAATATTCTGATAGTGATTTAGTGTTTTAAGGGATTAAAGGTCAAATAAGTCCTATAACATTTATCAGGAGCAGAGATAGGTCAGTCAGGAAACATGCAAGTTACATTTCTGCCTTCTGTAATCTCATTTCCAACATGCAATGCTACAAGGAAACAGGTCTGGCATTTTTCCATGTGTCTCCCCATCAAACACAATTCTCCTTCAAGGTAAACCTACCAGGGAGAAAGGTGGCACCAAACTAGCATCCTCTAGTGCAAAAATGTCTCATTTCTGCTTCCCTTCTGCAACTCCAGGCTTCAACTCATTCCACAACACCTGTTATCATCTGCTGGATAATGATATTCTCTCTATGCCATAACTATGAAAGGTATTTTGAGGATAACTTTTTGGAACACGCAAAATAACCCCACATCTAACAATTGTAATGACAGCTCTACATGGAGTGAAGATCAAATTACTCTCTCTACACCTCACAGCTGGCAACTCCAACACATTCCAACCTTGCTCATGGAGTACCTACCTGATTACAAACCAGATAATTTTATGTCCTGTAAAAATAACAGTGTAAGATCATTTTTTTGACATTATCTCTCTAGGAGGTCTGTGTCTCATCTAAAGCAACAGGAAGCTCATTTTAAAATCTTCCCCAATTAAGTGTTCTTACCTCAGGGGATTAGATAACTGCCTGAATAGTAACAATGTCCAAGAGAATAATCAAACAACTGGACTAACAAGGAGATAAATACTATAATTTTTTAAGGAAAGTTAATTTAAAACCCACTGTTATTTCAGCATAACCTCTAAAAAATGCTTTGTTGATACCATTCAATTTAAGGAAAATATTTGGTGTTAAACATGTTCAAACTGTTCAGGTTGCTTGTCACAGTAACATTCTTGATAAATAACTGAATAAATCTGAGTCAAGCTCAGTTTACTGCCTCTGAGGAACTGGAGGCTCATTACCAATATCATTATCTAAAACTAATTAGTAGCTGGTGATTGTAGCCTACTGGCACTGGGAAGCTGATCAACATTCCTCAGAAACAAACATGGCTACGTTAGGGAAGGAGAGGGATATTTTCCTTTTGCTTCAGCCTCATATAGCAGAAAGGGAATTAAATAATTAACTATTTATACCTGTGCACATTGCAGCTCAGTTTCTTTCATTAATTAATAAAACACAGTGATATTGGATATGCTTGAGGCATTTCCATTGCTTGACATACATGGAGTTCTGAATTTTTTGACTAGTTGGATGACAGAAATAGAAACCTTAAAGTGCAATTAAATATTTTATTGCCATTGTTTAATTAAATAAATACTGGATTAACTTGTCAAAGCAGATTTCACTGGCATGCCAGAACAGCATTTTCATTTTACTTCATTAATGTAATCTCTGCCTAAATACTGTGGTGATTAGTATAATTACTTTAAATAGTACTGGGTGCATTTAGGAGAGTGGGATGGACCAATTACTGAGTATTCCATGGAAAACAGTTCTTTTTTTTTTCCCCTAATAATACTCTATATAACCATTTTCCTCCTTTTTTAACTGCAGAATGGGTTCATTTAAAAATCCTAAATTTAAGTTTGGGTCAAACTTAAGTTCCATATCTCAAGAAAGCCCTGCAATGTCACTTATATCTCCGTGTCTTATTTAGTGGATGTAGTAAAAGTCAGATTTGCATGTAAAGTTACAAAAATTTAGATATCGGTATTGAAAATTTTCCTTTTGCTACTAGCCAGCCACCTTGTAAAACATGCATTATTAGAAATCATTTACACTCAATGCAAATCCATACCATGGTAAAAGATCAGACGAGCAAGAAGAGTTAAAGTCTTCTTTGTATCTCTGTTGGTTTCTATATGGTGAGAAATATGTATCTATGCACATATATTAATATACTGTCATGGTTTAACCCGAGCTAGCAATATAACCATGAGACTAAAAATAGAATATAAAATAAAAGATACTCAATGCAATTCCTCATGAACTCCATTCACACAGAGCATCCAGTCCCAGGAAGCAGCTCCTGGTCCCAAACAGCCGATCCCAGAGAGAGAGAAGACAAAAAATAAAAAAAGGGCAGGAAGGACCAGAGGCCTCTGCAAAACAGCAGGATGGTTACAAAGACCAAACTTGTTCCAAACAAGTCTCCATCCTGGCTCCAAGAGCTAACCAGAAGACCCCAACCCTCCTTAAATACAAAGCATGATGCTAATGGGATGGAATCCTCTTATTGATCAGTCTGGATGTCAGTCGAGCTCTGCCCCACCCCTGCGCCCCTTCCCAGCTGCCTCACACCTGTGGGCAGTGCTCAGAAGAAGTCCTTGGCAGACAACAGCAATTAAAAACATCAACTCTGTCTGGGGCGTTATCTTCTTGTTCTCAAACTAAATTCAAACACTGACGGTGCTAGCTACAAAAAAGAAAGGTTTCTAACGGTATGAAGAAAATTAACTCATTTTCAGGCAAACCGACACATACACACAGGTACACATCAATGAAGTATGGAGAGAAAATAGATCCATGAAGACTGCTGCAAAACTAATCAGCGTTACAAAGTACACTCAGTTTTGACAAAAAAATTACTCAAAGCAAAAAATAACATGGCACAAATTAAAGGACAAGTAGTACGCTGTATCTAAATTTTAAGTCTGTATTTGTGCCATACCTCAAATACAAGTACTAGAAATTTTATTCAAAGCCATTCATAAAAAGATTAATTACAACTCTCACATAATGTGTGCAAAATTCAAGTTGTGCCTTGGTGCAAAAAATACAAAAGTAGCACGAAATATTTGTACAAAGTAGTGAGCAGTACCAATATCACTAAACTGGACTATGTTAATTACAGTAGAACAAAATGAAAATGCTTCAGGTATTTGTAAGACTATATTTATAATGCTGAGACTCAGAAGAAATGTTCACAATTCATATAAAGCAACTGAAAAAAAAATAGCATAGATCCTTCTGATTAGAGTAATAGTCTGTTACAAGGTTGGTGCATTTTATAAAAATACATGTCTGAATGTTACAGAATTTTATGGTTGAAATTGGAGCGAATGCATTTGCTGATTCTAACCTAGGTTAGGAGGACATCATGTGGCAGAATAATGCGTGAACAGACTCTGTAACTCCCACACTCGAAAAACCCATCCACAGCTGCTACCCCTTGCAGGCAAAAATATTAAATACTGCTGACAGGCTCTGTGAATGTAGCAGCAATGCCCAATATTTGATACTAGGATTAAAGAGAGGATTATTAAGATGATCTGCAATTCTGTTACAAAGGTGTGGATGAACGGTTGGACTCGGAGGTTTCCTCAGTCCCTAAACCCTAAGCAGCCATTTTAAAATTTTTGAAGTACACAGTCCCATTTACAGGATTAAATTTCACCCTTCTATGCACTTAGATCAAAGTGGCTTTGCCAGAGCCCTACCAAAAGCAGTAATTTGTGCGTCTGTGACCTGAAAGCACTAACAAGCAACTCCAATATGTGCAAGGGCCCCATCCTACCTCATGAGCAACATCTCCCCTGAGCAACTCCACCATTACTAGCACATGAATCCAAAAAATATAGTGCTAGACAGGTATTTCTGAAACTATGTGGTTTATGTTGCATTTCTCTCAAAAATCCATATAGTTTCCCTTGTCAGAGGCCCATTATAAATCCTTCGAATATAAGATGAAGATGGAATCTATTTAAACCTTAATTTTAAAAATTAAAAAGAAAGCAATCCACTTTGCATATAATATTAGTCACAAATTATGGAATCAATTCAGATTGTTATACCAGTCCAGGAAATCAGATAGAACTGAGAACAATTTAATAGCATAGCTAAGGATGGACAAAACTCTACAGGTTTAGAATTTCATTTCAGATAAACACTGAAGACTATCTGAAACAGAAAAAAGCTGGAAAACAGAAATCCTAAGGAGATTTTTCTCTTTCCTGCTGCTGGCCAGAAGACAGAGGTTTGGCTCGTGCTGTTTCCTTTAACAAAATCATAGAATCATTCTTGAAATTTTGTTTTGGTTTTGGTTTTTTTTCCCACTAAATTAGAAAAGCTATCATAGAGACATTAACACTACTTTTCAATGCATTCTAAATCCTCCCTATGGATGAGAATAATTCTGTAATGCTAACTTTAAACACACAATTGAGATGTCCTAAATATCTCTGTTTACAAGGCTTTTGTTATCAGTCTCAGCCTGTAATACTCAGGAAAGCCAAGGATTTCTTCACCTACCATAGTATCATTCAGCAATTGGGACCTTCCATCCTATTCCTACATTGTTTATGGAATACATATCGACAAAATAATCGCCTCTACCTTCCCATAACTCAGCTAAGAGAGCAATCTTAGACGTAGCTTAAACAAAGCTTTAAACACACCTCCCCAGAAGGGTTTTGCCAACCCAAGAAACTGCATAATCAAGTCTGCAAGCTGGATAACTACCTTGCAAGCACGGGCTGACTAGCCAGGAAGGCTGGACAAAGAATTTGGGTTTCTGATCTGTGGGTTCCCAGAACAGCATTCTAGCAGGAGTTACTGGAAAGAAACAAATGCCTACACACCACATTTTCATGTCTATATCCCACATTTTATCAGTTTAAAAAAAAAAAGGTTACTTAGCAGTGGCGCTGTTAGAGAAGGGGAAGAGAGGCCTTCTCTGCTGGCAGGGAGCAGAGAGCTGCGGCCTTTGAAGTTCATGAACAGCATTTTTAAAACAGGACATCTCAGTGCAGGTGAGGTGGATGAAGAAGTAGTTTCAAGACTGAGTTTGGTGGGGTTTAATGGGATTTATGAGATGTAATGCCTGCTACAGCAGAAAGGGGGATTCTATGATCCAAAGAGTCACTTCCAGTCTCTCATTCCTATTCTGCAGGCTGAGACCAAGGTTGTATTGGGAAAGTGACAGCAGGAAATCACACCAAGACCATAGTTGTTCACTGCCTTGGTCAGAATCAAACTTAAAAGAAAAAAACCCTGCTTTTTATGTCACCCTCAGAGAAGAAAGGAAAACTGCATCGCTAAAATCACACCATATAAAAGGGTCATGGAGTCATCAAGTCTTCTAGTGGCTACATTAAGTAAAACTCGTAACTGACTCAAAAAAAAAAATAATAATAATCATCCTTACCTGCTCTCATCAAACCTGCTGTTAAGTAGTCAACAGCATAAAGTTGTTCTTCTGTCGTGCTCACTTAATCTCTTCTATTTTATGTGCTTTTGCTCTTTCCCAGGCAAAAGAAAAAAAAATCAGTATCAACAAAAGCACATTGGTGTTGCAGAGGATGCTTCTGTTCAAGCTACAGATCCCTCCAGATCTATACAAGTGAAGTCACAGGATTACAGAGAATGTAGAACCAGAGCACTATTCTATCTCAGTGAATGGGGAAGGGAAAAAGAGGTGTATTTACAAAAGAACAAACTGTTTTTAGAACCCTGAAGGAACACTTCCCAAGGTCTACCTACCAAATACTTCTCGTGGGGGACAGAGAAATCTCTGCATGCCAGCAAGGGAGCTTACACAATGGGATTCCAGTCTCACCTGCTCTCATCAATCCTGCCTAATAAAGCCAGTAGGATAAAATGCAAAAAGTAGGAATGCAAATTTCTTCAGCCACAGTGCTCAGACAGCAAAGAAAAGGCTTCTGTCAGCCAGCATCCAAAATAACCCAAGGTCAGGTTTCCTGGAACTCGGCTGCAGAGGGCAGGCACTTGAGCGTCTACCCCTCTGCCATTCTCAGATCTCCTGATTCTCTCCAGGCTACTGATTTACATCTCCCACCTGCTGGGTAATCATATGCTATTTATCAGTAAGATGTGTTCACACTGTCGCATGGACTGCTGTTTTTAATCTCTGGATTACTGAAGTCCAAAATCTCAGGTGACTACCCTCTGATACAGTTCCAAATGTAATCTGAAGGCGATTCTAGTTGCCCGAGAGAGGATTGTACAGTCTTGCTTGGCAGGTGTTTTGAAAGGATTTTCCATCTCATCTTGTTGCCTTTCAGCAGTCAGACGAAAAATTTCCCGAGTATCTGGGATGACATGTATTCGTGGTTTTACATTTAGTCAAAAAAATATTTATCCAACAGATGGAAACATGATAAAGTAGTCTCTAAAGTAAGCACGCCTTTCGAGAATCTCACGCCTGAGTCAACATCCATAGTTGGCGGCAGACTGCTACCATTTCAAAAGTGTCATTCACACAACTGAGAAAATGTCAGAATCAATCCTCCTTGTCCTTTATCAGAAAAAAAAAAGTTTTTATCACCCAAGAAACATATGAGTAATCTGAGTAATTGAGAAAAATCTAATACCTTAAAACAGCTATTTATACACAGGATGAGTCAAAATTATGTTTGCTTTACATAGCGTAAGAAATTAATCCAATCTTCACAAAAATCCTCAATAAGGCTCGATCTACAATTAGAAGTTTTTGCCATCCTAGCGAGGTTGGCTAAAATGACGACCAAAAAAAATCACAATTTTAGTCAGTGCTTGTATGCAGCAATGCACTCCATAAAGACATAACTGTATCTGAGAAAAGAAAACTGCTATTGGCTTTATTTTATTAAGTTGGAGAGGCAAAGAGTTATCTGTTTAAGTTGTTTTTATGCAGGTGAGGATTGCCAATGTAAGCACAGAAAACTATGGTAGGAAAGCAACTAAACACTGGACCTAAACCAAAGAACAAATTTAACATTGGTCATCTTCAATATTTAGTTCCAGATCTAAACTTTGCAGACAGAATTTTTAACTAACTAGTAAGAGGTGGTACAGCTGTGTTTGCAGGTACAAATACTATAATACCTCAAATTTCTTTACTTCCATCATGTATTGTGGCCTCAAAGTTGCAGAGAACTGAAAAACCTTCTGGGCATGTGGAGGTAATAAATTCTTTGCTAACAAAAAATTAGTCACCCTAGCATTTTGATTGTGTGACTTATCACAAGCCACAGGAAAAAAAAAAAGGTGTGACATTTCATCCTGAAAAGCCTTCTGTTAACAATTATTTATGGAGGTAAAGTTCAGGAAAAATTGCTCTCTACTTCCTCAGTGATAACATTTATGGATATAATAAATTAGATTGAAAGAGTATCTTTAAAGCTTATGTTCTGCTTCAAGGGAGTTAACAGATTACCTGTACACAATATATTAACCCAATCAATAAGTATAATCTGTATACATTACCAGGACATATCTGTCTTTATTCTTCACACTTCTTTTTAAAATTTAATTATCTACTGTTGCCTTCTGGTATAGAAATTTAGGAAAATGTTCTTCTCAAGACTTCATAAACATGATTGTGAACTTAGAAATAAATTATTTCTGTAACAATTTTTGGTAAAATAACTTGCACTCTTGTGCAGGACCTTCAACCTGACAGATGTCAAATATCACCCTGAAGAAAAAAAAAAGCACAAAATATATTGTCTTTTACTACTGAGAAAAAATGATTTCTACATGAGTTCTTCAATCATCAGAATACATTCTTTTGAGACTATAGGCCATGGCCATTTTTTGTTTAGGCTAGGGCAAAAAAAACCAGAGGTGAGTGAAATTAGGATTTTAAAGTGTACCACGCTCATATGAAAAACTGTTTTTCAAAAATACCCAGTCAGTTTCCTTAAGTACTCAAAATCCTCAGTTTTCAGTGATCGTGTCTGTTCGGTATTCCTGAAAACTTCAATGACATTTGTGTTAGACCCCCCTCAAATTAGTAATTACTTCTGAAAGTTTGTGGGTTTTTTTTACTTGTTCAAATGCACACAGTAGAACAATTAGCAAATGTGTTCCGGTTTGCAGCAACTGTACTTTGCCTTTGCTTGGATACATCCGTCACATCTGTCATGAGACTTCACTTGTCCAGGATGCAGCCACTGATGTGCTTTCACACGCACACAGATTTCAATAACCAGAAATCTTTTGCTTTGACATTTTTTTCTGGATCTCACTTATTGATATTGCCTACTTTCCAGATCAAACAATTCAGCCCAGGCAATTTAAATTCTGAGGTCATTTCCTATTCTTTAAATGTCTTAGTTTGCAGATTTGATATGTTTACTTTTTCTTACATATAAGTATACCTTTTGTGATGATTTCTGCTTTCACTTGTAATTATCCAATTACAATTGGAACTTCAATTGTATTTCAAGCTAAATAAGATTCGTGGAACTAAATAATCAGATCACAACCCTGTGGAACCAGTGAAGTTATACTCCAGTGCAAATGATTTTTCCCAGGCAAGTCTCTCTGAGTTCTACAGGAGTGCTCAGTGAATAATTTCCATAAAGGGGAGTATTTGTGAGGTCAAACCTTACAACATAATGTTACGCTTTCTTCTTTGCTGCTTTCTTAAATAAGGTGTTTTTAACCTGCATATTGCACTTACTCATTGCTCATAAAATGTCACATCAGACAGAAATTTTTCTTCTCCTCCATCTGTATCCAAAATGTTAAAGTAACCTCTAATTTCACCATCAGACACACTGAGGAGCTCTCACAGGTGTCACACGTACTTCAGCAGAACTAATTCACCATCTTCACAGTGCTGCTGATAGAGGTTGCAGCCTGAAATGTGTATTGAGAGCCACCATTTCTCAAAAGGCTTCATAAGAAATATACTTCTAAGCTTCATTTCAATCAATAATAACAAACAAAGATTACAGGGGCAAAAAATGTTCCACAGTGATTTGTTCTCCCAGGTCTCAAATCAGCCGGCAGTAAAATTACTGCCCCTCTCTGTTGCAGTTATCCTATGAAAGGCTGGAGGAGAGGAAAGCTATTTTGGTATTTTACAGTGACCTTTTTGGTTTGTTTATTATTATTTTTTTTGACCGTAGTTGCTTAGCTGCTGGATACGTATGAACATGCAGAAAGATCCAGAAAATCAGACCGGGAGTTAAAGAGAATACAAAGACCTTCAGGGAATTAATTAATTCTTACACTTCATAGCCTTTTTTCAAAAAACAACCCTGTGGAACCAAGTAGCACTTATAAATCAAGAAATCGTTAGAATTACTCAGGCCCCAAATACGATTTAAAAGTAGATGTTCCAAGTAAGATATCAAAGCTCAAATGCTCAGGGGTCAGAGACTTTGCAAATGTGTTGTGCTAGACTATGCTCTTCTTTCCCAAATGAGAGGCTGAGGATGCTCACAGAAACCTAGCAGAATTTAAACAAACTCAGACAAAGAAACGCTGCTCACCAGCTGGTCCTAAAATCTCAACAGGGACTTCCCAGCTCCAATATTTCTGCTGGGTTCTGAAGGAGATATTGGTTCTCTTAGCCAGCTCCCTCAATGCACTGTGGCTCCTAAGCCCACGCTAACTCAGCTGCCAGCCTTTCATAATCCGCAATCAGGGCTGCACTCTGGAGAAACTGCCACCGAGCAGCAGAAATGCTGACACACTGCTGAAGAAAGCACCACATGGGGAACACCAAGAAAAGGAGAGAGAAAGTTAGAGTTTAAAAAATGCTCATTTAACACATATTTTTCAATATACAATTTAGTTATGGATTGATTTCCTCTACAGAAAGCCAACAGCACTCATGTTTAAAACTACTTAAATGTTGCAGCTATTGTGCCGAGGCTTGTAAAAGATTTGGTAACAAATTTCTATATGGTTCACTACCTCTGCTCACTTGATCAATTATCTATTTTTAGCAAAGTCTGTGTAAAAAAAATGAAATTGCCTCTGGTTTTTTGTTTTTATCTATGTGATATATACTAGGTTACTGGTTTCCATTGCGAACCATACCGAAAAGAAGTGCAATAAAGCATTGTGCGTCCGGTTATTTAAACAGAGTTTGAACACTAAGATGTAGGTTTCAATTCCATCGTGCTTTAATATTCCATGATTAGGCTACCTCATGAAAATGAATGCATTTATTGCTCAGAGCAAGTCCTGCTTCATCTGAGTAAGACTGCAGAATCAGCCTCCTCATATCATCTTTCCTCATGGGCTTCTGTGCTAGAGCTCCTGTAAACAACCGCAGTCTCAGAAGACAAGCCTTGGCAAGAAATCCATAATTCTACTAATTTCACAAGCGTTTGAATTACATAACCTTCTTCAGTTCCATCATTATTACAGAATTAGCATATTTCTCTGTATTCACTGCTGTAGTATTTTACAGTAACGACTCAGAAGAATAAAGGTAGCAATAGTCTCACTGTATTGTCTGCAACTCATGCCATAGAATTAAGTGGTGAACTGGATTTCATGCAAGGTCTTAAATTCATCAGGTTTCAGATTACGGAGAACAAAAAATTTGAAATCAGGGAAAGTTCTCTTCGTTGTAGCTTTATAAAAAGGTAATTATTGAAGGCTTTCAAATAGTAAAATCAAATATACATAAGATACATTTCTGTCCATGTACCCTCCATTTTAGTTCTGAAATAGAATGTCATCACTTACCAGGTTAGTCCTTTGTTATTAACCTAACAAGTACCTTCCATTGTGGACACCCCCACATCCTATCACATTTCCCTCTCATCCTGGCATAGAGAATATACACTGGTGTAATTTCTTTAAGCATCAGTTAATATAATTTATTTTCAAATGGGAGAAGGCACTAATTCCCTAAGGTCTGGCTGAATCCGTTTTCAAACCATCCAATCAACGGACACACCTACATGAGTCTTTAAGTTCAGATCAGGCGTATGCTTTTGAAGTAATCTCCTGCTCATTCCCTCCTCCCTTACTTTGTTTCACACAGCACAGATCAGAATGCACAGCTAGATGTCCCTCAAATGAAACAAAGCTGAAAAACGCACTCTACAGAACATCCGATCTGCTCAAACTATTCACGGATTTCAGTTCACAAGAGCAAACTGGAGATAGTTCAAAGCAGATTCCCGCCTCTCCCCTCACCCACATATAACGTAGACGACGTGTTCTCCGCACCACCTATAGATTGGCTCTTACTGCATGACCCTACTTGCTGACGTAGACATGGACAATAGTAGCTCGGGATGAGGTGGGGGCTGGAGCCAAATTTTGCCTGGCAGGTTGTATTTCCTTCTTCTATCTCAGCTCTCCTTGTACTAAAATTTGCTTTGATTAAATTACAGGGTGTATCAAAAAGATGGACCCAATTTCAAAGCATAGTGATTTCAAATTGCGCCTATCTTTATGAAACACCTTGTATTTTTAAAATAGATCTTTTTGTTTGCATAGGAGGAATGGATAAAAGTTAGGTTCATAGATGTCAGGAAGGTCAAGATGAAAACCCCAAGTTCTAGCAATCACAGCCTGGCATGTTACGTGCATGTATGTGCATGTTATCTGCATGCACAAAGATGAATATACTGAACATGTGCTTTACATAGTTCTTTTTATCATGTTTAGAATCTGCTGTCATGCCTATCCTGTGACTCCAACACATTCTACCTGAAGTTTAAAAACCTGTGTACTTATTTCAGAATATTTCGTGGCAAACACTTCTATGTCTCCATTGAAGCACTGTACAAAAATGCAACTTTAGAAATCACAGCTAAATAAGTGAGAGAGAACTAAGGAATGTGATAAATCAATAAAATGCACTTATTTAGTCTGGATACGAACTCACCACTGAGATGAGTTTTGCTGGTTTTGAAGTATCATCATGGAAAGGCTTAAGAGGATGGATGAACTAGAGGACTAAATTGTTTTTAAAAATAACCCATTTTTTTCTGTCAAACAAAAGATAAATGAATAGAATAGAATAGAATAGAATAGAATAGAATAGAATAGAGTACAATACAATAATTTCACTTGTGAGGGATCTACAATGATCATCTAGTCCAACTGTCTGACCACTTCAGCGCTGTGTACTGTGGCATTGTGTAAATGTCTCTTAAATACCGACAGGCCTGGGGTACTGATGACCTCTCTAGGAAGCCTGTTCCAACTATATCTTCACATAATCCTAGTCTATAGACACAAATTTTTATAATCTAGAGATTGGGTGATATAAGTTAAGAAAATTGTCCTATGAGAAACCAAAACCAACAGGGTTTTTTTTAGTGAAACCAAGCTAAATTCACAAAAATATAGGATATTTTTGCTAGCATTGCAGGTGATATTTGTAATTATGTAATAACTTACAATTTTCATGCTTTCATCTGTAACATCTTAGAATTAGCTACTCTGCAACAGAAATGTCATATTAAAAACAAAACAAAACAAAACAAAAAACCCGCTAGAATCACTAAGAGAAAATAGCCAGTGTCTAAGTATACTATAATATTATATTGAGAATAGTATTTATAGTAAATACAGCTTGGTCAGATGTAGCAACTTGGGATTTAAACTGAAATTTATAACTGAACAAACAATATGAAATGTAATAACATAATTTTGTGGATATTGGACAGCTTAGTGGATTCCTAATGGGAGCGTGCAAGCTTCTCTTCAATCTGAAAGCTATTTGGTGGCTTATATGGAATATCCCTGTGTTGTTAGTTTGGTTTACATCAGAGATGTACATCACCACAACAAGCATTATCTGTTACCTACTGTAGCTCAAGGAGGGGCTAATTGCTGCCTAAGCAGGTAACGGAGATATTATTATATTTCCTCTTTAAAAGTGCTCTCTTCAATTTAAATGGGCAGAAATGGAGGGCTGTGCTATGGCCACGTGTTCTGTGTTCTCTGCTGCGCAGTCTGCCCTCCCTGCGCACGCAGACAACTGACAGCTCAGGACCATGAGCTGGCCCATGGGCGAGCCTGAGCAACCCTGGGCCACCACTGTCCCAGCACAGCGAGTGCCCGCTCGCCCACCACCCTGTCTCCCTCCGCTCCAGAAAAGTAATCACATCTCTCACAGCACCAACACCCCTATCTGTGCGTAATTCCAGGACGGAGAGACTGAGAGGGCTCTGGCATCTCCCTTCCAGTCTCCCACATCCCTGGCACAGCTGACAGCACCGCTAACGTACTACGAATAGTGCAGTCCTATGGCTTTTCTCCATCTCCTCAACTGTTACTTGCCAGATTGCCTCAGTTCCTGAATACGGCAAATGAGGTTGAAGAGATGAGAAAAGCAGTGGTGATGTGTGGGAAACGCAAATAATAGCAGGGCTACGACAGTAAAGCAGAAAAAAAGGTTTTAAACCCTACCTCCACCTGAAGCGCCATTCCATGGCATCACTCACAGCCTGCGATCATTTCTATTTTTAAATGTTATATTTTCTAACATGAGTCAGTTACCAATCTATTTCTGATCTGAACAGGAAGGACAACTTTAATCATAGCTGAACCAAAATTAGAACAGAAAATGGATCAGTTCAGTTCCTTTATTTATACTAACCAACTTTAGGTGTACCTATACGAGCCACTCAGAATAAAAAAAATAAAATAAAGAGGATCCATAAGCTTCTTCCGCAGATAGTGAGGATCAGAAGCTGGTTTAAATTGTAATTCAAAACATAGAATTGGGAATTGGAAAGGGCCAGCTCTCTCTGAAGATTTTACTTAGAAAACTGGCTAAGTAATTCAGCCAGCTAATGAAGTGGTCACTAAGGGGTGGTGACAGTTGCACGCCTAAGCAGTGCCTGCAAGGTTCACCTCTCCGTCACTCTGGTTTCGTTGTGGTGTTTCTGCGGATCCCAGCACACCGAGGCCCTGGCAGAGACAGGAGCTGCTCAGCGCGGGTACAGAACAGGGCAGCAGGCGGAATGGGAGGCAGCAACGCACTTCTGCAGTGAAGGCAAACCACACACCCGACTGCATCAGCACCTGCAGAGCTGGCGTGGTGGGGAAAGCTATTATTCCCCTTATTCCCCTTTGCTCAGCACTTGTGAGGCCACATCCAGAATACCCTTTACTGGAAGACTGTATCCAGTTTTGGCACTTGGTATAGGAGAGAAAAAGGCAAACTGGAAGGAGTCCAGAGGCAGCCTCCCCCAATGGCCAGGGGACTGCAGCACAAGAGCTGAGACTAAAAGAACCAGGTTTGTTTAGCAAGTAAACAAAAAAAAGGCTGCAAGGGTCCCGACTGCGGTTTTCTACCACCTAGAGAGCAGGTACAGAGAAGACAAAAGCAGAGCCATTCCAGAGATGCGCAGGGAAAGAACAAAAGGCAATTCTGACCGTGCACAAGGAAAATAATCTTCACCACGAGAGTGGCTGAACACTGCAGCACGGCGCTGGAGAGGCTGCACAAAGTCCGTCTGTGGAGATTTACAAACCCAAACAGGCCAAGGCCCTGAAGCTCTGAGATGAACCATGCCTTGAGCAGGACTGTCAACTGGACGGCCTCCACACCTCCCGTCTGACCTGAATTTTACAATTCTGAAACTGAGACACACACATCACACATGCCAATACACAGGTTAAAAGCACGACGTGAACTGGTTATAAAGCAATGCAAAATAGCTAAAAAAAAAAAAAAAGTCATGCCAATGTGTGGCATCAGAAGCCTTTTTCTGCATGGCAGAGTCGTGATACTCCAGCTACAGAAATGACACTAAAGAAAGGAATAAATCCTTGGTAATAAGACTATGATCTTATTGAGGACATCTATTATTAGAAGATCAACAAAATAAGCTGGATGGCACTGGAAATGCAATCAAGCACCAAGATGGCAGATATGAACTCATTAAAATACTAAACGTATAAGCTTTATTAAAACTGCAGGAAGGCTGCTGTCTGTACAGTCTGCTGAAGCCCTGCTGCTGGTTTTTCAAACTAACGCATCTATCTCGTGATTCTTTTTGAAAACTTGCAAAGAGAGAATTACAGTAATCCATATCCTGCAAAGACATCAATAAAAATTCAGAGGTATCCTGATTTTAAAAATATATAGATTGTAGCGGATATATAAATAACTCTTCTTTTAATATTCCAAAAGACAAAAGTGATTTTCAGCAGCAAGGCTGCCCTTAAAGCTAGTTGCATGTGAAGGAAATACTTCTAAAAAGGGGAGGAAAAAATCTGTGTCTTTTTCCAAGCTGTTTTGACTACTAACAACCCAGTTTCAAGATAAATTCAATAGGCATAGTATATGCAGCATGTTTACATTTGGTGTTAACACCTGACTTAGTTAATTTTATAGATGCATGTATAGATAAGCATAGGGTCAGGCATAGATACAGCAAACTGCTTAATACAAAGATGGAAATTTCTTGTTTAGTTGCCTAGCAATAAGATCTGACTCCTGGAAGCTAACAAATGCTGATTAGAGAATGGAATAGAATTATTTAATGTATCTAATGTATCATACAAAAAGGAACGTAAGGCTACTGAAGATAGGGAAATACTAGCCCACAAAAAAAATCTATCCAGTGAAATCTACTCAGGAAGTTTGTAATACGACAAAACTACAGTATCTAAATTAAAGAAAGCCTCTGTCTGTTCACTCTGTCGACATTTTTCATCATTTTTCTTTTAGCAGAAAGTCTAATTCCATCTTGGCTAATGGATCCAGCTTTTGAACTGCTCTGTTTAACTTTGTCCAGCTCCTTCAACAGTGTTTGGAAGCTGGAAGGAGCTTGAACTGGATGAACATGATGGCATTTCTCTTATTGGAAAACACAGTATGATACTAATGGAAAGTCTGACGACATTTACTACACTAGTGGAGAGGCAAAAGTCCACACTTGTGTTTTATTTGTTATGAAGAACATTAAAACTGGTGCCTTCTAACACATTTATAATGTCTCTTCTCTCAGTTTTTTCAACATCACAAATGTTTTGCTCATAGTATGTCAGAGGTAGAACAGGAAGGTCACAAGCCAAGGACAGGTAGCATACTACAAGTCCAGCACTGATTGGAAGTACTTACTTCATGGAACAGTAGTAATGTTGACCTTTTTCCCTTATAATCTAAATTTAAATAGATTATCTTACATTAAAACTGGGAAAACAGAGGGCACTGGGTGGTATTCCAGCATTATAAGCTGCGTGGACTTGTGATGCACTATCTATCCATTATTTAAACTTGAAAAAAGACATGCAAGCCCTCTTTTTGATATTTCCAATCTTTCTTTAAAACATTCTTCTTTCACAAAGCCTTTAAAACAGCACTTCCAAAGATCTGCTCCTGTTTGAGCTGTCCCTTAACAGTATTCTGTCCTCTTGGGACAGAAGCAGTCATAAAATTCCTCTGACGTGCCCTGTTACACCAGCATTAATCAAGAGGAACTCCACAAATGTCCTATGTGACGCACTTACTTGGAGTTTGTCTACACGAGGAAGTAAACATAAAGGAAAACTAGCCTCAAGTCAGAGCACAGCACCACTCTGAACTAACTCCCAGTATAAACATTCTTACCACAAAGAAAGCAAAGAAAGCTTTTCCCACTCTAAATACAGATTAAACTACTTTGAACAGACTGTCCTAGTAAAATCCAAAGGTGTAATCACATTCCACAACACAGTGCTTTACAAAAACAAATGGAACAACTTTCAGTATCAGAAGCTGCCTGTCTTCTGTCTAGTCATATGTATTCTGCTTATCAAACATTCCCTATTTTAAGTTAGGGGTAATTTTAGATACTGCACACAGCTTTGCATTTTGGCATGAAAATACCCTTTGACTGTCCATAAGGTACATTTGTACAGAGTAGCCTAAAACTTTATATTTAAAGGCACTAATCTTTCTGTGAAGACAATGCTTTTATTTCTTAATCTTCCTTTCCTAGTTGGAGAGATCGCTACACAGACTAATTAACTACATCTTCATTTGGTCTTTTACTGTGGCTCCTTCGTCCTTGTTGCAGCAAGGGTGTTGTGAAACACCCTTAAATGAGATATAAACTATATTTACTACATGAAAGGTCTTAATAAACCAGGAATTTATATTACTGATTTTTCTATGTTGTTCAGACACTACAGTGATAGCAACTACACAAACATCTAGAAAAGCAAAAGCAGACAAAAAAGAAGGACATACAAGTGAAGACTTTGACATATGAATCATGGTAATCATAGTATCCTTTTGGTTGGAAGAGATCCTCAAGATCATAGAGTCCAACCATAACCTAAATCTGGAATCTCATCTAAACACCTTTTAAACCCCTTCAGGGATGGTGACTCCACCACTTCCCTGGGCAGCCTGTTCCAATGCCTGACAACGCTTTCTGTGAAGAAATTTGTCCTAATATCCAATCTAATCTAAACCTCTCCTGGTGCAACTTGAGGCCATTTCCTCTTGTCCTCTCACTTGCTACTGGGGAAAAGAGACCAACACCCTCCATGCTATATCAGAGCCTCTTCATGCAAAGAGCAGATCTCTCCATCAGATCAACACTCCCACTCAACTTGGTGTCACCTGCAAACTTAGCGAGGATGCACTCAATCCCCTCGTCCAGATCATTGATAAAGGGATTACACCAGATCACTGATAAAGAGATTACACAGATCTGGCCCCAATACTGAGCCCTGGGGAACACCACTCATGACCGGCCGCCAACTGGATTTGACTCCATTCACCACAACTCTTTGGGCCCGGCCATCCAGCCAGTTCTTTATCCAGTGAAGAGCACACCCATCCAAGCCATGAGCAGCCAGCTTCTCCAGCAGAATGCTGTGGGAAATGGTGTCAAAGGCTTTACCAAAGTCCAGGTACTCAACATCCACAGCCTTTCCCGCATCCACTAAGTTGGTCACCTTGTCATAGAAGGAGATGAGGTTGGTCAAGCAGGACCTGCCTTTCATAAACCCATGTTGACTAGGCCTGATTGCTTGGTTGTCTTGTATGTGCCGCGTGAAGGCACTCAGCAGGATCTGCTCCATGAGTTAATTTAATGAGATGGAAATTGATTGGCTGTTGGATTACAGTACTTTCTGTACAATAGTAATTTACAGATTTCTAATAATTGAATCACCTATGCTCCTACCACCTGTAGGCTAAAAAAATTAAGAGACAACAGTACATATTTGCACACATCCCTTAGAAGACACTTGCTGTTTACAGAGATCTGTCAATAAAGAATAGCTGGTCTGGGATGAACAGCATTGTTCCTAGGTCTTCCTGCACATATCTGCAACTTTAAGCCCGTATAAATATGTGCAGTTAACCCTCTCTACCTATCTGTCTCACAGACCCTCAGAACAATCTGCCACTAAGTAAATCCATGCAGTCAACACAAAAAACCATCATCTTAGTGGAAAAAAATTGTAGAGGGAGTAGGGACACAGAGTTGGCTCTTACCTCTTGTTCATTCTCACAAGTTCCATACACATTCTGTGGTATTATCAGCGATTTCAGAGAGTTTCTGAAAAAGAACAAATTGGATAGAATTGTCCAAGGCAGAAGTAATTAGTATCTTCATTTGGGGCAACGTGGTAATCTTCGCATCTTTTCTGATATCGTAAGTACAGAATCCAACTTTTACCTTTTTCTTACGTCATAAGAATCAATATCTTGAGCTATTAATTTCACTGTCACATGCACCTGTAATTTGAGCTCTGTTCTTCACACCACATTTTTATTTTGATTTGCTTTGACAAGCCACAAGAAATGTAACATATTAAGCTTGAACGCTTAATTCATTTTGAAATTAGTACACTGTCTAACCCGTTTTCTTATTTCCACTTTACTATTGGCTTAAGTAATATTCAAAGATCTGCTGCCAATTACATAGCAAAGCCCATGTCTAATTTGTAAGATGAAGTGAAAGGAACAGGCATTTCTGAACATATCTACTGAGAATGCTCACTGTTTGCAAATAAATCTATGTTGCAAATATACCAGACAATGTATGTTACTTGGTGTATTGTGACAATAACAGGTTATTCTGCATTTGACATTTTCTAACACTTCACACTGCACAAGAAACCAAAATACTTCATGTTCCTAACCAAGATCCAGTAACTCTGGTTACCCTTGGTTACTCCAGTGTGGAGAATGTGAAAGCGAGATGCTCTGGTGAGTATTTATACAACCCCTGTATGAATTGTGACTACTCTTTTTTATATTTTTATCTGAATTATACACCAGCAAATAGCCAATAAACTGTCTTAGCAATTAAATGTTATAATAAAACATATGTTACACATATATGTAGCCCAAACCCAGCCTAATAGCAAAGGTTATCAAGCTAAATGCACCATAAATTCTACTCACAGTATCATAAGCAAGGTAGTAATGTCACTCTTTCTTCAAGTAGATGTCAGTATGGTGTACACTGCTTTAGGGAGTCTCGTTCTCTTCATTTTTTACCACTCAAACTACAAACCTTGCTTTCACCATCTGTTTCTAAAATTCCTTTCAAAAATTAGTAATTATAAGACCTGCATAATCCTTGCAACTAAATAACAAAAAAGACATCTTGGCGTAAGTGTTGCACTCTTCCACTGTAAGTAGGAAATATCCATCCCATCTTCTGTGTTTGTCATCCTCTTAGCCAGGTACTCTTTGGGCATATCCTGACTGTGAGGCAAGATGTTGTCCTTCAAGTGAACCCCTTTGAATTCTCCCTCTTAAAAACCAGTCCACAAAAGGAAAAATCAATATTCTAGTAGTCTGACCATAATTTTTAGCAGGAGTTAACTACAGTTGTTATCAGTAATAGGTTATAACACCATACAGAGGAGATGGCATCATGTGAGCCATCAATTGACATCAAAAGGAGGCCAAGAGTGTTCTCAGTTCTTTTCTTTTTTTTTTTTCCAGGCAGCCCTGGTTCCATTAGTAGTGATTTCCTTTCAAGAACTGAGTGACAGCAATTTTGAGAGGACAACAGAAGTGACAACTTTGCATCTTATAAAAGAACGAAGGGTTTGAAGCTTCAGTGCCAACCCCTTTAAGATCAGCTCTAGCAAGACTGAGCAAGATTTCTGACATCATTTTTGTTTACTTTCCAGTAAAGTTTCTATCTGGAAAAGCTTCTTTTGAATCCTGAGGTTCACTGATTCTGAGACCTTGCTGGCCTAGAGTGGTTTTTTTTCCTCTTTTTCTTGATAGCTGGCTAAACCCCAAGGAAAACAATTAATGTTTCTTCGTAATATTTACAAGAATGGGAAAAACATATATTACATTTCATCTGATATAATAAATAGATAATATTATTGAGATGACTTCACATCTGAAAACATAAATGCCATGGTGATGCTTTGCACTTTTTAAAAGAAGCCTGAAGACTTCTTTTAGATTTTTTCCTGCCCAAAACATCTAAATCAATGAAATAGCAGTTTGAATAAAGGAACAATAACTGACTGATCAAATTTTGCCATACCGACTTGTATGTGCTTTCTGTTGAAATATCCTTGATCTTGATAAAGACTTGTAACCTGTGAAACCCATATGTCCTGCAAAGATTTATGGAAAGAGATCACCATCAGAACAGAGGAGGTCACTAATGAGTTTCATATATCAGGGGCACAAATATCGGATCTTCAGATGCTGTTATTCAGAATTTCTCCAGATCTGGGCAGAACTGTCCACCGGACCTGAACAGGAATTACAGTTTCTTTTAGAAAACTTTTTGTTATTTCCATTAGGAAGTGACAGCAAGCTCTAGCAAGTATAGAGTTAAATTTCCTGTTCCGCTTTCATGCAGGTGCTCAAGGTAGGGTGAAGAGGCACTAGATAAAATTACATTCAAATGTTTAGAGAGTCTATGTAACTTTGATAAGAGGAGAGAAAGGACTTCAGAAGCATCAAAAACATAGCTGCTAGAAGGTAGAGTACATGCCCAGGTCTGTGTTGGGGGGTTGCCTATATTCTACCTGATGTTTCTATAGCAGCTTTGATACAATTTGGGCAGGATGAAGCTTGTTACAGATAAAATCTGTCTTCTGTAATCTCGCTCCTACTGCTTTTCAATTTTTGCTAAAAAATACAGAAAAAAAAAAAAACAACGGAGGGGAGCACTCGCACTCTGCACCCAAAGTTCACCTCCAGTCAATTCAAATGCAGTACAACTGTTCTTGGCATCTTTCTTTGCCTTGCGTCTTATGTTGTACTGCAGCTAAGAATTCAGAGTGCAAAGCAATCATCAGTCCCTTAAAGTGTAGTTTTCTTAAATAAAACATCTTTTCGGTGAGTGATCTTCTTGGCATGCATTATCTGTAAATATAGTTGCCTGTTAAACAGGAAGAATATAATGTTGGTTGATTACAGGTGGGAGGATAATCTCCTATCCACAATATAATCCAGCTTTGTACTATTTCTTCCTCACTGCAGTCAACTGATGTGACTACACCTGTTGCCCAGCAGACTTCATTATCTATTTCTTGGAAAATAATGCTTACATTGAAGAAATTAATGGTATCCATCGTCCTTGCTAGGAAAATACAGAGGTTAAGGATGCCATCCAAACCTGTTGTTAAAGAAACAAATGTGCACTATATTTTTACTGTTAATTGAAGGGCACAAATATGAAAACGAGGAAGCTGTATCTTTTATTTATGAGGAAAATGTAAGTCAGGAAAAGACAAAAAAGACAGAACAAAAATGAAGTTTATGCTAAGTAAGTTACAAATCATCTTTTTTTTCAATTTTTAGTACACCCAAGCACCATAGCCTATGCCACTAATATTTCTACAGGAGCAATGTACCATTTGTTTTCCCTTTTGCAAATTTTTGTGTTACCAAAATAAGCATATTTTTTCCCATACATATTCTGCTTGAGATCAGTCCCTTATGGGTTCTGATTGCCATGAAAAGTGAAACTGGTACATGTAGCTTAGAGTACTGAGAAATAAGAGAGTTTTATAAGGGCTCACAGACTGTAGCTATTGTTTCGCTCCTCTTTAAAGTGAGACAGCTTTAGTCCCTATTTACAAAGAAGAGGCAAACTGCTTTGCTTAAGTCCTTAGACTCTTCTCTTCAGCTTCTATGTAGGTACACACGGGAAGAGTAATCTTAGTTATCTTTTAAAATTACTCAGTAAACTGTGCTATATTTCTAATCAGACATTCTTATTGCTCAAAATTAATTTAGTTTAACTGTTTTTTAAATTTACATAGAATATGCTTTAATAATTTAATTTAAGACAATTGGCTGAAAGTATCCAAATTCTAATTTCAATTAATCTATAAACTCTGTGCATTTGGACTCATCTTCCAGAGTGTTCTCCTGCTGACACATTCTCAGCCTTGTACTTTTTCTATTTGTCAGAGTGCTATCATGATTCTGTATCTGTTTGGCTAAAACACATAATGTGAGTATGTTTGCAATGTGGTTGCTGGAAACAACATGAATGGGGAGCTGGCTAAGAATATGTTTACTACTTAAGAAAATCAGGATCAAGGAAGAGAAGGACCGGTGTAAGGAATACCAGAAAACTGTTAACAGGCTGAGGATGGAAATACTCTTTGGCAGGAACAGAACTGACATAATTTCTATATGCTTTGGCTTCTCTAGGTTCTTTAGCCCCTTAGAGGAGTAAAAAGCTGAGCTCTTACTCAAGTTTTCTACTGTAGCTTCTAAAGTGCAAAGGTGGACAAAGAAAACTGTCTCCTTTAATCAGAACAGGCTTTAAACTTAAATTACTGACTCCTATTTTTTGTAAGCTTTTCCACCAGTGTTATTCAGGAAACAACAGTAATAAACCTGTTACTTTCTGATGAAGCTAGATGAAAATCAGAGTCAGTATATTTGAAGTAGCACCCTATAGCTCTGCTCTCAGTTAATTCTCCAAAAGCTGCTGCATTCAACAAATGAGTCAATAAAGTATACAATATGGATAAAATTCAGAGTCAGATTAATCCCTGATAAAACTAACATTTAAGTCAGTAGTTACAAGGCTATGTCCTTTTGTGTTTGTTTAGGGCCTAAATGGAGTTCCACTTGCTAAAAATACAGTACTAAGAGTCTATAGAAGGAATAAAGACTTCTGATTAACTCAGGAGTGGTTTTTATGTCACTCTTTTAAATACTTCAATCCCAGCAGGCTCAGTTCTCACAGTATCTGAACAACGCTGAAACCACATTACCTTAAACTGTAAGAAGACACATTACATTTCTGCCTATGGAAAAGTAAGGCAAACAGCAAGAAGTAGCTCACTACATCTAACAAAAGCCCTTTTCTACAAGCAACTAAAAGCATACACATGTTCCGTGGTGCATTCGTAGTGTTTCCTACACACACAAACCATGACACAGCATTTTCTGCAATGAAAAGGATAATACAATATTATTTTGATAATACTAATTGCAGCATTTAATAATAGTAAGTAATTTCCTACCCATGCTTCTGAGTTCATCAATAATATATTTTTCTAAATATAAGAGTAACGTAATGCAGCTATAGGACACTGTTCTTCCAGCTCAATCAGCTGTAAGTTGTGTTCAGCTCCAGTAGGCGTTTATGAATAAGTATTTCATATAGAAGATGACTGCCACAAAACCACTTAAGCAGGAAAATTACAATGGAATCACGCCAATACATTTTAAAACTGAAACAAGGATTATTACTTCTTAAACACCGTACAATTAAACTATAGAACTCACTAAGATGACATTGGAGGGGCCTAAAAGTTGTCAAAATTAGACAGTAACATAGAAAATTAAAATACTAATAACTATAAAAATTACAAATTATAGACATGCTTTCAGTTAATGCAAACACGAATTGGCAGTGGTTAGGAGAAAGAAAAGCTCTTCTCTTGGCAAATAATGAAAACGATAAATTTTAACGCTTTTTTACCTTATTTTAAGGCTGAGGCTGACCAATATCAGAAACAGAAAACTGCAGTACAGCACACTCACTCTGCTGATGCTAAAGAATATTATCAAATTTGTCATTTTAGAAGACTAGAGAACATAAACGTTTTGCAGCTTACGTGTTATATTGAACTAGATCTGCTGAGAAGACAATCACTGTTGGGTTTGTTGATTGTTTTGTTTGGTTTTTTTTTTACCCAAACCATTATGGGAATACATATGCAATCTTCCTCGCTGAAAGTTATGATGATTATGCACTAGTACAATTATATTGGCTAAAAATATTCACTGTTCTAAGAGGGACTCTGAAAGCAAAGCAAGCTCTACTGTTAAGGGCATTGCCTCACTTTCATTTGTTGCCTGTACAAACCTTTACTGATGAAACATCAATATCTCTGACAGTTGAGTATTCTAGGCAGTTTTCACTGGCTAACTATGAAGTCACACCCCACAGATCTTTCCAAATATCTGACAAAGAACCACCCTAAGAGTCCTGTGCAATTGTAACTACCAGACTAATTGTTATACTTAAGAAATCTAGCAAGTCTTCAGAGTCTTTAAATAGATAATAAGGATTTTTTAAAATTTTTTTTTAATATACAGAATAATACAATAATTTTGCTTGGAAGAGACCCTCAAGATCATCAACTCAAACCATTAACCTAATTCTGCCACTAAAGCACGTCCCTAAGAACCTGATCTACACATCTTTTAAACACCTCCAGGGATGGTGACTCCACCACTTCCCTGGGCAGCCTGTTCCAATGCCTGACAACCCTTTTCATAAAGAAATTTTTCCTAATATCCAACCTAAACCTCCCCTGGTACAACTTGAGGCCATTTCCTCTTGTCCTATTGTTTGTCACTTGTGAAAACAGGCCAACCCCCTCCATGCTCCACCCTCCTTTCAGGCAGTTGTAGACAGCGATCAGGTCTCCCCTCAGCCTCCTTTTCTCCAGGCTGAACAGCCCCAGTTCCCTCAGCTGCTCCTCATCAGACTTGTGCTCCAGACCCCTCACCAGCTCCGTTCCCTTCTCTGAACTCTCTCCAGCACCTCAAGGTCTTTCCTGTAGTGAGGGGCCCAAAACTGAACACAGGATTCAAGGTGCAGCCTCAGGAGTGCTGAGTACAGGGGGACAACCACTGCCCTGGTCCTGCTGGCCACACTATTCCTGATACAACCAAGGATGCTGTTGGCCTTCTTGGCCACCTGGGCACACTGCTGGCTTGTGTTCAGCTGCTGTCGACCAACACCCCCAGGTTCTTTTCTACCAGGCAGCTTTCCAGCCACTCTTCCCCGAGCCTGTAGTGTTCATGGGGTTGTTGTGACCCAAGTGCACAACCTGGCACTTGGCCTTGTTGAACCTCATACAATTGGCTTCAGCCCAGCGATCCAGCTGGTCCAGATCCCTCAGCAGAGCCTTCTGACCCTCCAGCAGATCAACACTCCCGCCCAACTTGGTGTCCTCTGCAAACTTACCAAGGGAACACGACTCATGACCAGCTGCCAACTGGAGGTGGCTCCGTTCACCACAACTCTTTGGACCCAGCCATCCAGACCGTTCTTTTCCCACCAAAGAGCACACCCATCCAAGCCATGAGCAGCCAGTTTCTCCAGCAGAACGCTGTGGGAAATGGTGTCAAAGGCTTTACCAAAGTCCAGGTACTCAACATCCACAGCCTTTCCCGCATCCACTAAGTTGGTCACCTTGTCATAGAAGGAGATGAGGTTGGTCAAGCGGGACCTGCCTTTCATAAACCCATGCAGACTGGGCCTGATTGCTTGGTTGTCTTGTATGTGCTGTGTGATGTTACTCAGGATGATCTGCTCCATGA
Source organism: Pampusana beccarii (assembly GCA_013399365.1). NCBI lineage: Eukaryota > Metazoa > Chordata > Aves > Columbiformes > Columbidae > Pampusana > Pampusana beccarii. Next base: position 240,220 of record VWYH01008316.1, read on the forward strand.
CCTTTCCCATCACCGAGGCCAGGCTGACAGGCCTGTAGTTCCCCAGATCCTCCTTCTGGCCCTTCTTGTAGATGGGTATCACATTTGCCAACTTCCAGTCAACTGGCAACTCCCAGGTTAGCCAGGACTGCTGACAAATGAGGGACAGTGGCTGGGTGAGCAATTTCCCCTTGGATTATTTGGGCTTCGTTCTGCTCCCCATCCCTGTCTTCCAGCTCAGGGGGCTGGTATCTGGAGCACAACTGGTCTTACTATTAACGACTGAGGCAAAGAAGGCATTTAGTACCTCAGCCTTTTCCTCATCCTCTGTCACTATAGCTGATAGAGCATAAAGGACTGGTCCTGAGCAGCAGGAAATCCAGGTGCTGAGTTAAGGTATAGGGAATAGCATTTCAGAAGACAACTGGATGAAAACAAAATCATTGGTTTTATTAGATAGAAGACTCACTGAAATTTACTGCAAAGGATTTTCCAAAGAAAGGGCGAAGTGACCTCCCAGGAGGTTGGAAGTGCACCACTGTTTAGAAGGGTTGGAATGATCTTGTCCCAAGTGAGTATTGTTAAACCAGCCTCACTGAAGGTCATGTCTACAGATACTCAGAATAATAAATACTCTGCAAATTAAAATATTGTAGAGAACAACCACAAAGCCTTCTGCAACACTTTCACACCATCACACTACACTGTACAAATCAGGCACATAACCAATATATTAGTGCCTTTTTCCAAAAGAAAATGCACACAATTCTTGAACTAGTGCACCTGGATAGTATAAATGGGTTTGCTGTTAAGAGCATTTAGCTTCAGCAGAAGTGCCAAAAAATTGTTTAAATGAAAAATATAGATGCGTTCTTCAGTTTGGGTTTGGTCTTTGCTTTGTGTTTCTTCCCCCAGGCCTTTTTTCTACATTACAGCTCTTCCTGAGGCAGACTTCTATCGCAGGAAAAACTATATGAGTACATGTGGCTAAATGCTCGTGCCAGCTGCTTCATTCATGGGGTGGGTGAGGAACCACGTACACATGGCATTAGAGAAAAGTAAGAAGGTGCAGAAGGTGATTAGGTGATTATGTTGGAGAAATTAGCATGGAGTAAACGAGAGTGTGAATTTTCAGTGAATTACTCTGCAGTAATTCTCTACATGGATGGTTTGGTTCATATTATATGCATGTCTAACCTACATTAATGGGGCACTCTGCATAAACCCCAGCCTGGCCAGATCCACAACCAGTAGGGTGATGACATGCAGTATTTACTGGAGGTGGTTCAGCACCACACTGCCACAGCTACTCTGTCATCAGGACTCCGTCTGGCATCTCCACCCAGCAGGGCTCAGCTCTGTAATCACTGCAGTCCACTCTACTACACAGGGTAAGTCTGGGTGATTCCAGCTTGGCAATGGTAAGGAGAAACTCCTAGTTGTGCAAAGCTCCTTTCTCCCGTTTCGTGGTTTGTTTTGGTAGATGACGGCACCCAGTCCAGGCTTTGGGCTGTGCCACATGCACAGCAAGAGCCATTCCTCTTCCTCTCAGCCAGATGCTGCCTTTGTGGCAGCTACTCGTGTTTCTGTGCCACACAGTCTGCAACACAGTAGGCTCCTCAGGACACTTTACAGACAACCCTTCTCCTCCAAATAACCTGTGGCAGTGCACTCAACTTGGAATTATGCATAGATCCTGCAAGTTCAGACTTGCAGAAACAAATCCGGAAGCACCACTGTGTCAAGTGTAGAACCACTTATTTGAATTAAAGCATCACTGGTGTTCAGGGCAAGTGGAAGAGAAAGGTGGAAAATACAAAGTAGGAGGGAATCTGTGCAAGGCACTGAGGTGATTGACAGGTGCAAGGTGATACTGAAACTGATAGCTATCAAATTCCATTTGCTAATAATTTATTTTCATTTTTTTGTGGAGTCAAGGGGACAAATTGAAAAAAATTCTTTAAGTAAATTTGTTACTGAATAATCATACAAACAACTGGGCTGCTACATTCTCAGACATGAATGATGGTGTCTTCCACATTGGTTTATGGAATTTACGAAGTAGTTGAGATCTATAAAAGAGAAAGCATTTTGCAATCTTTTTTTGTCCTCCGTACTACAGTTCATTGCCTTCATCAATTGTACTAGTGCAGCTGGTCTGTGAGGCTGACAAAGTGTGGCAGAGACGTGAAGGAAAGCTGTGAGCAGCCAAGCGCAGAAACTCCTTAGGTTCCCACTTCCCAAAGTCAGTGTGAGCTATGGAATAGCATATATCCTGCTGGTCTTAATGCAGGATTGAGTCACCCAAAAAAATCAGGATTTTAAGAAAACAATGATCATTCGCTGCTGTTCTCTTACCGACCAAATGTTGGGGTTTTTTTCTGTTGTTATGCTTTAAAATAAACAAAAAAGGTGATATTTTAGTCTGTCAATATGTACCTGCTGTGTTTTGCACTGTGTCTTTTCCTCTTCCAACCACAAAAAAAAAAAGAAAGATAAATTCTCCTTAATTTTATCTTGTGGGGTCTCTGCCCTAAACAGTGTTGGAATGCTTATGCTGGTAACACTGTATGAGAATATTCTGTCATTCAATGCAAAACAAAATCTTTGATTTCACTTCAGTTTTTAAGATTTGCAAGTATTTTTGTTACCCTTTTTACTCTGAATGTTTATTTCAATAATATTAACTGGTTTTAATGTTGGTTTAATTCCTGTTAGCTCTGCTGATGCCTCTGTGCCCATTAACCCCTTCTTTCAAACTGGATTCCACTGATTCCAGTGGAGTTCTGCACAGTTCTATTCTTGCAGATTCACACACAAGGTCCAAGCTCTTGCAGTAATATGAATATTGTTAAATGCAATAAAGTGTCATTATGTAAAAATTCTGGTGACGAGTACCTGTCACAGTTACGTTCACACTTTTGCAACACATACGTGCTCAAAACTCACTTTCAGGTAGTCTGTTCAAGATTTTCCGTAACACAATCCGATAGGTAAACTGTCCTTACTGCTTATGGCTTTGAGATGAGGAAACCTATCGTGAACAAACTTCATCCCAGATAAGATGTGACACAAGAACTCCTGTATGACAGTACCTTTTAGGCCTTACATAACCCTTGGGACACTGTGGCACACTGTGTTGAAAGCATTACGAATGAGGTTGGCTCTGGGGAACTGAAAGTTCCGCAATATCATTTGTTTGGACTCGCCATCTATTAGAGTTGTTACACCTATCACTTTCTCCCAGTCATCTGAATTAAGAGTCAATCAAAACAAAAGTGGAAGGCATATTTGTGAACAAAGCAGATGTGCATGTTTGTGGAGTTTGTTGTCACATTTTCATAGCTCTCATTTTCTGTCCTGCCCCATCTGGGCAAATAGGTTTGAATTTTTGGCAAGCCCAGGTAGCTGCTACCTCAGCAACAACCTAGGACTGAGACACAACTGTTAAAGGACGGAACCTCACCCTGGTAAGTGTCTAGAAGTCTCCCATGACTCCAACTTCCACTCACAGCTAAAACCCTGGCCATCTTTGTTCTGTTTAACTGAGCAGGAGCAAGAAAACCCCACAGTGTGCTTAGCATGATAAATATATTAAAGCATCTCTCAGGAATCCTGGTTGTCCACGGGTTCCCTGCAGGATGCCCTGTCACGGCCAGGCCAGTTAATAGCTAAAAGCACGTGCAGAGATAGAAATAGTTTCCAAACTCAGAAAGCAAACATGAAACGGGATCCACACGGAGAGGCTCCTAGAGCTCAAATGGCTAGCCTTCTCCTTCGGATCTGATTGCAACCCCAGGACCACCATCAGCTCATTTCTTTACCTTAACCAAATTTGAAATACGGTCTGACTGAAGGGAAACCGAAGCTTAAATGAATTTATAAAATAAAAAGCCAAACCAAAACAAGAAAAAAAAAACCTTATGAGAATCCGTATATATTGAACTATCCTTCTATGAACGTGATAGAATTAACTGTACCTCACACTCTAGGCCTTTAGAACTGGGGCTCTGTGATGGTTGAAGCACAGGAGAGAACAGTGAAGAGGCAGCCAAGTTGCCGCCATTAACGGGATACGCCACTTGCGCAAATTTGCCATCCCTCCCGGGCCCTACCGCCAACCCTGTGGCGTAACGGCTTTCGTGAATACGGATGCTGCACTGCGGCGATGGCACAGTTCAACCAAACTTCCTCCCTCCACCTCCCACTCCGACGTTAAGGCCACCCCCTTGCTTGGTTGTGATTGGCAAGACGGGCGGAGCCCTTCACGGCGATTGGCGGCTGCCGGAGGGAGGTGGGGTAGGTTGCGTGAAGGGTAATAAAGTTAGTGGGGCTGGCCGGGTGCGCTTTAGACGCGGCGGCGGGTCGGCTCTCTATGGAGGTGGCCGAGGGAAGTGTCGGGCCGTTGCTGCTCCTGCTGTGGTGACTCGGAGACTCGCCCTGTCTCGCGCGCTCCCCCCTTCCCCTCCCCAGCCCCGCTCCCCGGCTCCCTTCCCCTCCCCCCCCTTCTCTTGCCTTTTCCCCTGCCCTTGGTAGCCGCCGGGACCCGGGGAAGCTGACAAGGCCTTAGGGAAGGTGAGAAACGCGGGAGTGGCGGGAGAGTGGTATGGGGCCGGGAGGGAACGGGTACTGCTGCAGCCGCCGCTCAAAATGGCGGCTGCCCGAAGTGGCCGCCATTTTCTCGTCAGTTTCTTCTCGCTTTCTTCCGCACAAAATGGCGGCTCGGGTCGGTGGCCGCTCCTGCTGCCTGCTCTCGGGTTACCGCGGGTGCTAAGCGAAGGGGTAGAGGAGCTCGGCAGCCCCCGCCAGGCGCGGGAGGGAAGCTGAGCAGAAGCGCTTGAGGTTAGAGGCGCATGTGTGCAGCGGGGGAGATGGGGGCGGGTAGTGTCGGTCCGGAGCTTTCCCGGGGCTGCGGGATCCTGCTCTGGGGGGGCTCTGGGCGCTTTGTCCTTGCGGGGAGCAGCCTCGGTACACGTAGCGGGCTGCGGTTTAGGATCCGCATTGTTGGGGGGGCGGTTGGGACGAAGTTGTTCTCAAACGACGGTGACGAGACGTTTTTTGTTGTGTTTTGTTTTTTACCTCCGTTCATTTACTGTTGTCGTGGGAGAGCGGAATACCGAGAAGCCGTGTGTGTCGGCAGCGGCCTCGCCTCGCTCGTCTTTCTCCTTCAGGGCGGCGAGTGAAGCGAAGGCGCCGGTTGTGCGGGGGTGGCGGTGCAGCGGCTGCCGACCGCTTCTCCCGGGGCGGAGCGGGGAGGGAGCCGCCGGTGGCGGGCGCCGTTTTCCGCCGGCGGCGAAGAAGCGGGGCCCTCTCGCCTCCCTCGCGGAGAACAAAGAGCCGGCCGGGCTCCCGGCGGCGCCTGAGCCTGGAAGCGGGCGGCGCCCGGTAGGGGGAAGGGGAGGCGGGTCCGTGCTCCCGGAGCCGCCAGCTCCATGCGGCAGGGCCGCGCCTGCCTCCTGCGGGGGGCGCCCCTCCCGCTCCGCAGCCCTTTTGTTCGGCGGCCGCCATGTTGGGAGCCGTTCCTCGTGCCTCGGCCGGTGCTGCGGGCGCGGCGGTAACGGGCGGAGAGCGGCGTTCCCCGGGGCGGCTCTCGGGCGGGCTCGCCGAGGGCGGCTGTGTGCTCAGAACTGGAGCGTCTCGGAGCGGATCTGTGTTGGAGTCTCAAAATGCCTCTGGGGTTTTTTTATGTGTTGCCCAGGCGTTTCTGTCCCAGTGATTAGCTTTCTGCTACATGAGCAGTGCGATGATTTTGGTTTTGCTTTCTTTTTTTTTCCTACTGCTGTCTTAAAAGCTAAAATTTGAGGTGGGGCGGAGCGATATCAACTTTTTTTTTTTTTTTTTCATTATTTAATAGTTTAATTGTCCGTTTGGACTTGGGTGCAGAACACATCGCTTTTACTGTGTTAAGTGTGCGTTTTGTGATCTGGTATATTCAAAATTCGACTGCTTTGTCTTGCCATAATTAATCATGGTTTGTGAAGCGTATCACTAAAGGAATAATCTCATTATACTGTAATACCAGGGGAAAAAAAACCCAACTTTTTTCTGCAAGTGCTTTTAGGGGGCAACAGGGTAATTTTGAGGCTCTTACGTTCCCAGTCTGTGATTCCTTTATTTCTCTTCTTGCCCCCACTGGAAAACATCACTATGATGATGAAATTGGCCTTTCTGTGGGTTTCCCGAGTATTGCACAAATAAGAGGTTTCTTGCCTTTTATGAAGTCTAATGTTTGGGTGTATGCTTTTCTGGTTTGTACTGTTATTGTAAGTTAGATATTATGACTGCTAGTAAAACAACCGTAATATGAACACTTGATTTGTCTTTCTAGGTTTTGTTTTTCCCCACCCCGTCAATTTAATTTTATTCTTTTGAAGATTCTTCGTTGTCAAGCCGCCAAAGTGGAGAGTGCGATTGCAGAAGGGGGTGCTTCTCGTTTCAGGTACTGGTGCTTTTTGTTTGTTTGATGTACACTTGGCAGTGGAAGCTGCCCTTTGAGAAGGATTTAAGTTTGCCTTGTGTTTATACCAAAACTGACATGTAATTGAAAGTACTTGGATTTTGAACTTACACGAGATTACATGGTTGTTTTTCACAGTGCTTCTTCAGGCGGAGGAGGTGGTAGGGGTGCACCTCAGCACTATCCCAAGACTGCCAGCAACAGGTATGTCATCTTGCTTTTCAATTTGGCATGATTTTGAAGGCAGACAACAAGGAATACCTACTGAGTTGATGACATGTTAATGTTCTCCAGTCTGTGGCAAGATAGCATACAATCTGTTGAAAGTACGTGTGATGGTAGAGTGACATGAGGTGCACAGACTTTTTCATGCATTCCACTTTAAAAGTTTAGAGGAAAGGTTTTCTTGGGTGTCTTTCTTAACATTTTTGTTGCATGAACACTGTGCAACAGATGTGGGGTGTTGGTAGGGGGAAGTGCATGTTCTTAAGCGAATTCTGTTACCAGCTCTGCTAAGTAAGGCAATACTGAAAGGTTAAAAGGTCAGTTCTTGAAATTGTTTGTTTCTGTTTAACAATCACAGCGAGTTCCTGGGGAAAACCCCAGGGCAAAACGCTCAGAAATGGATTCCTTCACGAAGCACTAGACGAGATGACGACTCCGCAAATGACAAAGAACGACATGATGCAATCTTCAGGAAAGTAAGAGGGTAAGTTCTTTCTAAGATTATTTTTTTCTTACTGTTTTCTTCAGGCTATACATGAGAAAGAAATTTTTTACAATGAAGGTGGTAAAATACTGGCCTGGGTTGCCCAGTGAGGTGGTAGATGCTCCATCCCTGGAAACCTTCAAGGCCAGGCTGGACGGGGCTCTGAGCAACCTGATCTGGTTGAAGATGTCCATGCTCATTGCAGGGGGGGTTGGACTAGATGAGCTTTGAAGGTTCTTTCCAACCCAAACTGTTCTATGATTCTATATTAACTCAAATAAATGGTCTGGAGAAAAGATGTGGGTCTTGAGTTTGAGAGGAGGGGGGTTTGGGGATGTGGTGCCATTTGAGGGGGATGAGGCAGAAACTGATACACCAGCAACAGCAAATGCTTGAAGTTATTCTTGTGAGAGAATTAGTCTTTTCAGTACTTCACATTTGAAAAAATGATTGAATGGAAATTTGCACTTATTGATTTTTCTTTAGTAGACTTAAAGGTGAACTTGGGTCCGAAGTCACTTGTACCATGCTTACAAGATCTGTAATCTGGATTTTTTTTTTTCCTCTTTAGCATACTAAATAAGCTTACTCCTGAAAAGTTTGACAAGCTATGCCTTGAGCTCCTCAATGTGGGTGTAGAATCTAAGCTCATCCTAAAAGGGGTCATACTGCTGGTAAGTTGGCTGCATTTCTTTTAGCTACAGGTTTTTTGCATGCTGAAGAGGTTGTCTGGTTTTGATGGAATGCAGAAGTAACATGGCTAATGTGGGGTGGTCGATAGTCTGAACATACATAAATGTTGTTAGTCCTTTTTGTGTAAAAGGGGTATACATTAGCAATCTTACTTCTCTGGCCCCCTCTTTTTCCTCTTCTGACAAACAAGTGTAACAGTCTTGAAAAGCTACTACAGGTGGTATCTTAGTAAACTGGTTTAATTATCATGTTGCTTCATTAATCTGGCAACATTAAGTTCAGTGTCTGTATGATGAGCTTCAAATTTGTCCCGTTTGTTGGCTAGGGGTTATAGAAATTCTTCGGTAGTGTAGAGTAGCTTTTTCCTTTGCTTCAGCATTACTGCTAGTGTTAAACATTATTTCTATATGTTTGAAATAGCAAAAATAGTTAAGATGTTCTAGATCACGCAAAATGGTAATATTCCATTATATGTCTTGCAGTTTGCTTTTCTGATAATGTTTGCATCCTACTACGTGCTACTTTATTCAAAACAAATCTATTTAGATCGTAGACAAAGCCCTTGAAGAGCCCAAGTATAGCTCACTGTATGCTCAACTATGTCTGCGACTGGCAGAAGATGCACCCAACTTTGATGGCCCATCAGCAGAGAGTCATCCAGGACAGAAGCAAAGCACAGTGAGTGCCTTTCCCAATCTAGAATGATAGATTTTGCTAGTATGCATAGTTCCACTCATTAGCTTAATTGTTTTGTTTTCTTTCTTAGACATTCAGACGCCTCCTAATATCTAAACTTCAAGATGAATTTGAAAACCGAACCAGAAATGTTGATAGTAAGCTTTAAAATCATTATTAGAAATGAATTCTATTTATTGTCTCTTTCCACAGCCGTATTAAACAGGCTTCTTTGTTTTCCAGTCTATGATAAGCATGATGGTCCCCTCCTCCCTGAGGAGGAGGAACAGAGAGCCATTGCCAAGATCAAGATGCTGGGGAACATCAAATTCATTGGAGAACTTGGCAAGCTTGATCTTATTCATGAATCTATCCTTCATAAGTGCATCAAAACAGTGAGTATTCAGATTGAGTGTGGGCTAAGAGAAAAATAGGACTTCTGAAGTAAAAAAAAGTGTAAATATTTATGGTACTCTGGGAATCTTGAAGCATAAAATAACACAAATGTTTTGTGTCAACTATCTGCCCCCTGCTGTTAGAAATAAACAGTCTTTTAGCGTGATTAAAAAGTAAAATTGTCTTTGTTCAAAGCCATGGGAATCTTCTCCAAGTGAAGATGTAGCTTGGCCTAGACAAAAGTACTATAGGTACTTCAAAGTACACAGATTTATGAGTAATAAGTACTTCAATTAGCAATTCTTAAAAACTAATTTTCAAGTCCATTTGTCTTCAGAACAAGATGTTTTTGCATGTCCCTGTGTACAAAGTTGACACTTATTAGGAGTAGTCATTTAGTGTGTTGAAGTACCTAATTCCTATTTGCTGTTTCAGCTTTTGGAAAAGAAGAAGAGAGTCCAACTCAAAGATATGGGGGAGGATTTGGAGTGCCTCTGTCAGATAATGAGGACAGTGGGACCTAGATTAGACCATGCAAAAGCCAAGGTATGTGCATATTCACTGCGGTCATTAAACTAGTTAAATTCCATGGCTAAGACTGTAACTGCCTGAACCTTCTGTATTCAGTGTTCTATTTATAAGTACAAAGCTGAGGTGTGACCTTCAGAGAGCAGGAGTGCCAGCTATTGCTCCTGCACCAAATCTCTTCGTAGCAAAAGGAGTCACTCTTTGAAATGGTTTTAGATCTCTTTCTAGAATGCAGTTAAGGTCATCAGGAAGTTGTAAAAGCAAGAGTCTTGTTTCTCTAAATGGTATTTGAAAAGAAGTCTTGATTTTTAGCTTTCCTTAAGCTCTATTGCTATCTGGGAGATTGAGATGGCAGGGAAGGGAGGTCAGTTCTATTATTTGATTTTTACATGTCTGTAATGTCACCTTTTCTGAAGATAATCGAGACGCTGATAGAATTAGCTCTCACTTGTAATATTCTTTTTGTTCCCCCCAGTCCTTAATGGATCAGTACTTTGCCCGTATGCGCTCCTTGATGTCAAGTAAGGAATTGCCAGCAAGGATTCGTTTCCTGCTGCAGGTATGATGATAAAATAGCTTACTGCTTCCTTTCTCTTGTGAAGTTGTCTTGAATCCTTTCTTAATAATTCATTATGTTTCAAGGATACTGTGGAGTTGAGAGAACACAACTGGGTTCCTCGCAAAGCTTTTCTTGACAATGGACCAAAGACTATCAATCAAATCCGTCAAGATGCAGTAAAAGTAAGTGTTACGAGTAAAGTCTTGTGCTGGGCTTTTGCCTAAGTGTTAAAGTGAATCCTTACGCTTTTGACTCTTATGTCCCAAAATTTATGCTTTGTGCTTATGAGTAGTTCTCACAGAGGAATATGCCAGTAAGGGGTCAAGGGTTAAAATCAGATGGACTAGTATAGTTCTGGGCTAAGAAGTTGACTTTTTCAGAACTTGACTTCTTCAGGGACTGTTACTCCAAACTGACCAAAATTACAATTCCTGTTTTAAAGGATCTGGGAGTGTTTATTCCTGCTCCTATGTCTCAAGGGATGAGAAGCGACTTCTTTCTGGAGGGACCCTTTATGCCACCCAGGATGAAACTTGACAGGGACCCACTCGGAGGGCTTGCTGATATGTTTGGACAAATGCCAGGTACACTGAAATTGCAGGGCCGATGTGATGACTGTAGCTGTACTGTATTGAACAAGAACTGAAATTGTATTTTTTCTCCTTAACAATACAGGTAGCGGAATTGGTACTGGTCCAGGGGTTATTCAGGATAGATTTTCACCCACCATGGGACGTCATCGTTCAAACCAACTTTTCAATGGCCATGGGGGTCACCTCATGCCTTCTGCGCAAGCCCAGTTTGGAGACCTAGGCAAATCTTTTCTGAAAAGTCAGGTAAGGAAGATGATGTTCGCAAGGTGACTTCAGCATGTTTATAAGCTCTTCTGCAGATGCGTATGTTATGGATTATAGTCTGCTTATGTTTCAACACTTCCTCAGACTTCTGATAAGAACTGATGCTCAGCTGATACAAAAATCCTAATCCACCTTTTAAATTGTGCAAGAGATGCAAGGAATACACTCTTTTTTTAAAAAACTGCAAAAAAAGGTGCATGTGGCTTTGGTGGGTCAGAATGGTGTGTGTTATTTAAAAGATAGCCCTGTTTTTAGGGATAGATGCTACTCTCCCACCACCCCTGCTCCTTCTTTCTCCCTTCCTGGCAAATAGAATCTTTGTTCCTCTGGTCCCTCTGGTAACTACTTACCATATGATGTACACCACTCCATCATCTGCACTTCTTTCTCTATATCTCCCTTTCTGAAATAGGGGCAAAGCCAGCTCTACCATAACCAGAATCAGGGACTCTTATCCCAGCAACAAGGACAGTCGAAGGATATGCCACCTCGGTTTTCTAAGAAAGGACAGCTTAATGCAGATGAGGTACATTACATACCTACATTACTTAAAACCTATTTGAAATAATTGCCCAATGATTATAGCAAGACGCGTTATTACGAGGACTAATGCTGGAACTCTTCCTCCTTCTCTTCCTCCTACTCTTCCTTCTTTGTCCCTTCCACTTTGTCCTTACCCCCCTCACTTTCCTCAGGGTATCCAGCGTCCTATGAGCAAGACTGAGATATGAGGGCAATTTCTTGGGGTGTCCCTTCCTTCCCCCACACCTCCCCAAGAACACTACTCTGACATCAGTTCCCATGCATCATACTGATAACAGTACATTTGACTAAAACTTCAGAAAATCCTGAACTTTAGAAACTTAAGAAACCCTGAAGTGCTGGACCAGGCTAATTTTTTTTTTTTTTTTTTAGAACTGGCTAATAGACAAAATGTCAATTGCAGAGTAAACTGCATTGTTATTTTGAGTGTTAACCAGACTTGTATCCTGATTTCTGAGCAATTGGTAGAGTTTTATATTGGCTGTAAAATACATCAGCAAACATGCAAAGTATCTTCTTGGGTCTCTAACATACTGCATCTAAAAGGAGCCATTCCAGATCTTGATACTAGTGGAGCTAAATACCAATAACTTGTAGCAAGCTGTGAATCATTGAGTTGTGCTTTTGGGGAAATTTCAGTACATGTGGCTTAATGTATATTTCAGTGTTAACAAAAGCCATGCTTCAGTGGGCTCAGTTGCATGTGTCCATGTATGCGGATTCTTGGTCAGAATCGTGAAACAGTTTGAGGGTTTTTTTCCTGACTTATCTGTTTACAGATTAGCCTGAGACCTGCTCAGACTTTTCTAATGAATAAAAACCAAGTGCCAAAGCTTCAGCCCCAGATAACTATGATTCCACCCAGTGCTCAACCACCACGCACTCAGACACCACCTTTGGGACAGGTAAATATAAAAGTTATGGTTGGTTTGCTCTACTTAAATGTCTTCATGCATATTGAATTTAGACCCGTTCCTAATATGGCAAGGCAGAGAGAAGTAGTTCATTGGAGAGAGCGGGATCTAGAAAAGTAATACCTGAAAACCTGACTTGACTTCCAGCTGCCTTTCTACGTAGTGTTCTTAAACTTGATTTAAATGTGTGTAGATGGTACTGCAAAGAAACAAATTCCGGGTACTGTCTTTTTCAGCCTCCTCAACTTGGTCTTAAAACAAATCCACCACTTATACAAGAAAAGCCTGCAAAGACCACCAAGAAACCACCTCCTTCTAAAGAAGAGCTACTTAAGCAAACTGTAAGTTGAATATGTAATAGTGCTTCTTGAAGCCTTGTTTGTGCTCTTAAGAAGGAATGTATAACAATTTATTTTTTCTCTCTAGGAAGCTGTTGTGACTGAATATCTGAACAATGGAAATGCTAATGATGCTGTCAATACTGTGAGAGAAATGAGAGCTCCAAAACACTTCATTCCTGAGATGCTGAGCAAAGTTATCCTTCAATCTCTAGATAGATCAGATGAAGACAAAGAGAAAGCAAGTACTTTGATCAACTTGCTCAAGCAGGAGGGAATAGCCACAAGTGACAACTTCATGCAGGTACTGCAATCTAATAGGCTTACAGTCCTTGTTGCTTGGCTGTTCTCTAAGTTCTGTTGATCTGAGGAGGTAAAAATAATGTATAAACCAATGATGGGTATAAGTGATGAGGGAGTGTGGATATGGAATTTCAGGAACTGGAAGTGGGGAACCTCTTGGCAAGTGGTTCAGTGCATAAGACAAACTTGAGGCTTCTACCTAGTAAGAGTATTACTGTGCACAAGAACAAAACTACTTCAGAAGTTCAGCTTGTGTGTTTACTGTTTCTTAGGCATTCCTAAATGTATTGGACCAGTGCCCCAAGCTGGAGGTGGACATCCCATTGGTGAAATCCTACTTAGCACAGTTTGCAGCCCGTGCCATTATTTCAGAACTGGTGAGCATTTCTGAACTGGCTCAACCACTGGAAAGTGGCACCCATTTCCCTCTCTTCCTGCTTTGCCTTCAGCAGTTAGCTAAGTTACAAGATCGTGAATGGCTAACAGAATTGTTCCAACAAAGCAAAGTGAATATGCAGAAAATGTTACCAGGTAAGAGTTACCACACAGCTCTTATTGATACTTCCTGTTAGTGTATGCAAGATGGTTTTATTTTTCCTTTGGTCTTTACACCAGAGTAAAATAACATACAGACTTATTTTGATGCAATCAACTGTTATGAGTCTTAAGAATGGTGTTTGTTAAAAGGTGGTTGGACCTGGTGGGTTTTGGTTGGCACCAGCACTTAAGTGTGTCTCTCTTATCTGTCTGTCAGAAATTGACCAGAACAAGGACCGCATGCTGGAGATCTTAGAAGGGAAGGGGCTTAGCTTCTTGTTCCCGCTTCTGAAACTGGAGAAGGAACTGCTAAAGCAAATAAAATCAGATCCATCCCCTCAAGCCATCTACAAGTGGATTAAAGATAACATTTCACCCAAACTTCATGTAGATAAGGGATTTGTGAATATATTGATGACCAGGTGAGATGCTGTCTTAATGTAGTTTATGTATGTGTTAAGATACCAGTAACTCGCTAATTCCGTAACGGCTGACATGTAGCCTGTGCAGAAAAAGAACACAGTACACAGGGATAAACTGTGCTGAGCAGGCCTCCCCTGTATTACACATTCTTTGTACTAGAGAGAAAAAAAGTGAGTCTCCAGGCTTGCATCAGTGTGAAGTGTTGCTTTTGCTTGGGAAGAACTCCAGACCTGTGTGTTCTTTCTCTGGAATGTTTCAGAGTCCTAACAAGCAAAACTAGGATTCTTGTGCTACACAGTCAGCCACAACACTAATCCACTGTGTGCACGCAACCGCTGATACACGCAGGAGCATATTTTTAGTAACAGCTAGCAAACTGAACTTAAAGGTAGCTGCTGTATCTTTGACAGAACTTAACTTTTGGTTATTTTGGTCTAGTTTCTTGCAGTATATTTCTAGTGAAGTAAACCCACCTAGCGACGAATCGGATTCTTCATCTGCTCCATCTAAAGAGCAGCTTGAGCAGGAAAAACAGCTGCTTCTTTCCTTCAAGCCGGTAATGCAGAAGTTCCTCCATGACCATGTTGATCTGCAAGTGAGTGCTTTATATGCACTCCAGGTGCACTGCTACAACAATAACTTTCCAAAAGGTACGTGCATCAGGACCTTGCCCAACATTGAACTTGTAGTCTTTGCATGGTTTTCAGGCTTGTAGTGACTTAGTGAAATAAACTATTCAGAAGGTTATAAAGCTGACAAAGTTTAAATCTACTTTTACAGGCATGTTACTGCGCTTCTTTGTTCATTTCTATGACATGGAGATCATTGAAGAAGAAGCCTTCTTGGCATGGAAAGAAGATATTACTCAAGAGTTTCCAGGGAAAGGCAAGGCTTTATTCCAGGTAAATTTGATAACCGTAGAGATTTGTGTTCTGTGATCACTGCTGCACTGGAGTGTTTGAGACCACTTTGAAGGAGTGACTAAGACTTATTAATATCTAGAAACTTAATGGAGTATTCTACTAAGAAGGGGTGAGGCAAGATGAACTGAACATTTTTTCTTTACTGGAGACCTACATCTAGTGCTAAGTGTGGCTGGAAGTCTTTTAAAATGAGTTGGGGAGGCAGGGTGGGGGAGAGCAGTGTTCTGCAGAAGTACAGAGTGGGGAAATAATTCCTGCTGCCTTAAACCACTTTTATGTAACTGCAGGTAAACCAATGGCTAACCTGGCTGGAAACTGCTGAAGAAGAAGAATCTGAAGAAGAAGCTGACTAAAGAACCAGCCAAAGCCTTAAATTGTGCAAACATACTGTTGCTATTATGTAACTGCATTTGACCTAACCACTGCGAAAATTCATTCCGCTGTAATGTTTCACAATATTTAAAGCAGAAGTATGTCAGTAGGATATCCTCTGCAAAAGGTTTTTGTAGTATGTCTTAATAGTCTACAATAAAAATATTTTAGAGTATCTTTAATGTTTAGATAACAGTGTATTAGCAGCATGCAATAATTACATTATAAGTTCTCGAGCAGAAGCAGTCTGTTGCAAGGGTCTTCTTTGCTGCCAGTTATCATAGGCTGTTTTTAAGTTAGAAAACTGAATAGCAACACTGAATACTGTAGAAATGCACTTTGCTCAGTGTAATACTTGAGTTGTTGCAATATTTGATTATCCATTTGGTTGTTACAGAGAATCCTTAACTGTAATCGATGGTTGTTGCCGTAATAGTATATTGCCTGTATTTCTACCTCTAGTTATGGGCTTTATGTGCTAGGTTTTAATATCCTTGAGCCTGGGCAAGTGCAGAAGTCTTTTTAAAACAAACAGTTTACTTGCACAAAAACTGACCAGTTGAAGAGATGGTTTAATGCCCTTTGGAAGAGGTTTTTGTGGGTGTGAAACATGACATGGTGAGAAATTTGAATTGGTCCCTCTATTATAGTACTGAAATTAAGTCTACTTAATTTATCAAGACATGTTCATGCCCTGATTTTATATACTTGTATCTATCAATAAACATTGTGATACTTGACTTGTTTTTGAATGTCTCCCAGTAGAAAAGCTTTGACAACTAGTTGACTTATGGAAAGAAACACTAGTGGGAGTTGACTTAGACTGGGACCATCTTCAGATTCTCTTCATAATAACTGTCTAGACATGCAAATGAATTCTAAATAAGGTCACAGATGAGATTAGACACTACAGATTTGCTGTGACAGGAGGAAAAATTTAAAAGTTCTGCTGAAGAAATGGTAGGAGTTTGCCTTGTGGTCCAACGTATGCTTTATCAGTGAGTATGTGCTTTTAACTTTCTAATGCTTTGAACTTTCCTCAGGTCACATGCATGTTTTTTAATCAAATGGCACTGACGTAGCTGCCTATTTCTCAAATTGGCAAAAAACCTTTACAAAAGTTAAATTATGTTGCGTTGTACAGGCTTGAAATGTCATCTATTAAATACTAAAAATACCTGACTTCTAGAATCTTGTACCTAGTGAATTTTTTTTTTCTAACCTTGTTGATTCTCAAACTGTTAAAAGGTGATACATTTGTAATGGCAAAACAGTAGTGTCTCCTTGACTGAAACTTGGTTTTGCCAGTGCTGGAAGTGCTTTAGGCTATGCTGCTGCGTTGTGGGAGATAAAAAAGGAGCATGCGGATAGTACTAGACATCATAAAAGGGCTTGCTTGCAGGGGAGGGATAGTTTGCATTTATGCGTCTAAAAAGTGCTGTGAGTAGAGGAGTGGGTCTGGTTTTCTCGTTTTGCTTGGTTTGCTTCCTGACCCACTGTTGAACTGGTGGCCTCCTGTAGACTTGTAACTTGGCTTTATTCAGTGTGTCTCTTCAGATGCCACAGTAACTTGCTGTACAATGTGTAACCCAGTAAATCAAAGTGTACTGTGGTTCTGTAACCGAATGACCTTCATAAAGGGCGTTTATCTTGAATTGCTAACAAAAATTCCATGACACTTAAAACACCATCTGTACATTTCAGAAATGTGGCGTATTTGGCAGTAAACAGGAGAGCAGGATGTTTCTGTAGGGTCTAGTTCAAAAGAAAAAGGAAGGCACTAACACTGGAGGGGTTTGAGGTTTGGAGCTGGCTGCTTTTGATGTACCTGATGTAACCAATGTGTAACAGTGGTGAGCAGTGACATCATGGGACCTCTAAAAAAGGTCTTTGTTCCAGTCATGAAGAAGAGTAATCTGTTTAGGACATATTTCATGTCTCTAGACATCTACAGGGACTGGAGGGTTTACCCCTCAGTTCATGTCCATATCCGCATAAAGATGCTTCTGAAGTGGATGTCCTACATAGTCATTAAGGTTCTACAGTTAAATACCCTTTATTGGAATGGAAGAACACAAGTACAGTTTCAAGGTTCCTGATTCTAAATTCTGCTCGTTTGGAATTGCAGTTTCACTTTGAGTGTAGTAAGATGATCTAGAGTAGTGAAATTTAGCATTGCTTTGGTAACAGAGTTGTGTTTCTCACTGCTTTTAGTTTCATTTGTGTTTAAACTTTGCTGATAGAGCTGATCACTTGGGTGGTGTATGCCACTACAGTGCTACTTTTTTGTGTACTTAGTTGCAGGTTACTAGATACCTGATGCACTGAATTCCCATGTACTGCAAAACTGAAGAGAGGAAGGAGCCATAAGTCAAAAAAGAACAGTCCATTAGCTTCCAACTAAATGTACTGTAGAGGTGAGGACAAAGGTGAGAGTAGAAGGAAGTGTAAGTAGAAACAATTCCCAGTCAAAACTTCAGGAAAATAGTACCAGAGCCTGCAACTAAACTCTTTTGCCAGAGTTTTGGAGAAGGTTAAGCTGGCACCTGTAGATTGTTTTAATAGCATAACTAAGCTTTGTATTCTTGCTCAGTCTAAGATCTAAATATTATGATATTACATACTCGTGTGGGGAGGCTTTGTTTGGCTTGTTTGTAGCCAGTCGCTGAGTTAGGAACTCTGTTAGCGGAGAGTAAAATGTTGAGAAACATGGACAAAAATGGAACAGAATATAGGCAGCAGAAAATGCTACTAAACTGTAGAATTACTCTCCATTACCAAATGCTTGCAAAATTTACATGCAGTTAGTATGAATAGATCTGGTTTCTTGAAAATGGTATAAAAATGGCTCTTAACACTGCAGTGTAAACATCAGGAGGGTGAGGAAAGGGATAATCTTCAGCTACTTGTGTTTCTTCAGTGTTTGACTGCAGTGCCTGTGACTAAGTCAATCTGGAGAAAGGGGTGGGTGTTCAGTTGGTCTAACTTCCGTGTGGCTTTTAACTATGAGTTGCATTGTACTTTAAATGTAAATAGAATGTACTCCATCTAAATAGTAAAGTCAGTCAATATTAAACCAATATAACTGTTCAATGATAATGGCTTTTACTAGTATTAATTTTGTTAAATGCTAGGTATAACATACACTTACAGGAAGACTGGAGAGGAAAAAAATGCATATTAAACATTTTGCATATGTGTAGAGTCCTGAAGTTTACCTTCTGAACTGTGGAACTAGGCTGCGCTTACTGT
The DNA here is from genome assembly GCA_013399365.1 of Pampusana beccarii. NCBI lineage: Eukaryota > Metazoa > Chordata > Aves > Columbiformes > Columbidae > Pampusana > Pampusana beccarii. Next base: position 258,678 of record VWYH01008316.1, read on the forward strand.
TCAGGGAACTGCACTCCCTTGGGTCAGTGCTGCCTGGCGTACTTGGCGGAAGTGCTGAAAAGCATGGCCATTCAATGGGACAAGCCAGAGCAGATTCAAAGGTGGCTGCAAGAGAAGTTAGGCATTGGTTATTGAAAATGAGCAGTTGCTGTGAATTCTCACCTTTTCCAATAAATAAAAAGCATAATAGTTGACCTGTTTATTGTCAGCATTTATACCAGTAGAAGACTAGATCTCTTCTTCAAGCTCCAGTTGTCTCTGGTGTGTAGATATGTTAAATTTAGATATTTCAGGTCAGGAATGCATTCTATTCAACATTTCTAAGAGTCAAAACATCTTCCTAACTGCACAAGCATCACTTTTCTGGGAAAATAGCAGGAAGAAGCCCTATGGGGTGGGGGGTGGAGAGGAGGTTGGTACAGAACCAGAATTTTTGTGTGACCTGGCTGACCTTTTAGCGGATGCAAGCTTCCCCCTGAAGGCTATCTGCATTTAGAGGCTTTTCTCTGGAGCTGTGAAGTAGATCAGCACAGCCTCTAGTCACAGTTGCTTAAATTTTTTGAATACATTTCTATTGCCGTAGCCTGTGTTGCAATCCAGGCTCATGGCTACAGTGCTGATAACAGATGTGTTTATTGCTTGTTCATCCTTATTCTCTAAAATCAGTTACCAGAGAGCTGGAGCAGCAAACCAACAGGGAGAGCTTACTCTTACACATACCTGGAGAAACCTGCATTCATTAACTGTTGCTAGCTGCAGTACTTATTTTAAATGCTGCTTATCTAAGGCCTCAAAATAGAAATATGTTGGTGTGTCCTTGTGCTGTGTGCAGGGAGGTTGGAGCATGTGGCACCAGCACTGTCACAAGTATTCCCCTATCTAGAACAAATCGGGAGGAGGAGGTTGATCCTTTGAAAGTTGATGAACAGCAATAGTGCAACTCCTACGGTTTCCTGTGTTCTCCCTGTGCCACCTCAGTCCCCTTTGGGTGGAAGGAAGGGGTAGGCTATAGAAGAACAAGAGGGTGGTGATATATGCCACCATATGTTGAAATAATACAGAATTACTGAGGCAGAAGTACACTGGTTAAAATGAGGTCTGGGCTCAAGTATTTTTGGAATGTTCTCACTGTATGAGACCCATATGTTAATTCTGAAGAGTTGCTTAAGTAATTATTTGCATCAGATATAAACCAGTTTTGAAGCCAGTGACTTAATGCAATTATAATTTGCACAAAAATGGAAATTGCAATGTGAGATTAGTGGTAGAACATGTCAAGATGTCACACAAAGATCCTCAATTATCAATTGCACTTGTGTAAAGCTAGTTTTCCCTTCACCTCACATAAATTGCTCTGTCTTCTTGTAACTTCATCATTGCTGCTTTTTATCTTGAATGATGTTGGCCAGAGACTAGAAATACTCAGTGCTTGTCTTGCCTCTACAGGCAAATACAGTCTCAGTCCAGGGGGGCAAAGTCTGCTCGTAGGCGCATCTATAAATTGGTGCAGTTACTCATATGTTGTATCTACAAAAGCAAAATAGAAATAACCATATGCAGCTGAGACTTAAGCTGCTCACTGTAACAGGAAACTGTTCAGCAGAACTATAGTTGCAGATATCAGGGTTTAATTAATAGAACTAGTAATTTAAAGGAGACTGTATCAATATGGTGCTGAGATTTCTGTAGTGTTCTTTTGCATCTGCTTCTAAAACAAACATGACAAGACTCCAAAGCAAGCTCGCCATTGCTTCAAAAATAGCTGCATGGAAAACCTTTGCTGTGAAGTCAAAAGACACGAAGCAGGGACAGTATCTCCCTGGATCCGCTCCCATCCAGGTATTGCAGAATAAGCTTCACTTCTAAATGACCAAGAATTCCCTGGAACAAAATCAGGCCTTTACCTCTGAGGTTCAGGGACCAAACGCGATTCTTTAGGTGAGAGTTCCTTGAATGGGGTAGCTTTTAATGTGGTGATGTCAAAGTGATAGGGGCTCATCTGGATTCATTTATAGGGCCCACATCCATTTCCTCTAACTGATTCCATACAGCTGGTGGTTGGAGACTAGTGAAATGTTATTTTTAATGAGTTGACTAAGCAGCCATGACAACAGAGTTACACTTGGCATAAATACACAGCTGCAGTGAGGAAAGCAACTATCTGAGTGGAATTATCTTCAAATATTTTGAAGTTCATAAAAACATTCAGTTGTTGTTGTGCCTGAAGGATCTGACATGTGAAGTATTCCCAGTATTTTATTATCTAGGAAGCTATGCAAAACACTTGTTTGTGAAAGGGGATCTTTGACTGATTTGATCAAGGATGTGGAGGATGATGAGTTTATAGAATTCGTTAGATGTTTTTGGTAGGACAAAGTGAAACTTGAGAAACAAAGGATAAGTTAACAACAATATTAGAGTTGAAATTGAAATACAGGTGGAGGTTTGTTTTGCATTTCTATGGTGATCGTTTAACCCTCTAAGGAATGATTGCATGTTCTTTCAGACTTCGTAGACAGTTGAAGATTTAATCACTTCACTGTGTAGAATACTAGCTGACTGGCCTTTCTTGAGAGGAATCCTGCAGATCTGAATTAAATATTCAAAATAATACTAAATGACACCAAAGCTAGAGTTCACTGCGGTAGCGGCTTGGTTTTTTTCTGCTGTTAGCCAGGGCTAGGACTGGCATCTGCATCAGCTCAGGGACCCACAGTATGATCATGTACTTGAAAATGCACCTAATTGGACTTGGTCTCTTAACATTTTTCCTATATATTAGTCAAATTATGAGCCCAAATTCTAGCAGACTGTTGTGTTGGGAATTTACGCTCTGAGGAAATGAGCTTTGCAGATTCCTGCGATAGCACACTGCCATTATGATTCAGCGATAAGATGACATCATACAAACACAAGGCTGGAGAATCAGTTTGCAGCTGCTCCTTTAGAAAACAGTTGCTCTCTGCAGCAAAGTCATAAACAAGGCACCAAGCATGCGCTGCATTCCTGCTGAGCCAGGTGCACAAAGCAGGGGAAGGAAGTACTTAAGGCCTTGGTTTTTTCTGTATGTATATATACACACACATATATATGTGTGTGTATGTACATTATATGCATCTTTTATATATATCCCCATTTATTTGTATTCCTTTTGTTCCTCTTAGACATGCCCTTGGGTTACTCCATTATTTTAAGCTTGCATTGCTTGCAGAGTTAATATTGCAGATTCTGATTAACAGTAGAAGCATTAATACTTATCCCGCTTCCTGATAGCGACACAATAAAACAACAGGAACTGCACTCAAGTACAGCTGACACTTTAACCTTAAATAATCTCAAAACATGCCCTGCAGTGAGCCAATCTGAGAGACGGAGGACTCTTTCCATTTCATACAAAGAAGATAGTTTTGAAGTAGAGCCCAAGCCAGAGTTCTGAAGGAAATGCCAAGCAACAAGAGCCAGGGTAGACGTACTGTGCTTCTATTTTTCACTTCCAGCCTTGTAAAAAGCTTGATCGGAGGTGTGTCAGCTTTCAGGAGGACACGGAGAACTGATTATTCACTGCATCAACACGGCTGCAGTTCCTGCTCCAGTGAACATTTCCATGGTGACCTGCAATTTTCCCCAGTTTTCCATCTATAGAATTGATGTAAAATCAGTACTGTCGTAACTTCATCAAGTTTCAAGACCATGAATGAAATATTTAAATATTATGAAAGGCCATTCATAAATTCAATTAAATAAATAGCTCAGTAGATTTACAATGTTGGTAGGGATCCTAATGCAATAAAAGCCAAAAACCCTCACCCCTATCTCTGCACTTTGGCACATATCTTCAGTAGGTTAAACCTGCGGAGGCCCATTGAAATGAAGGGAGGGTGCTGGGTGCAGCAGTCGGCTGGCTGGAGTATCTGATAAAATACAGCAGTAGTACACGCCATATGAAAGTATGCTATTCTATCCACTATCCTTACTGAATTCTTGCCAGTGCAAATTCCATAGTAGTCAGAAAGGACTGAAAACCAGCTCGATTCAGGAAGTGGGCCAACATGCAAATAATTCAATACTTTACATATTCTTCTAGAAGACTCTACATGCTTAATCTGGTTTAAGAGGAAATTTTGTTGATTCAAATTCTTCCTTTCCCTCTTGCTTTTATAAACAGACTGCTCCTATAAATGCAGGTAATTCTGTTATTTCTAACATACAAGCTTTGGATTTCATCTTTAAATAGGAAACATTCAAGATAATAACAAAGATTGAGTTGAATCCTGGTAATCCACCTGTCACCCGTGCAGTAAAATACATAACTAGCAGCTGAGAAACTGGACATCACATCCTGGCAACACTTGCTAGAAGCACAAGCTTTTCTGTACAACCTACTGTGTGCATTAGAACAGCTCAATCTTGCACAAACGTCAGCCCAAGACCTCTGTGCTACCAGCACTTACCCCCATAGAGGAAGAGTCCCTGCTCACTGCTACACTGCGAGGCTGGGTAAGAGAGTTACAGTTACACACAGCACTGTCCTTACCTACTTACCACGGAACTTCAGGGAGCTCCATCTTGATTTCTCAGACAGCAGTTTGCTAGATACCTTCACAGATTAACTAATTCTTAAGTTTAGCTGACCCTATGAAAAAAAAGCGCAGTGTTGGCATTTGCTGGCATAGCAGATCTAGAATACAACTTGGTAAAAACCCTAAATGTAACCAAAAAACAACCATAAAAAACAAAATATGAAGGGAATTGGTAGATGGATACCAACTATATGCAAGCCTATTCTTGGAAAACTCACTTTAAGTTTTAGAGTGTGATCAAGGTTTTGGTAAACTTGATCCTGCCCAATTGTTTTTGGAGGGAAGGAGAGGGGTAAATGACATCTAAAAAAAAATCTCATTCAAATGAATAAAAAAGATAATGTCTGGGCTACTGTTTTGCTGGGTGGGATTCCTCTTAAATTTGACTATCCAAATGTTGAGTGTCTAGACATCTGTGCACTCCTTAGGCAACAGACAGAAACAGGTTCTGCAGACAGTGGTTCGTGCCACCTACCTTAGATAATTGTCTTAGGACAGGATGATTAGGACAGGAAGGTCACTGAACTGGGCAAATGTCCACGGGCCTGGGCAAGGCGTCTAGACTGCTAATTTTTAGATGGCTGATGATAAATGAAATTCATCCAAATCACCTGGCCACATAACACTGAAATAAACTTTGCCGTAATTCAAACTTTGCCGTAAGACATAATCGCACCATACACCAACTGTGTGCTGTCCCAGTGCTCTGCCGCGATGAGGCGCATCCACGTTCTGACACTTGCTGAAAGGCAGCACCACCATCCCTGAACAACACGAGCCTTTACAGGTGCCTGGTGGTTCATCAAGACCAAGTTTTTAAAAATACATTCGCTGTGTTTTGATAGGACAAAACGAAATGTGCAAACATAACGGGGAATAATACACATTGAACCCCAATTTCAAACTGTATTGGTGGAACCAGCTAAAACTCCTGTTTCTAGCAGTGTTCTAGAAATGCAAGTGTCCGGATTTTTAGAACTGCTGTTACAGAAGTTCAAATTGCTTGGGTTAGTCCATTTGGCCAATACCCAGGAGTTATCATTTGCTTTAAAGTTTGTGGCCTGGAAAACCTAAGCCCCACTCGGGACCAGCTGGGAACACTGAGACTTTCGTACTTCTTCAATCTCCACCTGCAATCTCTTCAATTACTTTAATTATTAAAAAATTGCAGCTTATTTCATGTTAAGGTCACTGAACTGTGTCTTGCTTTTGTTGGTAGAGGAAAACTTAAGCATCTGATTGATCCAACCCTAAATTTACCTTCTTTTTTCTGATGACAGTCAGATCGACTTGTCTTTGGGACAGAAATGTAGAAAGCAACATGAGAATTTTCTCTATACAACACTTGCAGTAACCTATTTAAGTAGTAGCATTTTAAATTTTATATGTAACCTGCAAGAAAAATGAGACGTGATGCAGGAAATACATACATCTACACACACAAAAAAAGCAAAATAGCAATACACATAAAGAAAATGTCAGCCACAATGTCTCTTAAAGTCTCTAAAATTAATATTTTAAAATATCTCTTTTCAAATGCTCCTTATATCAGATTGGCAATAATTATATACAGATTTTTGTGGTGTTTTTTTTTTTTTTTTTTTAAATATATTTTTTATTCACTGGAAACTTCAGCAGTTTCCCAAAAAACACTGTATTTCCAAATACATAACCCACATTCTTTCCCCTTCTCTTCTTTGCCATATTGAACTAAGCGTTTCAGCCTTTCAGCCTCACCTGTCAGCCCCCTGGGCCTTCTCTGCAGTCTCTTCAGCAGCTGCAGCCCCACATCTCGGACACAGGTTTCCAAGTCCAAGAGAGACAATTATTATGAAATTCAGAATCACCATAAGGAAAAGAAATCCATGCATACTCTCCATACCTCACCCTCTACATGTGCTATTTCCCTCCTCCTCTCCCATTTTCAGTCCCAACAAAAATGTGAGTTGGGTCCATAAAGATCTAAATCTAGAAGCTTGGAACTAGAAATTTTGACACATAGTAATTACTGGTTTGGTTTCATTTGCTTTTCCAGTTTTCCATCTCTGGAGGACCTTGCTTCAGCCCTTAGAACTTGACACTGCAGCCACAAGGGCTAAATGCTTTAAAAGAAAAAAAACAACAAATCCAACCCCCAAACAAAAAGAACATGTAGTTTTGTATCATTCTTGCAGGTGGGGTTTACAGAAAGCACCAGGGTAAAACGAGAATCAGGATCAAACAAGCTGGCAATACTGAATACAGAAGCTTGATGCTCTGATTCTCAGGAACAATTGTTTCAATCAAAAGTAACTCCTGGGAAGCAGACAGCAGGTAAAGAAGTCTTTCAGTCTGACAAAAAGCACCATATATTTCTCAATACTTTTTAATTAAGAAACTTACTTTTCTTTAAATTTCAGATTGTCCTCACTTGATTCTCTTAGCTGTTTTTTTAGCTTATTCTTTTCATTCTCTACAAGACTGTTCTCCAAGATAGCTTTTTTCACGGTTATACTGTGCAACTCCCAACTTGCTTTCAAATTAATTATTTTCCACTTGACATTAATCACGGATGTAATTCCTTTAAGTAAAGTGACAAGAGCACTCCCTTTTTCAACTCTAAACTTCATAGGTTATTGTGAAGTTTTACAGTAGCAATTTAGCTGTCAAATTACTGCTACTGACTGCTTTTATCAAAAAAAAAAAAAAGCCAAGTAACAAGTTGCTAAACATCATTCCCAAGATAAAACACGGATTTACCATATTTCCTACCAGATGCTACAGCACCCTGCCTCACACGGCAGCACACACACCAGTTCACGTGAAAAGGAAACAGCCTAACCAGCCACCTCTTCCTCTAACCTCCTCCTCCCCTTACCCCACAAGGTTTGGGGTTTGGTTTGTGGTGTTTGTTTTGTTTTTCTTAAACAAATCATCATGGGAAGTTTCTACAAACAAACGCATGTGATTATTTGGCAACTTCAGTGATTGTGCAACTATGACCCCAGCCTATGCTGATATTGATTCATTGCTACAGAAAGGACTCTGCAAAAGCAAAGCAGCTTTGTAGCAGTTACTTAAGACAGGAATTGAATCAAGGCCTGCCTGCCCCAAACCCCAACTCTTCAACATGGAGATCAGCAATGAAGATTAACTTTTATTAACCGCAATAAAGGTTTAATTCTGTAAGACAATTCTGGCCCCAATTTGTTTGCAAGTCATACTCTTGACCAGGACCTTCAACCTTTCTAATAGTATCATTATGTGTTTATATTCTTCCGTTTTTAAATCAAACCATTCAAAACCAAAACCAGATCATTTTCACTGCCCTTTCTACTACAAAAGAGAAAGAGGCTGTTGTACACATTGGAGATCATTATTCTGTTCTATTATTAATCAAGCAACAATGCTTGCCATTTTATAATCAAGATCCAATTTATGCTCTAAGGACTTTGCAGATCAGACAAAAAGGGTCTGACAAGAATTATAGAAGACTGTATTCTTCTGTTGTGAGTTAACAGCTAAAAAAGAGTAAGTCATCTAGAATCTGCATGAAAACCAGTGACTCAATCTGTATTACCCTATTTTTGTAGATTTTTTTCCTCAGTAACAACTACACATGCTTTCAATAATCTAATTAATTGTAAGAAAACAAAACTGTTACAAATAGTACAATAGTTCAAAATATGCTGCTGGATTATTATTAAAAACAACCACCATAAAAAAATAATAAATATGATTTTAAAATACAGATGGAGGTCTGAACAAGTTTGGGTTGCAGTATTTTAGGTACTGTACAACTTGGTATGAAACCATCCTGGCCCAAAGCAGCTTGAATTCTATTAAAGTCACACAAGTTGTGAAAGGGGTAAAAAGACTGAGTGATTGTTCCTCTGTATATAGGTACTGGTGAGAAAATTCAGCTCTCCTGATATACAATTTGTAGCCTACCTCTTCGCCCACCTCCTTGTCCACTACGCTTTCTGACACATTTCTTAAATGACAAAAACGTATGAAAACAGTAAGAAACACTATATCACTTCAGCTGGAATAAGGAAATGGGACATTCTGCAAAAGTACAAGTGAAGGTAACCGCTCGTGTTTGAAGGCAATTTAGACCAAGACAGTTGGCAACTGAAAATTTGCAGTTCATTTTTACTGAGAATGTTTTCTATGTAAATACTACAGATGTTAACAACCTTTCTCTTATGCACAAGCTTGCACTGCAACAGCTGATGTGAACCTTGGGTTCTTCTTGGGTCACAGCACTATTTGACTAAACTGGACAAATCAGCTTAGACACATTGTGTAGATACACAACGGCAGTTGAGCGAGGTGGTTAAGGAATGTTTTTTTTCCACATAGTCCATTCAAACTTTCCATTTGGAATGCACATAACTCCACTGATAACACTGCTGCTTATACAAGAAAGTACCTCTGCAACTGCAACCATGATGCGCTGTTCTTACGTGTGTGAATGATTTTCTGTCTCTAGGTGATGTCTTTTGCGATATTTTTTTCTGGTTTTTAATGTATATTTTGCTTGATTTTACCGTTACAATGTCCATTACCTGGATTTACAGCTGAATAGATCAATAGCTCTCGCATAGGCACTGAAAAAATGTCCTTTTCCCTGCACTGTTTAAAGACAACGGAAATTGAAACACTCATGGGCAAAGTGAGCGTCTCCGGGCATTAATTATGAACAAGTGAGTGCAGAGCAAAAGAAAGACAAAATAGAAGACCAAGTAGGAACACATGAAAGGGCATTTTCATTAGAGATGTATGTAATTAAGTAGCAAGACCATAAACAATGTATCTGTTTTAAGCACTAATCTGATGCATTGTTTCTTTTTGTTTATTTCCTGTCCCTTCCAGTAATATCATTTCCTTATACTGAAACACCTAATTACCTTTATCCGGTAAGGCTCTTGTCTTCCACAAACCACAACCAGCAGGCAGACTGAAGAAAGAAACAGTGAACACACCAAGAAGGAGTTATGGGTTAAGATGCCTACAAGTACACATTGATTTCCCTGATACAGTGACCACAAAAGACAACAGATGCAGGGAGATCTGAGGGACCAGTCTGACTGAATACAAGGAGGAAAACCCAGGACATCGAGGTATACACAACTAGGGACATGCTTTTTACTGTGTAACCAGCACAGTCTTCATCTACAAGGAGCATTTAATAGAAACTCAGCTAAGTGATAGAGAGAAAGAGAGAAGATCTGACCAAAAGTAAGCTCTGACATAGGGAGATAAATTCCAGTTTCTTGGAGCTCATCAGGAGTGTGAACAAGTTGAGTACCTCTGTTAGGGCATCATCAAAAGCAGACAGATATGCCGCAGAAGCAGTCTGTACCACCATCATGTGCACGTATTCTTAACAAGTATGTCCTTGCTGAAATTTAGAAATGGGTACACTAGAGGTTAAAAATGTGTCTCTGGAAAGTCAAGCTCATGTGGACTAAAATCACCAACTTGAATTTGTGCATGAATATGCCTACCTCCTCCAAACCCAAAAGAGACATAATTCCTCTTTCCTTTTCAGGCTGCTGACAATAATTCTTCCTCCCCAGCTGATCCAGGACAGCTCTCCACAAGACAAAAGAATGTTACCTCTTGCTTAGACAGATTCCCATGAGAAAGGGACATGTACTAGACACAATTTGGTACAGCATGGCAGATACAGACAGCACAGCTAGTTTAAAGCAGTTCGAACTCTATTGAAATCAGGAACAAAACAGAGTTATGTCTTGAAAAGAGTGGAGATGGATGAAGAGATGTTTCATATCCTCTGATGCATATTCAAAACTGGTAGTAACCTGTCACCAGGGCAAGGAAAGTCAAGACTGGTATTTATTACAGTATCTTCCCTCTGCTTGGCAGAGTTCTGCTAAAAGCAGTCTTTTGCCTGCATAGCCAGAACCTCCAGACGCAAAGGTGAGAAGACAATTTTATTTGAATAGATTTGTGGAAACAGCCAGAGGGGATATAGCATTAAAAGAGATTCTTAAACTACAACCTCCTCTGTCCTGTTGTTACAGAATGAGCAGCTAGCAAAGATTAAGTTCTCTTCTGCTAGCTCTGTGACCTAAATCAGAAAGTCACTTGTGCATTTGGAAATAGGTCTCAGCCAGAATGTTCCAGACTATATATGTCACTGAAGGTATCGTGTGACCAGGAAACTGCACCTCTGACAGGACACCAGTGATCTGAGCCCTAAAAACCAGAGTGGAACCATTCCTCAACACGTCTGAGAACACTTTAGCTGTTGCAATCAGCATACGGTATCTGCACAGTCTTAAAGAGAGGCAAGAGAGCAGTTTCATCAACTTCAAAAACCTTTGAAGAGCCAGAGCATTGCTTGGACCCTTTTAAGGCAACAGAAAACACCACTGCAGTCCGGGTCACGTGACACTCACTTTAAGGTGCTAAATAGAAACCATTTCTTTGGCTAAAGCAGGGTATTTGTATTTTAACCAACAAGGAATGAGTGGAAATGTATGAGACTCTTGTATGCTCATGAACTAAACACACAACATCTGGAGTTCAAGTGACACCATAACGATGTTGGGGGCACCTCCAAACAGTCAAATACAGGGACATGCATAAGATAAAGATGAACATTATTTAGAAGCAGCAATATGGACTCTTAAGCATGCATCATTTCAAATGGAGCTATAAGAAAAAGGTAAACTTGATCAAGTGTGGCAATATGACATCATTTGCAGGCCAACTACTTAGCCAGTCCCAAGCTCTGGAGGTTGCAGAGAAAGGAGGAGTTTTTGCCAAAGGGTAAAGGAAGAATTAAAAAAGGGAAGATAACAACCCAGAGGGGCAGGTCTACCCCTGACAATACAATAAACATTCAAAGAAGAACATGACTATGATGAGCATTCTTAAGTTCTCTAGGTTAAGGACCAAAGGAAAAAAAAAAGTTACATGCTGCATGACTGTACCACTGTACCTTCTGCAGGTTCTGCTAAGACAGGAAAAAAAAAATTCAGGTATTTCTAGTATAAGCTGCACAAATTTGAGCAGATGTGTAGAACTGAAATTCATCGATAGCATAGAAATACTACACATTTTCAGTTTACTTACTTTCAATTTCTCTCCTAAGTATTCCCGTACTTGGTATTCCCTTAGATCCTGTCTGCAATGCAAATCCCTCTTCCATAGAACAACTACAGTGTTTAGCTCAATAATAAAAGACTATTATTAGCAGAGCAGTAAGTACTACTAGCTGAGAAGAATAGGTATTTTGGTTACATACCCCTTTTCATCTCCATTTTGCCAACTTGTTTTGTTACTCATATTAACACTAAATTCGTCCTTGCTGACTGCAGCTCCAGTAACTTTTCCAGGTAACTTCTGAATCCAAGACTCATTTACTCTAAGTTAGCTGCTACTATCCACCAAGTAGACCACTATATCGTAAGAGAAAAGAAACTGCACAAAACCAATTAGGGAGGAAACTTGTTTCAGAAAGCTTGGAAGTTTTAATATAAGAGGTCCACAGTGTTAATCAACTCCTAATGTAAGAGTTGCAATTTGTGCCAGAGGAAAAGATCTTGCTACAACAAAGAACAGTGAACTATTTAACACGGAAAGCAACTTATTCTGAGAAAGAGGCCCTTCCTTTTAAAAAGAACTGATAAAATTTTAGCTGTAGCTCTCCTACCACAGTCTTGCCTTGTGGAAAGCATTCCACGGCAGCACATTCCCAAATATATTCCTGCACCTTGCTTCTGCGTGGACAGACTACTGCTGTTTTCAGAGTCAAATCAGCAGAAGCAGACATTCAGAAAGAGAATTAACCAATTTATACACAGATGCCTTGTTATTCAGCAGAGACAGCTACTACTTCCCACCAAGTACTGACCTGGAAAAGTTTCTGAAAGAGAGTAGGTGGGCTAAAAAAAAGAAAACCAAACACAAAACAATGCAAAATTCCAAACTCAAACCACACAACTACTCAGACACTTTTTAAAAGTTATATTTGAAGCATTTGTTCTGTGGAGGGCCTAGTCTACAAATTTCAGGTTTTTTTTTTTTTAAATCAACTAACTGCATGGTAACAGCAAACTCTACAGAATCATTTTCTACTGTATCCTAGAGAAGATGTGCTCACATGAGAGCAAAATGCTAAGCTACAACAGAGCTCAATAGGAAACACTTTTCATGCAGTCATGTAACTTGTCAGCAGATGCATAATAGAAACTGGGAATAAAACACTCCTATAGCAATGCCGTACTACACTTCTAACTCCCTGTATTTTATTCTGGAATAGATTACTGCTATAAATAAAGGAATTTAATAGCTGCAAGCCAAGCACCTACTTCAGAAGGCAAGGAATGCTGCCAAGAGAGAATGACGGCAACACTATTCCACCACTGCACTTTCAAAAAACAAGCATTAGAAAGTATAAATTAAACTAACACACAGCTTTCTCTCCAATTACAGCAACATGTGACTTTTTATATAACCTTAATTGTTCCATTAACCCTCCTAATCAAAGGGAAGGAAAAAAGAAAAGTTGACTCTCGGGTTTTTTTCCCCCTCTTTTGCTCAGTAAAAGCAGGCAAACAGAGAAGCAAAAGCATCCTGTCACCTTCCTTTCTCTGCTGATTGGCCTCTTATATATCATGCATTTCAAGCCCTTTGAAGTCACACAAGCCTCCTCCCTGACTCTACGAAGGTCAAAAAAAAAATGCACTTACTCCTCAGGTAAGAGATGTTTGGAAACCCTTTTTATTTTACGCTTACCAAAAAGATTTCTCTCCAACTGGATGTTAGATCTAAAGACTCACTCAGCACCTTAGATAAAGGGCTAACTTTTAACTACAGAAAATATATTTTGCTACATACAGCACCAAACCAAAACCTTGAGTCCTTTCATAAGACATATACAATTAATAACATGATAGAGAAGGCTACGATAGTGGAAATGTATTTAAGGCAGAAAAAAGTGTCTAAGATCCCATAGTAAGTGCTGTGTGTTTTCTTTTTCCTCCCTATTGTTAACAGTTAGTTACTCTCATACTTGCCATTGCTGCCAGCGCTCCAGTTGTTTCACCTTTCGTGTATTAGTTTTCCCTGGCTGCACTAATTTCCTCACACTCCGTACTTCACAGCTTCATAAGTGAAGTGGTGTGACACCAAGCGTACATACCCCATCTATCCACCTCTTCCCTGGGATCCGCAGAGGTGAGCACCTGGGTCATGACTTTCCTGATAGGAACACCATTTCCTACGATGGCCATAAGTCTTCCTCAATTGCATGTTCTCAAAGCTATCTAGCTAGTCTTGGACTGTCGCAAATCTTCCACCTAAGTGACTACATCAACAAGAAGAGTGAGTTAAGATTTGGTTTTGCTCTAATCCAACAAGCATGATAGCTGTTCTTCTATTCTGAACGTTACCAAGTACACAAATCTTAGGTAAGGCCACATATAGAACCTTGATACCAAACTGAGCCTTGAAAAGAGACGTCTCAACTGTTCTACATTCTGCTTCATCTGCTATGGTTACCAACAGCCCATAAACACATGAAAAAAACATACACAATGAGAACAGCTAATGCTCGTAGCAAACCAGAAATAGCAGCATGGGAAACTTAACTTCAGTTAGCACTTGACGTGAACTATCAGTAGTAACCATCCAGACCTTCTAAAAGCAAAGCAACATACTTCAGGCTATACAGTCTATGAAAAACAGTAGTAATACACTATCCAGATCTACGTAATCTTCCCTTAGCAAATGCTTAAAATAGGACTTCATGAACAATGAAAAAAGTTAGGAAAAAAAAATTTTTTGGACTGGTGCAAAAGACTGATTTTTTTCAGAACTGCAGGGAGAAATCAGGTTCACTTTAATCTACAGTACAGCAATTGGTCATTGTTGTTCCCAAATACATTATATAAAAGGCATTAATTCCAGAAGCCATGTACTTAAGCTAAAATAAAGTTAGACTACTTCCTTAAAACACATTCCTTTTTAAAATTTGACATTTTCAGATTTTCTACTTATACCTTTTAAGGGGCAAAATAAATCACTCCAAGCAAATAAGCAGGAACAGTTTATTGTGACACTGGCACCTTTACCTTTCTCAGGTACTATGGAGTTCTCTATTTTTTTTAACCTGCCAATTTAAATATTTCAACTATAGCGTAACGTTGCTTTTGTATCTGCATCTTTTCACCCAATTTAACACAAAAACAGATGCAAAAGAACAAACCCTCAGAAACACAGGGAGTTTCATCATGGCAAATGTATTCTTTAATAGAAAGTAAGAAATACCTCCCCTACTGACCTTTTTTTTCAGAATGAGGAAAAAGATAAATATCCACAGCTCTTCGTTTCATTCAGTAGGATTTTAAGATCCATTTATGCATGTGTAAGCACAGAACACACAGTTTTAGCCACACTGGAACCACCTAAACAGAGATTTTATGTTCCACAGTTTTTACATGCATTCCACATCCTTGGTGTGCTGATTATAGTACAGGGATTCTGTTCTTCATCTACAGCAGTTTCAATTTAAGAATACATCATAAGCCAATATAGAGAGACATCCATTAGCTGCTAATAGAAAGAATCACAGGAAGGTCTCACAACAGTTTACTAAAACATTAAGTTTGGTTTTGTTTTTTTTTTTTAAATCACAGTTCTCAAATATAAAAATTGGATTTTCCCTATAACTGAAATATATTTACATGAACATTTTAAAAAGATGGTCTGTAACTTAGATCTAACTGCTGTCATCTGAACCACCTTCGGACCCCTCATCATTGGATCCTTCTGGTTCAGATTCATTACCAGATCCTCTGCCAGAACCTTCGTTGTCAGATCCTCTCTCGGAATCTCTGTCTGAGTCAGCACTGCGAGAAGCTGGGCGAGATTCGTTTTCTGAACCACCAGAACGGCTTCTCCCCGACTGTACAGACTCATTGTCAGACTGCTCCGAATCTGACCGCCTCCTTTTTCTGGTGGATCTGTCACTGTCAGAATCTTCCTCAGATGGGTGGACACTGGACCTCCTGGGACTACCGGCCTCGCTACCAGATTTGTTTCTGTTATCAGAATCACTATCAGAAACAATGCGTTTACTGTGTTGCTGTTCCCCATCATCTGAATCACTGTTGCTATTCCTAGCATGTCTGTAGGGAAAAGAAAAAAAAAAAAATCCAGTATTAAGGGATGCTATCCTTAGCTTAAAAATAAAATGAGACACCAAGACTTGAGTAATGCCAGTGTTATCAGAATGAATGGAATTAATTTGCAGTGGAAAGCGATGATGTGCCTACACTGAAAGGCTTCTTATTATCTCATTATTATTAACACTGCAGTTTCTCTTGAAAGCATGTGTTGAAACTTTGGTATATACAAAGTTAATTAAAGTTCTTACCCATCATCAGCAATTTTGAGTTTATCCTCATCAGAAGAATCATCACTTGATGAAATGATGGCTTTTGATTTGATCTTTCCTTTCATTGAAGGAGGCAGACGTTCTGGTTTGGGCTGCACAGGGAAAAAACAAAGGGTTGCTTGTTCATGTGGCTGTTTAAAGCACAGTGCCCAAATGTAGAAAAACATTCAGAAAAACAGATGTGCTTTTAACAGTTGTTCTTAACTCATTATATCAAAATTTTCCATTTAATACCACTTAATTCTAGATGGCTTCAGAAATACGCTTTGCATCCTTCAAGCAGCTACAGCAACAGAGGAGGACATAAATAAGCTCAAAGGCAGTTTGCTACAAGGCTTTTTTTTGTAATTTTCAACATTAATAAATCTCACTTGACCAGGGTAACACTGAAGTCCAAATGCATATTTAGAAAGTGATGCAGTTATTCGGGGTTCAACTTACAGCCTTCTTTTTCTCTGCTTTGGGTGGACGTCGCTTTTTAGGTCTTGGACCATTTTCATGTTCTTCATCATCACTTCCCTCATCTGCCTTCTGGGGTCTTGAACAGAAACAAATTTTATATGATGTAAAGCATAACATCACACACACAAAAAATCTTTCCACATGCAAAAAAATCAGTCTCAAGAAATGTCTGGTTGTTCAAGCATTACTTATACTTCTTTTGCAGGTTGGCTGTTTAAGTCTTATAATGTACATGTGTAAATAAAAAAATAATCACGTGATCTCTTAATAACAGTCCATTTTTTAAATCATTATGAAAGACTGCATAAGAATAAACACAAAAGCCATACCATTTCTCAGGGAAGTCTAACATTAAAGTTTCAGTTACCTCCTCCTCTTCTTCTTCTTTCTCTCGCCCTCCTCTTCTTCCCCATCTTGTTCACTGCCGCTGCCCTTCCTCTTCTTTTTCTTTCTAGATACAGGCAGATCTTCATCACTGTCATCATTGACAAATTCATCAAATTCCCCTGCTCCTTTTTTGGAACGCTATAATAAATAAAAGCACCACAATACAGCTTATTATTCACCTTCCAGTTAAAAAGCTACCAGAAAACAATTCATAGTAGAAACTTTATCTGAACACATTTTCAAAATATAAATATTCGGACCTTTTTGTGCCAACTTTCCCATAATCCCTAGATTTATGTCATTAAGAAACTGATTACAAATTTGCATATAATAAAACAATCTTCTGTTATTTTAACAACTGAATAGAACAGATTTTAGTGATGCCACAGTGCTTGGAACTTCTAAGTATTAGCTTCCAATTTTTACATTTGAGTATTAAACCTGTGCAATTTCACTCAGTGGAGTCTAGCAGCTTGGAATTAAAAACCTGTGCTACTGCAAGAGACCATAAATCAAAAGGGGCAAATAAAGGCGATTGAAAAAAATATATATAATCTGTTCTACCCTGCCTCCACCGCCACCACGTTTTTTCTCCTTTGATCCTTCTACTTCACCAGTGAACATCAGAATATTCTTGGTTTTCTCCACATATTGAGCTCTTTGTTCCAGAAGTTTCTTCTGTTCTTCTTTTTCTCTTAGGCGCTTCTCTTCCTGAAACAGAGGGAAAACTAACCATTACTATTGTATTTGCAGCGTTGCAGTGATTACAATCACAGGTGTATAAATTATTTGCTGACACAAAACTGGAGAATTGACTTTTGACAGTCTATGTCATAGCAGAAGGTCTACATGGCAAAAAACAAGTTTTCTACAAGCCTATGCTAGAGCAGGCAGAAGTCCAAAAGAACTGTTGCACCAAGTGCTTCCTCACCCAGCCTGTCAGCACAGGTATTTGATGGCAGACCTTCTGGGGCACCCATTTATTTCACTATAAAAATAAAATCTATTTTTGAGGCTATGGGAAAGAAAGAGTGAACATAACCTGTTAGCTACAACGTTTTCTGCTAGCACTTACTATAACTAAGAAAAACTACTAGACATTTTATCAGTAACACGAGGTACCACCACAGAGCAATAGGGGCATATACATTGTTGATAGGTATACTTTTTAAAAATAAAGTATGCTTTTACTGAACCTAGTACACAGAATGTAACAGAATAAAACCTGTTCTTTAAGTAGCTTTTGGCGAAGCAGCTCCTTTTCTTGCTCTTGCTTCGCACGCAGCTCCCTCTCTTCTTCATCCTGCTTGCGTGCCCGAGCCACATGATACTGGGCTTGACTGAGCAAGTCGGAGCACTGCCTGTAAGGTGCAATGTTTTGAAATAAAGGAAGGTGGCAGGCACATACAAGAAGAAACAGTTTCATAGAGGGCATGCTTCACAACACTATGTTCATATCACCAGAGAAAAAAAGCTACTTGAAATAGCAAATTAGAATAGTAGAGTAATACAGATATTTGAATAAACCCTAAGTGCTTTCCAGTAAGCTAATTTACCTTTCAATTGTAACATACAATTTCAGAATGTATTGCTTCACACTTAAAATTTAGCCAGTTCATATACCAAAAAATCCAACATGAACATAAAAGGAATCATCCCAACTAATTTGGACAGCTTCAGAAGTTTGGTTAATAAGAACTTGTATTTAATCACACCATACTAGCAAACCTAATCAGAAAGGCAGGTAGAAATTCTGTCTTTAAAAAAATTCAATTGTGTAAGAGTTAAGGTTGCATAAAGTGTTCAAGTCTCATGAAACATTAAAGCAAGGCACTTTCAATAAATACCCTCCTAGCTAACGTTACAATGATATTTCCTGTAATACTAAAATTTTCTTCTATGTACAAAATGCTTTAACAATACCCATTTAAGATGTACAGTGCATGATGGCCAACAAATGTTATATGTACATGGCTATGAAAATCTTAGAAAAATGCGCAATAAATGAAACACAGGGCATACCAAGTGAAAAACCAAGAAATAAGCTTACAAGGATATGGACTTGAATAGGCTTGTGTACAAATTCATTATCCTGAGCAAAAATTAAAGCGGACTAGACTTTGCTAAACAAAAGTTTTTCATGTTTCAATAACTGACCCATGTTATTCACCCATGAACTACCTCCAAATTTCTCCATGAAAGCAAAGCTGTTGTTAGATTATTATGTTTAAAGTCAAACCAATGAGAGCTAGAGATGTTTAAATAAACATCACTGCACTCTCATTGATGGAAAATTTACCATTAAAATATCTAAAGTTTTGCAGGCTCCCACTAATGGCAGACACCACATGCTGAGAGCTTTAGGCTACACAAAAACATTACAAAGCAAAGACAGGGAAATAATGAAACAGTGGTAGGGAGTAACCCTGCAGTTGTATTTTTACTGTTCTAGGTCAGTTGAAATTTTGGAATCAAATTTTAGTATGAAAAAATAAGACAAAAATATTCTACTTGGTATCTGACTGAACGATTTGTTAGATCTTTTTTTATTTTTTAATTTTTGTATTTTTTTACCTCGCTTCCGTAGCAGCAAGTGCCAAGTCAAATCTCATCTTATCACCTACTTTACTCAAGTAACTGAAGTACCTGAAGGAAAAAACAACAAACAAAACTAAGCAAATACAGCATTGCTCACATTGCTTATTGTAATTTAATACAAAGCCTTTACTCCTGAATTACAATCCTATAAAACTCAACAGATGAGAAAACCTCACCAATTTTCTCTATGTGCAGCCCTTTCTAATACAACAGCATAAAGTACATTCAGAGTTCTCCAAACTGAAAACATTCTAAACCAACTCCAGAGCAGAACAAAAACCCAGAAAAACTCTAAAGAGAGCTCTCGGATTTCATTTACTGGCTCCTAGGAATGAGGACATTGTTGAGCCCAGTAGATTCATTCCTTATCTGTCACAGCTTAAGTACTTGGAACCAGCATAAGGAAGGAAAACTTTCAAAAAAAGTCCTTCCAGAACAGCCTCCTTGAACTTGGTTAACAGGTCCTTTTGAATACAACATACCTTTGAGTGAATGGGTAAGCTACGATGATGAGTGTTTTGAAAGCATTTAAAGGAAAATGACTTTGTAATTCCAAGGTAGCCAGTTTCTTCCCGTATTCCAGAGGCACTTTAAATGAGGTGGGTTTGTGCTAGATTGGACTCAAATTCTTGTGCATATGAAGAAAGTAACTCCTTGCTCAAGTTTTACATTATGTAGAATATTTTCCAAAAACACACCAGACATTTGAATTTTTAGTTAATAGATACAAACTAAAGGATTTCATGCAACTTTCTCAAGACAATAAATAAAAAGCTTCTAACTGAATTTAAGTTAGAGTTTGCGTTCAAACGTTTAGTTTACATTATGTAAACCACTAGAACTGTGAAATGCTTGCTTGTATGAAAGGCTTGATTTAGTTGACAAAATTACTGAGAGGCAAGGTCTGTCCTCGACATAATAGTAGAGCCAGGAATGCATAAAGTGAGCACCAGCTACACCAGCAATATGCAGCAGCAGAATAAATGACTGAAAGCTTTCTGTTCAAAGACAGTGACAATTAGATCAGACTAATCTCATTGTTTTCTGCCCAGAAGTTTGTTGTTGTGGTTTTTTTTGTTTTGTTTTTAAAGAGAACGAAAGGATCTGAAATGCACTTAAGAAACTGCTTCTGTTCTTAAGACATGAGAGTAGTTAGGCTTTACTTGTCAACAGGAGGGCAAAATGAGTTTTCAAGGACTACTGGTCATTAACTAGACTAATACAAATAGATTTGCTTTTGAGCCTTATAGGTCGTTTTGAAATAAACATTCAAAAAGAGTATTGAATTTTTAGAATATGTTTCAACACATGTTTTCAACTATGCTCTTCCAGGAAAAAGTGCATCTTGGTCACAGTAACACAAAACCCTTTGAGAAACACATATTGCCCACCTGGCCAAACAAAACTGGCTCTAGAGTAACATCTGAATAAGTAGTTTGGTCAGGCCCAATCTTTGTTTTCCTACTAGAAACTCTAGAATCACATACAGTGCTTCATAGGAGACGACTGCTCTTCTAGCCAGATTTGTGACCTATACTGCAAACTTACTGTAAGAGAACAACAACATAGATTATAATGATCAGAAAGAAATCATCTTCACCTGTGGGCTAACTCCAGTTCTTTCACAGCGTTAAGCACCTCCTTTAGATTGCTTTTTTCATCTTTTAGCACAGAGGTAGCAAGTCTTTGTAGCACTAAAGCCACATTAAACATAAGGACTGTATCACTTGGTGCTACATGCCGGGCCTGTAAATAAAAAACATGTTTTTAGGATATGCTACATGATAAAAAAGTATACTGAAGCAACGTACAGAGAAAAAGCAGCATTATTTCAATCCCAGACTACTGAATTCAAAGAGACACAAACATGCATCAACTTACGTTAATTTTATTCTGTGATGTAAGATATTTTACTTGCGTACCTTTAACAGAGTTTGTTTGCACTCCTGTAATTTGCCACATTTGAACAGTGCCCGGGCCAAATATAACAATACTTCAGTATTTTGATGCTTATAGAATTTTCTGAGGCAGTTTTCATACTGGGGGGAAAAAAAAAAAAATCAATTAAGATAATAGTTAATTATTTTGTTTAACTAACTCGAGCAAATGCCTTTTGTTTTCTGAAGTGTGTCATGCCACATGTCACGTCCTCTTCACTGATCAGAAAACTCTTTCTGCTATTCCATAGCAAGAACCAGATTTTTGTGGAAACTGGCAGCAGTTCAGGAGGCTCTGTAGGTCTTAAAATCCAACAGAATACTTTGCAAGTACCATCTATTGTAACAAACTCCAATAAATATGACTCATTTTAAGAGCACTCAATTCTTCTCCACAGTATGGAGGAAAAAAAATTATTTATTCATACAATATATTTTACAAATTGAAATCTTGTAGTAATTCCATTCATTTGATGCAATTAGTTAAAAAATCCACACCTTTCAGATAACTCAACATCAACTATGTTCTGTCCACCTAGCTGAATAACTTGGCATGCCAAGGGATAACGAGTTGTTCTAAAATGTAAAGACAACTTGTTACAATAGGTTCTGTGCTTCTAGAATTAAAGCTTCAAACAGTTATGAAACTTATCCTTTTCAGTAACTAGTGCCTTTTGTTTGACATACTTTTTCCTCAAGCAATCATTCACCCTTTCTACATCCCCAAAATAATAAGAAATACAAAAGTAACTTTTATTTCCAGCTCTAATACAGAAACTGCCCTGAACCTTAATGCCTGAAGTTACTACTCTCACATTGCACTGTGTTGCGAGCACCCAATTTTCACTCACCTTTACAGTCAAAGATTTTGTACTTAGCTTAAGTGTGCGTCGGATTTGTATGCTTTAAGGTAAAGAACTCACTAGAATAATTGTTGTGGCTGCACTAAGCTATGTCATTACAGTCAATCTGTCTCCCTCCGAGTCCAATATAGCGTATTTCAGACTGTGGCTTGTACAAACTGCATAGTAGAACCCAGAGAACAATAAAACACCTCAGTAAATAAACACATTTCTACTAACAGCCTTGCTTAAATATATTAGCGAATTATTATAACCTTTTTCTTACGAATCAGTAGGTAAAAAATGACACCCAGTTTCCCACTAGTAATTCACTGCTTCAAGTATTGCTCAAATTATATTTTCATTAGGCTTTTTTGTCAATATAAGCAAATAAGATGTTAAAAAGACAACAGATCCCATTCAAACACAACAGAGCGAATTTGATCGTGTTACTAAAGCTTTTTAACAGCAGTTCACTGGAAGACGGCAACTACTGAGGTCTAGATCAGGTAAGAAAGGCCCACTACCTCTTCCTTACAACCATCCAAAAAGCTTCAGAATAGCTCTGATTTAAGTATTTTTGAGCCTCTATGTGGACTCAATCTTAACAAAACAAGTTTGTTCTGAGCTTCTGTCCTGTCAAACGTACTTTATTTTAAGCTTACTTGTATGCTCTTGATCAACTAATTGAGTCAATTAAGTTAGAATAGGTTGATACTTGAAGACAGCTTGTATAAGCAGGTTGAACTAGATGACCTCAACAGATTTCTTCCAACATGAATTAGCTTATAATGTTAACTGTGGTAAAAGAAATCATGGCACAGTCAGCTTTTCAGACAACTCCAATTGTTATTCATGCAATCACTTGCAAGAACAAAAATAGGAAGTGTTGCTATTAAAAAAATTGCAGCAGTAAATTGCATTTACCTACTTCAGTAACATCTGAGTGTAAACCATATACAGTAACTACACTGACTGAAACCTCTCCGACAAAAGTTAATTCTAAGACCAAAGTTCTAACTGAATTATGTTTTAACTCTACTACCATAAAATGTGTACAAGTTGGCCGGTGCTTTGTTACACCTTGCCTACATTTGGCAGTTTGTTTTTAAATCTAGACGTGACAGCAAACAGCATGCTAGAAATAGTCCTATAACTTGTTAAAATATTATTCAGAAACTAGCAGAGCTCCTGTAACAGTTGAGAAACATCCAGAGATCATCTAACCCAATATATTACGTAGTTCAACTTAGAGATGTTACCATCTGCACAGCACTGATGTATTGTTTCTGTTCTACGTAGATATGTGCCAAATTCAGCCACACATCACTGATATCTGCTGTTGCCTCTCTCACTTGGGCAAAAACATCACGAGCTTCACGGAAATATCCTTTATGTGCCAAGACAGCTCCTAAGGGGAAAGTAATATGTACAGTGTGAGCTTCCAGGTTCATGTGCTATGTATTCCTACCAAAGAAAACAAAATATTGCCTGAACAAAGTTTCCCATTAAAAACTAAGTGACATAGCTGTCATGTGAAAGCTATTCTTTCCTGTGCTTCCACTACATAGTGTTCAGGCCCTGCAAAAACAATTCTATATTAAAGCATGAAACATAATATCATCAGGTCTGAAGGAAACTTAGTGTCTCATATTTACCTATGCCATTAGCAGCATACAAATTCTTTGGATCGTTTCTGAGTACTTGCTTGTAGATTGCTAACGCACGGTCTTGATGACGCTTTTCCTGCAGAAAGAAGTATCCCAATTGATCACTCATTTCTATGGCCGGGTATTAAAAGATCTACCAAGCAGTATATGGACTTTAAGATGCCAATTTGGCACCAAGAAAGGGCTCTGAGCAGCTAAGAGCATACAAAAATTGAGCAAATAAAACCACACACAGGGCAGACAGACACCCATTACCTTTTCTCTGTCTCTTGTGGGCTGATGTAGAGTCTGCAACCAGACATTACCAAGAGCCAGCATGGAGTAAGTATCATTTTGTGTGGAGGGCTGTTTCAATATTCTTTCAAATTTCTTCTGTCCTGGACCCCACTCTTGTTTAGCCAAATGAAGATTGCCAATCAGAGACCAAGCATCTGGATGGTCCTAAATAAAAATTCACTGTAAGTTGCAAAAGCACCGTTTTCCCTCGCATAGTTACTTTTTCAAGTATAAAATGCTATTTTTCTTAAACAGAATTTCATATTAAAAAAACAACAACAAAAACACCATACACGGAGAGTAAATTACAGTAGTTCTCTGTTCTTCCTCTAGTTTATGTGAACAAACAAAATAAAAATGCAACAAATGGAAAATAAAATTTTAAGTTGTGTGTTTTAACTTTAAATACTTAAAGGTTTACAAACCTGATTTATCTGAAGTGCTTCTTTAAACCAATCAGAAGCCTCATAAAAATTTCCTTTATCCCTAGCCATAGCTCCCAAGCGCAAGTAGCCTAAAAATAAAACCAGAAAATAAAAATCAGGAAACAGGTTAAAGTCATCTCAAACAAAGAAAATATTGTCCATGCATGAATTTCAAAAGCAATGTTTCTCTTGATCTGTTAAGGACAGCAAACATTAAGACATCTTTCATATTCTATTCACAATGAGATACACCATGTGAAGAGGAACATCCACCCACAATGGTGACACAGAAATTGCAGATACAGTTAAAGTAATAAAAATGTTTATAATTAGTTTCATAAGTTAAAGATAATTGAGAAACCTCAAAGAAAGAAGGATACATCAGGTACGTAGTTCTACTCCCTTCACTTTAAACATTCCTCCCACCTCCACAAGCTTTGGGAAGAGTATCAGTTAGCAGGTGACAGTGGAAAACAAGCAGGGAAAAGGCTACAGACAAGGCTGGGGCACGCTGTGTGCTGCAGCTTGCTGAGCAAGGGCTACCACCTCGCCTCTGCAGCAAACACAAGTCAGCTACCTAGGAACAAGAGAAAGAGCAGAATGCGAAGAAAAAAACAGCATGTGCCATAGAAGTTGTGCTGACACCCTCATCAACCTTTCTTCCCTGGAGAAAGGCCAAGATCTAAGATAAAGTGTTTCTCCAAGAAGGTCTCTGTTTCCACCCATATACACAGAATTGCACAGCCTGGGCACATCAGGTAGATGGCCTTGAATGCACATGAGAGCTAAAGTGCTAAGGCTTTGGTGGGAGTGGGGAACAAGTGAGTAAACACATACATGTCTAGATAAGCTCATTTTGCTAGATTTTTTGAGTGCAGCATGATTATACCAATAATTAGATGGCTTAAAACTGGAGACTGGACTATAATGATGATGCAGGCCTTAAAAAAAATAGATAGGGAAAATAGTGGGTAGGAAAGCAGGCCCCAAAACTACTATGAAGAGAAGTGAAGACAGACATAAGGAGACCAGAAGACACTATAATTG
This sequence comes from Pampusana beccarii, assembly GCA_013399365.1. Classification (NCBI taxonomy): domain Eukaryota; kingdom Metazoa; phylum Chordata; class Aves; order Columbiformes; family Columbidae; genus Pampusana; species Pampusana beccarii. Next base: position 284,318 of record VWYH01008316.1, read on the forward strand.
GAAGATTTTTGGTATTATAAGGAGGACCATGGAACTAAAATACCAAATGTTTCTTACAATCAACGTAATTAGGATGTTCTCTTAAAATGTTTTTGTACAGCTTTTCCGCTTCATGAAATTCACACATCGCCTCATATAGTCTGGCAAGGTTATAGGACGTTGTTACAGAGATAGCATTGTAATAATGCTCATCATGTTCAGCTTCCGCTTTTGCACGATCCAGTGATGCCAAAAAATATTTCTGAAGTACAAAAAGAAAAAAGGAATGAGGCACTCCAGAATATTCTTAAAGGAAAACTTCAGAGTGATCAAGAAATTCAATTCAGACTTGGAGTAATTACATACCTTCGCTTCTCCTAGGTTTCCCAGCCTGAAGTGCAGAGCACCCACATTATTCAAGATCTCTGGTGGGACATCAGCCTGTACTTTCTCTTGCAGAATTCGTGTGGCTGTACCATAGGCTGACAGTGCACCCTTTACAAAGAAAGAAAAAGTGGATGAATGAAATAAGAGAATGAGCTCTACATGCTCTTGTGAAAAGAGCACACATAATTCACCAACTGTATACTAACAATACCTGTATGTCAGTCTGTTCCAGAATTTGCGCTAGCTCAATCCATGCCTCTACATCATCAGGATATTGTTCTGTGACTTTCTTTAGATGTCCCTGAAAAACAGCACGTAATAATTAAACCTCTTTGTGGACACACAAACTGCTCTAAAAAATACACACAAATCAAAAGAAAGAGTGAAGGTATTAACCTTAACACCAGAAAGATACACCATAATGCAAAAGAAAACACTTTCAACATCTGCGCAACTTAGTTTCCTTCCTTCTTTCATTATTTTTCTGTATTAATAGAATACAACACCAGCTTACAGTCTTAGAGAAGCAGAAACTATTAAACCAAAATGAGAAGCTAGAAAAGTGATGTCAAACATTTCTTGCATTTATTTACCCAACATTAGGTTTAAAAAGTCTTTCATTAAAACAAACAAAAAAAACCACCCAAAACACAAAAAACCCATCCCGAACCAAAATAAAAAAACCACCACATAACATCATCCTTCCAGATAAGCCAAGCCAAGTTTTTTCTGGAAATGATTAGCTAACTTGCTGTCTTCAGTAAATCACTTTCTAACTTGCCATGTTTAGAGAATTTTAACATAAACGTGAAGAATTCCATGTTCTTCATAGTACCAAATACAAATGTGAGGCTGGAGCCCCTCCAAATTCCTGGAATTGCTTTAGCCAGAGCCCAGTAGGAGTCACAGTTCTGTCCAGGACTTGTGGCTCTAAACAGTTACAAGGATCTCTCATGACAGCCAATACTAAATATTCTATACCTACAGCCAAGTAACCCCAAGTTTTATGCACCTTAGTGTACAGTCTAATTTCAACTCCGATTTTCAAGTTCTATTCTTGTACGTAAAACTATTGCAAACTCACCTTCGCAATGTCCCGTTTCTCCTGGTCTTCTGAAGCCGCATAAAGAGACCCAAGGATTTTCATAGTCTCATAATTGTTAGGATAAGCTTTCAAAACCTTTTCAAAGCATTGTGATGCATTCTCTTTGTCCCCTCGATAAATGTACATTTGACCCAATCCAAAAAACGGAAGTACAAAGGAAGACGAAGCAAACTGAGTGGCCTGGTAATAATACTGGAAAGCTTGATCATAATCTTCCTAATAAAAAACAAGTAAATAAAGAACAAGTAGTGTTTTCACAAGTAAGCTTTATATGAACTTTTATAACACAGATTAAATGTAATCTCAAAGGAGGCTTTTAAAAACTGTCCTACCTGTACATGAAAAGACCTAGCCAGCTGATAGCAACTCTCTGCCTGCATTGCTTCAACTTCTGTATTATGGAAAGCATGAAGAGCCAAATGTTGTACTTTACCATAGTCCTGAAAAAAAGAGAAGTTAAATGAAATCTGAAAGTCTTCAATCAAGGGATTATTATTTAAACAAAGATAGCTGGCAAATACAAGAAAGCTTAAGCCATAGCACTAACTAAATTAATAACAACAGATTTAGTTTTAGTGTTACTGTTCTTTTCTCTGTTTCATATTTTAAAGCCTAGAAGGGGGAAAAAGGGGGAAAAAACCCCAACCCTTCAGGACACAAAGATGACTTTAACTTAAGGAATAAGCATACCTTTTCTTGGCTTTCTTGAGAAAAGTTTATACAAAATTTAAGTCAAAAACTTTACACTCATCCATGTAGATTAACAGCTCCATACTAGGCACCAGTTAGCCTGATGAAATGAGACTGAATCTAACACTGGAATCCTTGCTGTTCAGAGGTTACCAAGTATTTTACTGTAAAACTCCATAGACCTCTTACCTTCTTGAAGAAGAAGTGATTAGCCAAGTGATTCAACACCATTGGATTACTGGGATCAATGGTGTAAGCCCTAGAGAGGAGTTGAACACCATTCTTGATGGAATCAGCCTAAATGAAACATTGACAGGTATCAGCAACATCTCAATACCTGTATCTTATTAGCATGTTCAACTTTTTTCAGCCTAGGCTGCTGCAGGAACTCTGACGAAACCTTGCTGGGCTCACAGAAAAAAGCAAATTCAGCTACTAGCTTTTCCCCCCTGCAACATACAGGTGGAAAAATGGGAAATGAAGCCACCACACAGGGATAGAAAAAAATGAAGGGCAGGACTTGCTAGGAAAAAAAGAATACTTAGTGTTCGTGTCCTTCTCACACTCACATCCCGATAGCCTTCCTTCTGTTGTTCAATAGTCTCAGTTCCTGTTTGGTTTACGTTTCAACATTTCACAAAATTTCTTCAACAGTAAAATTCTAAACCAGAACTTCAGATATTGAATTAAGAGCTACTAGAATTTAAGTTCTAATTTTTAAAAAATGGTAGAAGTTTGGTGGGTTTACATAGGATATCATGACATCAACTTACTCTTTTTTAAAAGAAACATTACAGTTTTAAATAAAGCTTTCCATGGGTACAATTTGACTTACATACAAGTTCAAATTCATAACTGATAAAATAACTGCTATTTATTTAGGACACCCATGATATTTGTATTTATTTCTAAACAGAAACACCAAAAATGTCATCATGTAACAGTTGTGCTTCACTTTGCAATTATTATCAGCAGAATGTTATCTTATTGAAAAGATCAGGTTTTAAGAGATTGATACAAGATGAAGTCCAACAGGCAGCTAAAAAACAACTTCAGTTTGAAAAGACAATATCTTTATAAACCTACTATAACGATATACCTTGATTAAGAGGTATTGAATCATTCTTGATTTAATTTTCAAAAGCAAAAATGTTTTATAATCATACTACGTATATGTCTGAGTTCTCTAATAATGTGACTCTCACATCCAATTTCAATTAAATCCAATAACAGATGGTTAGAGGTCTCAAAGCTCCAAAGCACTTTGATGAAAGAAAACCAGAGAATCCTTTCCCCAGAGAAAGTGTTCTCACTCTCCCATGTCAACTCTTCGATGTTATACTAACTTTGCACTACAAAGTTAGTATAAACAGTTTGAAGTAAAGCACAGAGGATACATTTCTTACGAAGAACAAAAAAACTTATTTGAGGGGGTCAGCTTTCAATCACAGCATTTTGAAGCTCAGGGCAAGTGGACTCATCCCTTGACTTTAGTCAAAAGACCTTAAAAAAACCCCCACCAAACAATACTTGGTTTCATTAATTTCTTGCCTATAGAATCATTTATTATATATGTGACTTTAGAGCACTTTTGGTTGTCTCTGTAGTTTTAGGAAGGAAACCTCTCGTGGCCACACTTCTCTGAATTCTTAAGGAACTCTTAAAGGTTGTTTTTTTTCCCATGACTTAGTAAAATGAAGTAATTTTCAGAGCTACATGTTCTACAGATAGCACAACATTAAGTTTTAGCAACATACAATTATGTAAGGTTGGGTTCTTTTACCACTTAAAGGTGCCATCCCCCACTGCTAACTTCCTTAGCATGGATTAACTATCTTAAGTTATACGAGCATATATATTTTTCTAGTGATGCAACATCCAGAGATGTCAGATCCCCACTTTTTCATAGTTTCATCAGCCCAGTTAAAATTAATTCTTGCCTACTCTTTGTTTTACCACGTGGCAGGCATCCTGAGGTAGCCTGAATGCAACTTTAACACTAGTTTGAAATTTTATGTTCCTTAAAACCCAGGACTAAACTCCTTGGGCTATGCCTTTTACCTGGACTTTACTGCTAGAATGATGCTCTTTCAAAACAAAAATTCCTGATGCTCTGGAATAGAGCTGCTATTGCAGTGAGGTCTCCAAGTATTTAAGGATTTTCAGAGCATCCTGGGTATAAACTGATTTAGTTAAACTTCACGGAGTCACAAATAATCGATTAAGTAAGGCTGGCTATTATACATATTATAACTATTGTTCATTAAAGCAAGATTTTTAAATCAGCACTTTAGGGTTTTTTAAGCCATTGGGCATGCATTCACATATCTCAGACAGATTTTCATTATTTTAATTAAAAGAGTTAACCTAGCACTGCTTTTCTGCACTTACAACTTCTATAAGAGTTGCAGAGTTTTAGCAATAAAAGAAAGTTATTCAGAATGTGCTGCTTAAGTACGTAGCTATAACACCATTCAATAGCGCCACAGACTTCAAGCGATTTAACCACAGAAGTTATTACCCCTTTTAATAACTGGACTACATTTCAAAGGATAAAATGTTCACTTTTTGAGACAAGTAAACTGTGTATGGATTCTTGTTAAGTCACACTCACCTCTTTATTATTGAGCTCCAGAACAGCCAGTCCAACCAAAGCCCCCACGCATTTGGAATTCAGCTCCAGAGCCCTGCTGAATGCCAAGCGAGCTTTTTCCAACTTGTTCAGTTTCACGAAGCAGTGGCCCATACCCAACCGAACCTCAGCTAGAAAACAAGGTGACATCATTCAGAATCCCCAAATTTCAATTTTATGACTTTTTTTACATGAAAGAAGTATTTTTAATATTTTTTTAAAACGTCCAAGCCATGTAGCAATTTTCTGTTTTTAAAGGCAGCCTCCCACATTTGGCAGCAGAACTAACATTAACAGATTAGCAAGACTTTATTTCTTCATACAATCCAGAATATTGATCTATACCTCCAAAAGACTTGATATCAAACAAATTAAAAATTACTTTTCTGGGAATGTATTAAAAAAATAACAGAAAAAGGCATTAAAAATTGCAAGATGAAAGGGTTGGAAATTTCTTAGGCAGAGTAAGTTCCCTGGAGACTCTCAGGCCTTCAGAAAACACAGGCTAATAAGCAAGTTAGCTAGACATCTCAACTGATTCATTGCTAAGAAAATGCTGTGTATCATCCTCTAACTTCCACGATTCTGTACAAATGAGCTAACATCATATTACCCTTTTAGATTGCCTGTGAACCAGGAATACAGAGACACTTATACACAGCGACTTCAAATCTTTGTGTGCGTGTGAAAAAGGGGAGTGAATGAAAGATGTTTGTTTAAAAGGTTTGTATTTCTAAATCCACTTTTGCAGCAATGATTCTTATGCCAAAGACACATTAACTTTGTAGTAAGTTCTTTTTCAGATAGGTTACGACAAAGTATACCACATCTCTCAAGAGACTTTAGAGAATTTATGATCCTAACGCAAATACCCTGAACTAATATCTCTAAATCACATGCACTGCTTTTACAGCTGTGATAGCTTTCCCAGATTTTAGCATTAAGAAAATCATACAACACCAGGAAAACTCACATAACGCATTATAGGTAGAAATGTTTTTTTCATGTCTGGTTTCATTACTAATGCTAATACATAGTTTTATCACCCTTATTTCAAAACCTCATGGATAGGTTCTGCAACAGTCTTGAACAGTTTCCTGCATCCCCATAGAATTATAACTTCCGTTACATGCAACCACTAATTTTTTAGTAGCTCTTTAAAAGGTAATAATTAGAAAAAATGAAAAGTATTTTCCTAAACATGATTTCCTTCTCTACAACTAAGGAACACTTCAAGTCAGCAAACACCTGAACTACTCTATAGTGAGGGATGGAGTTTTTTTGACAGATATAGATCACAAAAAATCCCTTAGGTGATTGAATTAGGAAAACTTGAGCTAATTTGCCAGTACAGCAAATACCTTCTGTCTTACCTGGGCAACCTGGATTGGTACGCAATGCTTTCTTGTAGTAGGCAAGGGCTCCTCTATAATCTTTCTTGTTGAAAGAAATGCAAGCTTTACCTGTTGTAACATACCAGTTACAAATAAATCAGACACATAAATGAAGTAATTACAAGTCAAAAGCTCAAAAGTATTATTTGATAAACTTACGGTATGCTGATTTTTGAAAGTTATGATTAAAAACAGAAAACTGAGATAACTACAACTTTTATTATCTTTGATGGTGTCAAGTATATGAAAGAAATCTAGCACGGGAACACATTAAATTTATGTTTTCATGGGTTTCTGCAGAAACTTAATTCTTTCCTGGTCCAGAGGAATGAACTTTGCTAAGACTAATTAGTAAACAAATTAAAATGCAAGTTTTACAGCCTGCTGACTCCCCACTACTAGTATCTTCACCTTTGAAATACTATGCAGCTTCATTGGCATCATCAGGGAAATATAAGTAGTTGGACTGGATGTATGCCCACAGGTCTCAGAAGGTGCTAGTTAGCATTATACTTTTTCTTACCTTTTCCACCCACAGACACTTGCTAAGTTTAGAGTAAACTCTGTCATGTGTTTCTGGTCATAAGTGCACGCTTCTTTATCCCATTCATTCTCTCTACTCACTTATGCACCCTCTTCTTAAGCACATAACTCATTCCAAAACTCAATTGGAGAGACCAGGTGTGAGTTTCAGGTTGGTTTGTTTGGGGTTTTTGTTTGTTTGTTTGGGGGGTTTGTTTGTTTGTTTGGAGTTTGTTGTTCATTTGTTTTTGCACACAAATACCCATAAACTCATACCAAGAAGTGCAGGAATGTTATTCGGAGACTGGTTGAGCACAAAATGGAATTGTGCATCAGCCTGATCCATCTTATCACCTTCAAGCAGACAAAAGCAGGCTCTTCCCAACAAGTGATTCTAGAGAAGGAAAAAAAATTCCTGCTAAGTTTATCTTTGTAAAATATGAAGATTAGACTATGTGAAAAATTAACTAGCTATGCTATAATGCTTTCTATGATTAATATATTTCTCTTACATCAGAACAAAAAAAAAAAAATCAAAAAAGGTCTTTATCATTCACATCTGAAGTTCACATATTATCGAGCAAGACAGTAACAACCAATCCGTCTTTCCGACCACCCAAATGTTGACTGACGTATGACTATCAGCTGTCCCAAGCTAGAGATAATTATTCCTGATGGTACTGCTCCCATTTCAAAAACTTAGAAGTTTTGCTTACATGTACAACACTAATAACAGACTTTAAAGCCTGAGCAGTTTCTGTCTTCCCTTTAGTGAATCAATACTTGTTCTCTTCAGAATAACTTTCTGAATTCACACAGAAAACATGCTGAAAGTATACTAAAAAATAAGAACCCTTAAATAATTGACAAATATGTAATTTTACACAGAATTTGGTTTTACCTGATCATACATGATAATTTTGTCAGCCATAGTATACAACAAGGTAGCTTGTGTAATGAGCTCCTTCTTGTTGTCTTTGTTCTTCTCCTTCCGAGCCTGCTGTACATAGTACGCTGCCAGCGTATCCAGACATGTCATCTGATCTTTTTCATGGTCTCTATAGTCCAAGTTACCATCTATGCGTGCAGCTTCCAACAGCTTCACAAAGTCTTCTGTTTTTCCTTGTTTGTAGTATTCCAGCTATAAAACACAGTTTTAACAGACAATACCCCAGTAAGTAAGTAGCATATCAAATTGGTACTTCAGGTGTCACACAGATTCTTTTTGCAGAACATAGGGATCAATGTAAAGATAATCAGACAAAGGCATTCTGATAGTGCCAAATATTTTTCTGCCACCATCCCCATCTACTATTTTTACATTAGAACACAAGTCTTACAGCTATTTATAAGTAAAGAATCAACTGTTTCTCCTCTGAACTTAATTTTTTTGCACATTTCACCCTACTTTCCACAGAACAGATACTGCCCCCTCCATTTTACGAAGCGCATAATCAAAGGCACTAAACAAAAACTATAGATGGAGAAAAAAAAAACACAGCAACTTAGAAAGCAGGCCTCAAGCAGCATTGATTTATGAAAAAAAGATGAAGTTAAAATCTTAATATGCATATGTCAAATCAGAAATATGTGGCCTAGAAACAGTGACTGAATAACCCGTTAAAGTTCCTATTCAGAATTCAGTTATTATAAGTCATACAAGTAAGGAAGTGGAAATTACTATATGATTACTTGAATAAAATATTTAAATATACAACTTGTATATATACGAACCGCTAAGGCAATCCATATGTGCAGTTGAGTATGTTCCTGTTTCAGTATACTTATAACTTCATCACCCTCAGGTAACTGATCGAAGTCAAGCTCAATAACCTAGAAACAAACAATACAGATTCTCTTTTCACAAAGCATTAACAATGTTATCTATCATTGAACTCAAAGCAAGGTGGACATTTCAGAGCACAAAACATAAATAATTTTACATGTTTAAACAAGGTTATGGACAAAGAAAAAAAGTGATGATGTATTTTATTCTGTATGAGACAAAAGTGATGGTCTCTCACAAATAGCAGAGTAAAGACAGCCTAATGTTTGGGATACTAGTCAGGGAGAACAAACACATATGCTAATCAACTTCTTTCACCACAGACTTCAGGCTCAGAATTTTCAGAGTTCAGCTGAAAATCAACTTGACTGTAAACTGCTGAATTTCTAAAACTTCTCCTACAGGTAATACAAAGATCCAGGATATAGTCAAAATCCTCCAAGTAATCAGGTGTCAGAGAATGAATACCTCAGATTCATCTCAGAGCCCTGAAATTTTCTAAAGTCATCTTTATGCCTAAGAGAATCAAGAAATTATTGAAGTGGCAAACACTATAAAGAACAGACTAAATTTCTGAACATTAGCAACACTCATCATGAGCAAATGACATCAACAACTTTTCACTTCGTAAGCAGTGTTTGCCATGTTGATCTACTCTTCCAATATAAAAAATGCAGAAAAAGGAACAGATATTCCCATGGCGGGATGTTTGGGAACACAATTTAACTGCCTGTTAGCTCACTTGCTACTCAGCCATGCCGTCTTTAACATTAGTCATCTATGTTACAACTTAATTTTACAGCAAGGAAGAGCTGTAGTTGTACCCAGGCTCATACCCTGACTACCAATGCAGGAACTCTTTCTCCAGAGACTGAATTAGAGCAATCCAGTTTATAAAGCCTTACAGGTTTGATTATGGAAAACTATGGGGGGCACCAGAGGAAATATTTCTGCTACCACCAATATTTTTAGTTTTGAGTTTGTCTTGCACAGTACCTCCTGTTTGACTGACAATTATGTTTTTGAATTTGGGCAGCCCTCATCTACAAACTATAATACTTGTTAATGACAAGTATCTATTACCAAAACAGCAAATAAATATGGAAGTAAAAAAAGCCAGTGAAAGAAAATAATGTATTTGATAGCAATCCTTAGCGATTACTAAGAACTTCAGGATCCAAGTAAACCTAGCCACAACTTCAATAGCAGAACCAGTATCAACATTCATATTGACACCTGGGACAGAAATTTCTGTCACAGAGAAAAAAGTCCTCCAACATGTAACCTACAGAGAGCAAAGTACCTTTGTGAAACTTAAAAACACAATGGCAGTTATATAGAAATTTGCCAGAGTATGGACACACATATTCACAAAAAGCATTTTTAAAGCTATAAGCAGTATGTTTCAACACCTTATTTACTAAGGTGTTAATTTACTATCTGCTATGGTGTGATTTAACTTCAAACTTTATAATACCCTGTAAATTTTCAAATACTTCTCTTAAAACTTTTTAATCTTGGCCTGTCACAGTCTACCTCAAATAAAGTTAAATACATTTCTAAACGCACACTGAAACAACCTTACAGAGTGGACCAAGTGACCCCCTGCCCGTGTCTCTACGCTGATTCAGGAACATTCATGCTTTTTACATGTCAGTGGAAAAAAAGCTGCGTCTAACGAACTGAGGAGAGAATTTAGCTGGACAAGGCACAAACTAAAGATGAGATACTGTTCCCAAGGGGGTCTTCACTCTTCAGGGTTGCATTTGCTTGAAGCACACGCTGTGGGCGAATAGCTGCCCGTTCCTCACAGCCGTGTGGGGCCGCAGGACGCGGGCCAGGCTGCCGGGCTGCCCCTCAAGACACTCGGCAAGGACAGGGAGGTTACAGCTACCAGAGGGCAGACACCGTTCACCGAGGGGCATCGGCGAACGCAGGCGTGGGTTTCTTTCCGCAAAGCGATACACCTGTAAGCCAAACAGCTCACTCCGCTCTCGGAAGGGAGCGACACTCCCCCCGCGAGCCCGGGACAAAACTGCGAGAGGAAGGGACAAACACCCGCCCCGTCGCGCATCACAGAGCGGACCCCTTCCTTCCCCTTCCCCAAGACTAGGCCGCGCCGCCGGCTCCCAGCCCCCGACTCGCCTCATCGGTGTCCCGGAGCGGGATCTCGATGGACCCCCGCGACATGATGGCGACACCGCTGTCCGAGCCGCCGAGCCGCCAGCACGCAACGGCCGCCGCGCGCGCACTTCCCCTCACAAACACCGACTGACCCGGACGTGCTCGGGCAAAAGGAGGGGGCAGCTGGGACGGCTCCGCCCCTCAGGCGCAACGAGCCAATCGCAGCGAAGCACGAGCCTCGCGGGCCGCCTGGCGCCCGCGCGTGAGGAGGCGGGAGGGCTTCGAGGGCGGGCGCGCGCGCGGCGCTGTTGCTGAGGTAACGGCGGCCTCGCGGGCGCCCCTCAGCGAGTGGAGAGGGACCGGCGGGAGCCGCCGAATCTGGCCCTGGCCCGGTCCCCGCCAGCCCTGTCCCCGCCCCGGGCTGGAGCACTACGTGTTGCACTGTATGGCCTCCCGTGCGGTTGCTCACAGCGGTCTTCCGTGAGGTGGCGCTTTAAAACGTGAGCAGTCTCTTCAGGACAGAGTGAGGGCTCACTGGGGACTGCCAGACAGGTATTAGTTCCGCTGATTTATACGTGTGTATCATATACATACCTACAGATATAGATATGTAACAGCAAGAGATGTTGCTGTGTATTTATACACGCACACACTGACAAATTGAATGGGTTTGCACCTGATCGCTCTCTGGTCTTGAAATCATGACTCCCTCAGGCTATGCCTCTCCTCATATAATTTTAAATTCACTGAAGACTTCCAAACAAATGCATTAAAATATGTTAATTTTCCCTATTTTTTGTGAAAAAAACGATGTGTAAATCCGAATACACATTATCTGACTAGCTTAGTGGTGTAATATTGTTAATACATATTTAAATTTTTTTAGCCACAGCTTGGCCGACTACTTTCAAATTAAGTATTTGTAATTACAGACTCTGATAAAATACTGAATCCTGAACCTAGGCCCTGATCCTGGAACTTGTTTTGCATGAGGCATTCAGCCACATGGAGGTACATGAGTAAAAAATTACAAAATTGGCTTCCTAAATTGTTTTCTTTCTAATTATGATGGCAGCTGCACTGACATATTTGAACAAAACACAGCATGCATAGTAACATGTGACCAATCTTCCATATTTTTGCATTTGCACCAAGAGGGGGATGGAAGACTAAAAGATCCTCTGGCACATTTCTGCTAGGATTTAAAAAATAAATAAATAAAAGTATCTGTGACACATTACTTACACAGCCTATTAAACCCTAAAGCAAACTTGATTTTGTCCTATAGCCAACCATCCACTGAACTGATAATCACAACTATTAACACATTGAATTACTAAATTTGATTTTAATAATTAATTTTGAGCTACTATAATAGTATATATTATAGTAGTAACTACTAGCTTACTTGGAGTGTCACTTGTTCTCTGAAGCCAAAGCAAGTAGTATTTTTAGTTACTTACCATTTTGAATCTCAACTTCTGGTTTTTACTCACGCACTCATTATTCTGAACTGAGTTACCTGGTCCAATAAAGTATAACAAGCATTTCTCGTAGTCATATAGGTCTTTGAGGAGGTATGTGCTATAAATACCTTTTGTAGAGAGACTTTTGCATGTGACAGCAAAGCAGAGTAACATTGAAATTAATAGGGGTGTGTGTTTTTTTTCATTAAAACATGCCAAAGCCAACATTATGTAGAGCGAGATGCTAATTAATAGGGTTCCTAAGCCTACTTTTCTGATTTATAGACTGATTTTTTACAAAGAAACTGATTTTAGGTGTTTTAATTTCTGTTGAAGCAATTTGGACTTAAAAGGCAATACTGCAAACTATTTTGTATGTAGATTGTTTGAAGGAGCAGACTCCTTTTTTTTTTTTTTTTTTTTTTTTTTATTGTTTTTGTATTTTTCTTGNGCATAGGAACATTTCAAGAAGAGATTTGTTTCCTTGTGCTATTTCATTGAAATTTTTAATTATGAAGATTTAAATTACTACTTTTAATCTTGCATTGTTATCAATATCAAAAATTCTGATATAAATAGAAAGTAATCTATAGCAAATTGAAGTTCTACTTGTAATACATTACATAAACAGTGAAAAAATATTTTAAAATGCCATTACCACATATAATTATAAGCCTTTTTTTGGAATGAAAATTGAGCTTAACTAAACTACTTTACTAACATAATAAAAAGGCCTCCAGTTACCTGACCACTACTCTTTGCAAGCACATTACTATTTCTTTTTGAGTTGTGTATACTGAAATAAATAGGCCTCCATTTAGAACAGCTGGGTGGTCAGAGTATTTTAGTAGCAAAGTTTCTTTACTTTTGGTTGTTAGAATAAATAACTTTTTCTTCAGAGTTTTGGTGGGTTTTGGTTTTTTTTCTTTTTCTTTTTAGGGTGAAGTTGGATATGATTTTAGAAATCTTCAGAGTGCAAATTAATTCCTTTCTCATTCTGACCTGTTGGGAAAAAAAAAATTAAAAATCCATTGGTGGTTTGCAGGGCTCAGTGTTATGCATCAGGGAGCTGTGAAGGCCACTACTCTCCCAGGGAAGAAAGCCAGGAACTGAGTGCATGCAGCCAAAGGGATGAAGCTTTGCCAGTAAGTACCTGAGTAAGGCAGATATTGGGCAAGTCCAGAGTGATAAGACAGATCTGAAGTTAAGCTGGAAGCACCAAACATGGTCTAACAGCCTTGTAATTGCCAGGCAGGTCCTTACTGACAAGAAAAAGTACAAGGTAGAATTCAGCCCTCATGCAAATGTCCAGATTGGGAGAGTATCTCTGACTAGGTAGGAACCTAGCTGTAACTGAGCTAAGGACCAGCACCTTTATAGTGTAAGTCAACCCAGGACTGTGTGTGTCCTGGGCTGAGCTTAAATGGGGTTTCTGAGGTGTGGCTGGTCAGGGCCATTAAAGCTTATTAATGCACTTAAGGCCCTAACAAGGTGTGTCTATCTTGAAGAGATGTTAAGCAGGTTTAGTAAAATGTTAGTGATTTTGTGTTTGGTTTAATGTGCTTTAGGAAGTGCTAGAAGTTGAGTTAATAGATATATTAATTGTTGTATTAGTTTAATGTCTTGATAGTTCTAGAGGCTATCAAATTAGTTGTGTATTTCCAACTTGCTGCAGTAAAGCGAGGAATTTCTGTTTTGCTGGTAAGGAATGCTGAAACAGGCTCTATTAAATGTCTGTAGGGCAGTCTTATGGGCATTCTTTCCCTAGAAAACCCGCTCTTTTTCTCTTAATAAAACAAAGTTAAATGTAACAAGACAGAATTGGAAGAATAAATGGTCTTTACTGCTTTACATTCATGTTTCACTTAAAGGTGTGGTATTTTTACATACCAAGAAACATTTAGTATAGCTACTAAAACTGGTATTTTATTCTGCTAGGATTAGTAACTTTTTTGTTGTTCACAGTTTTTTACATGACTGGGTGTGCCTTATTTATCTGATAAAGATAATTTTTCCCTACCGAGTTGGGTAATCAACTGGATCTGAAGAATTGTTCTGCATGCAAAAGCTTTAAGGGGTGTCTGTGCTAGTTTATGTTTTGCAAGCAAGTTGTGTATTTGAAGATGAAGAGACAATTCTTTTGTATTTAGGGTACAAAGCCATGAAATGCTTATTCTTTGTGCTTAACTGTAATACTGACCTCCTTCTAATCCCTGTTTCTTAACTGACTGCTAGACTTTATTAGCATTCTCATTTCTATTAAACGTCTGCATATGTGAGTTCCTAGTATCAGAAATACTAGCAGTAACATAACTTGGATCTTAATTTCTAACATCAGCACCTAGAATTAAAAACTTTGTTTGTGCACTGCAGACCTAAAAGTAACTTCAAGTAACTTCACAAAAAATGGCATAATGCTAGGCTTGGTCTAAATGCTCTAGTATATTCTGTGAAACTTAAAACTGCTACTTGCAGATCCTCTTACGTTCAGCTAGCATGTGAAGTATTTCAGCTTTGTACAAATCTACTTCTCTTTACTATACTATTGGTTGTAGTTTGCCTGGGTTGTATAAAATGTAACATATCTGTACTCAGGAATATTGTGGAGCTGAGACTGTAGCTGCACTTGCTTCTTTTCAGTATCCTTCTTCACCTGGTGTGTAAGGAAGCATTTCTGTATATTTTTCCGTAGATGCAGACCCTGGTCTGATCCTGGTACAGTTCGTGGTTGGTTTTGAAAGGATGACTTTGTTTGTTTGTTTTCTTGTAGTCTTCTACCTTCTGTGTATTGCATTTAGCTTTGGTTAATATGTATGAAAGCTTGGGGGGCAGACTGGGGGGGGCAGGTTTGGTTTTAAATTTTTAAAATTTTTAATAATTACACAAACAGTACATTCTTGAGTTTGCTTTGCTTTACAGAGTTTCTCTTAGAAAACTCTAGTGAAGCAGCTGTAGGATATGTGAGATTTTTATTCTGTCTTCTGTTGGGCTAATGGAAAAAGAATAGTGTCAGAAAAAGTTAGCAGTACAAGCACATTTCTGTAACGTTAATATTTAATACTTAGACAACTCACAAAGTTTTTAAATGTAAAATTGTCAATGCTTTATGAGTTCAGTCTCATTATTGCCTCCTTCAGGCAACAAAAAGAATGATTAATTTTCAGAGTCACTTTCCAGCATTGTTTACAGTGGGTTATACTGTGGAGTTAAGTTTAGCGTTTTTCCTAATAACAGCCTTGCATTTTCCTATTAGAATAATTTTTTCTTTGGCCTTAGTATGTTCCAGTATGTCAAAAATACACTTACTTGTTCCAGGACCCTGTGGTTGATAAACACTGAATTGTTCAATGATAAATTTTGTTTGAATTATAAACACCTCACATACAAAGAGCTACTTAGCGAAGGTGGGTACTTTTTCCCCCCCGTTTTCTTCCTGGTGAAGGCTTTTTCAGGCATTATGCAATAGCGTTAGAGGTTTAAAATGAGTGTCAGCAATTAATGGGACAAGTGAGGATTATGCAAAAGACTGTAGAAGTATCAGATAAAATTGCAGTGCTGAAATGTAAAGAATTAAAGAATCACTGATTTCTAGTATAGATTCTTTGCTGGGAAGAATTAGTGTCTTTAAGATTTTTGTCAGATTTACACCAAGAGAGAGAGCAGTGAATTTTTCTTAGCTTATTATGAAATTTGGGAATGTTGCCATTCTCTACTCTATTTCTTTTTACAATGCTTAGTTTTACAAAAGCTTGCACTTGCATAGAGCAAAAGTTTTAAGAAGAAAAAAACCTTGAGACGGCGACTGCAGTAATTATTCTTCGCTAAAGAGTTCTTCCAGAAGGACTCCTGAGTTCTGATGGCAAGTTCTTTGAAATGAAATTGCTCAACACATAGAACAAAATTACCTAGTGTTTTAGCAGATATGTTAGTAGCAAATCCATGAATATTGAGATCTAACATCTCCAACATCCTCTAGACTTTTTTATTAAATTGCTTATCATAAAACTTTTTTACAGGTACTTTTACATAAAATAATGACATCTAATAATGACAAGTTTTTTGATTAAGTGATTAAAATAAAATATGCTGTCCATATTCAATGGAATGTTATTTGTGTACTGAATATTGAGTATAAGGAAAGACTACAAAATAGGTACAGAAATCAATGTCTTCTGCTGCTCTAATTGCACTTCTGAAAATGTTGTGAAACTAGTGGAGGGACTACATCTTTATTTAAAATATTTCTTCCTTGCTTTATATGACTTTTAAAACAATTATTGTCACTCTGAAATCTATGCATGTGCTCTGAAAAACAAGTTTTTAACAGAAAGCTTGAGGAAAGGAAAACGCATTATACAAGCAAGTACTTGAACATGGAATTCAGTTCCAAAAATAACAATGAACACTTGTGCTGAGATTCTCAGGAAGGATGAAGCCTGAGAATCAGCCTGAATATGAAGAAAGCTTTTGGGAATATGTCAACAAATCTTTCTGTTTCCTGGGGGTGACTGGTTGTTTTCAGTGTCTTTTTTGTTAATATGATTTATAATATGAACTATATACTGACTTCTATACATAGAAATTAAATAGAAAAAGCAATAAATTTTTATGTCTCTAACATCCATAGTATCTTCTCTGGTAATTTACTTTTCTTCTACGTCTCCCTTCTTTTTTCTTCTACAGAACCTTTTCCACTTCTTTTTTAAGCACTTAAAGTGACAATGTTTAAACAGATCGATGCCCTTACTTTTTGTGGGCAGAGCTCTATCCTGCCAAATGAGATATGAAAGATCTGTTCAATAGCCTGTCACTGCAAATACATAGTTTAAAAAAAAAAAAGTTGATATGAATCTCTTTTGCAGCACACAGAATTATTCTGAAAACTGAAAGCCTATTTCTAATGTGCTTGAGAACATAGAGATCAAAATATCAAGTCTGCATGAGGGGAAGGGTGAATGTCATGGATGTTGCAGAAACTGGGTAAGATTTATATTTTAATTCATAAGTGCTCTAGTGTTTCTGCCTGTATATACATGTTCTGAATATGTAAAGTTTAAGATGTAAACAAGAGACCCAAGCTTGGAAGTTTGGGTCCTGTGTTGACTTTTGAAACTTGTCTTTTTAATGTTTTTCTGAATAAACATTTAAAGCTATTAAAAGCGTATTCCACAGCCTTTTAAGTTTGGGGGTGTGTGTGCGTGTTTGATTGTTTGGGGTTTGTTTGTTTTTTTGTTTTTTTTTTTNTTTTTTTTTTTTTTTTTTTTTTTTTTTAAATGAGGAATGCCATTTTGGAATTATATTTTGAAATAAAGTACATGGACATGCACAGACATATATATTTAACCTCCTTTATGTGTACATTAATGTACAATACATTTTATAATATACTGTATAATACATTATTTAAAATAATAAACCGTAAGTAACCTAGTTCTTCTGTCTGCTTATGTAGTAATGAACTTAGGTTTTATGGAGGTTTCTGTTGACCTTGATAAGAAGCACTGCTAGAATACATAGCTATGGGTTGAACAGTATTTACTGTATTAATTGTCAGAGATGCTGGGACTTTATTAAGGTTTACTTTGTTTTCACTAGTGTATTTTCATAGAACTTCATACCTTCCTCCCCCCTGCCCTGCCCCCCACGTCTCTAATGTTTCGTTAGCGTATCTTCCTTGCTTTTTAAATATGTCATTAATTTTTCTTGGGTACTCTAGTAACTTCAGGTCTGGAGTCGGGGGAAGCTTTGTATGGGGGGAAAAAAAAAAAAGTTATTTTAAGATTTTTTTTTTTTTTCCACCTCAAGATGGAAACTATTATTTTACTGGATCTAATTACTAGTTCTGAAGTACGTATATTTTCTGTAATTTATTTCATCACAAGATGAAAAAGTGAACTTTTCAAAATTGACCTTATGACAGTGATTCTATATAATGTCTTACCATGCATCTTACTGTTAGTAATGGAAAATGCTTAATTTTTTATCATCTTACACTGTGGATTAAAAACATATCTGATTACTTTAAAACTGCAGTGTAATAGGACAATGTGTATCTAGCTCTTAACTTATTTAAGAAATGTCTGTTCTGTATTTCTGTCTAGCACTTGATGTGTTTATTTTTATATTTTTCTTAGAAGGCTGGGGACATTTTGTTCAGTTATTTGAGAAGTAACATGGATGAATGCCACACTTGAAGACTGTTTTCATACCTCCTATCAACATGTAACTTAAGTTTACAATTAGCTTGATCCATGCAAGTAGAGCCATTGATTCTTAACCTGACTAAGCACATGTCTAGCTATCTTCTTGAATTAAGGCCTCAGATTGGAAGAGAACCAGTAACTGTTATCAGCCAGAGGCAAATCTTATTTTAAGATGCGAGGAGGTATTCTAGGCACTGGTTCACTAGATAATTTGTAACCTATTTCTGTGTATTGCTCTGAGTACACTTTCTTGCTCAACTTCTAAAGCCGTGTGCCAAGCGGATAATGTTTGTGTGTGAGCAGCAATGAATATCCATTTAAAACTGAACAAGTACCTGCTAACTTCCCCAGGTAACAGCATTTGGAAAGAAAAATAATGTACGGTTGTAAGTTTTCAAGCATTCCTTTCCTTCTTCTCAAAGTATCTTTTAAAGTCAGCATTCCCTCATGTGCCAGGGCGCTTACACAGGGAGATATTTGACTTAATGTTCTCAATCTGTGTTGTTAATGGATGGAGTCTAGGCTACAATTTACAGCAGTACTATGCTAACAGGCTAGAAATACTGTATTGCAAACTGCTTGGAAATTCTTGGCTTTGCATATTAATAGAACAATATCTATTATCCTTAAAGTGAGTAAGACTGAATAATGTAAGGAATGAAATTTGCCTATCTCAGTAAAATGCATATGGGTGTCTGCCTGGAGTTCAGAGCTGATTTCATTTGCCAAAGGGCAGTAGTGGTACTGTTAGTGGCTTATAGTCCTCTGCTGCTGGAGCTGCCATCCATGATGCAGTATGTTTATAAATAAAACTATGTTTATATCTGCAAGCACATCCTGTGATGTAAAGTCAAGTTGTGTTCTTTCTGGCTTGCACATAACCACCAATAGGGTTGCTACTGGAACTTAGTCAAGAATTCTGTTGATTTGGAAGCCAATAAAGAAACTCCCAGAACTGTGTTGCCTCTGCAAGTATGAGTAAAAGCTTATTTATGTCAGTCAAGTGACTATGCATGCATAGAGGTCAGATCACTTAAATGAAGAAAGATGCAACTTTCACAAGTTACTTCTTGTGGTTATTTTCTCACTGGGTAAATAGGGGCTCCCATTTGCAGCTCAGCAGGTTATTTTGGAATTTCAAGGTGTATGTATGGTAATTTGTAATGTGCTGGAAACACAAAACTTCTAAGAGAAACACTTTTAACCACTTAATAACTAAATAATGTTAAGGCATTAATCATTTGTATTAATCAAATACAACACAACTCAGGCAAAAAAATGAGGCAACTCACGTAGGCAAAATTGGTAAGGCTAATATATTTGACAGCTATGTGACTCCAGTCTGTAAGAACAAGCCTGTATGCCTCAGATTCTTACTTTTTTTAGTCAGATGTACTTCTAGTATTAAGTTCTTTTTTTTTTAATAGTGCCAAGGATGGTTGTGTTTTATAATGTGATCTAAAAAATATATGCTGCATTTTGTGCAGAAGTTGCACACAAGGAATACAATACTGATATTAATGTCTGAAACTGTAGTGATGGAAACTCTTCAATGCCTATCAGTTTCATTGTTCAGCTTTGTTGTTAACATTTTTCAGAAAGTTTGGCCTGAGTTTCCCTTGCTGATATTTAATGCTGTTATGTCCCATTCAGCAGTACAAAGAAAAATATGTCTTTTTACCTTTATTCAGGGTAATTTATATTTTACCTTGGGCTTGTGTAAGCATTGGAGAAAAGAATAATTTTGCTTAGAAATTAAATTTAAGTAGACTGGAAATTTTGAAGGGAAAACTTTGACTTTCTTTTGCAAAGCTTTATAGCAGATTTAATAAAATGTAGGTCTTTTGGGTGCCAATGGCTGCCAATTCTTCTGATCACTCTGATGGTTTCTACATCATATTCTTTTTAATCTCCTCCTTTCAGTTACCTGCATGGACTTGCTATTGTTGTAGCAAGGAAGACTGATGGTTCTCTTTAGAGCTTTTTACATGCTCTGGATGGGCTTGGTCTGCAGCTCTGAAGGCTGCTGTGTAACATCCTAAGCTCTTATGGAGTAAGGAAAAAGATATATACTTTCCAAACTGACCTGGGAAAGGTATTGATCGTTTATGTTCTCTGGCCCAAACCTAGAGATTCAGCCTGCTGTACTGATTTGAATATTAATGAAAAAGAACGTTCTTCAATTGTTTCCTTTCTTCATTTGCGGAAGTGTTAAAACATTCACATGACATAGCCTCACAATTTTCCCGTGCAAACAGTCAAATGGTACAAACATCAGCAGGGGGCAGTATGGAGGCAGAAATAGAATAATAGTAAATTGACATTAAAAAAAAAAAGTGTTTCTGTATGTTTTCAGTTTTTCTTCCTCGAATCACAGAGTAATTTATGATGAAAGGGATGCCTGAATGTCATCGGGTCAATCCCGTCTCAGAGAGACAAATTCAAAGTTAGCTACAATCTATATGGTCATGGTAATGTGTCTACGTTATTGGTCAGTCCATAACAACCTGCAATCAGATTAGTTTTCTCTTTAAACCACTTTCATATTCAGTTGAGAGACTGGATTCAAAACATGCCCAGTGCTGAAGCATAGCTATTTTGTTTGAATAATACTAGGGAAAAAAAAACCAAACTTTTAGACATTTTTGTTTACAACATCAGGAAATAGTATTTTTTTATCAGTTGGTCTCATCAAGTTTAATAATAATAGGCAAGCATCTGAGAAAAAAAAATAGCCCTACAAGAATCTTGCCTACTACTTCTGCAAGGCAAGATTGACCAGCATGGTTATCTCTCTGTACCTTCTGTTGAAACAATGTCTTCTTGTGGTTTTTGGTTTTGTTTGTGGTTTTTTTGTTGTTGTTGTTTTGATTTTCTGTTTGTTTTTTGGTTTTAAGAATAGTTTCTATAGTATTTGCTACTCAATAGCAGGATTTTTTTTTTTCTGCACCTTTATTGGAGAGCTGAGATAGTGTCAGGAAGAATTTAAAGAGTGCATGTTGCTTTTGTGTTTAAAAACTTTTTCCAAGATATGCTGTATTGAATTTGTGGACGGATTATAGAAATCGGAGGCTTCTCCAAATCAATAAGTTTTATTAGGAAATTTTTTTTCTTTTTAAGATACACAGTCCTAGCTTGTAATTGCTACATGAATTAATTTTAATTCCTTTTTTCAATATGCTTGTTCATCTTAGCTGAAATTTTTTTGGCTGAAATTATAAACTGTTGGATTTTGTGGTGTACAGTATTTTCCTTTAGCTTAGCCAATTCTGCAGTACTTTTTCAAGAGTGTATTTGAGACAAAATTGCAGACTTCCAAGCTGTGGAACAAATGTATATGAAAAATACTAAACACAATTCTATGTTAGGGAGTTTACTGACACTCATGTCACATAAAAGCGCTTCTGACATTTACTTAAACTCTTTAGATGCACTACTAATTTGTATAATTTACTTTAAGGCAAATGTTTTACCCCTGTCTTCAGTCTGAGAAGCAATGTTGTTACATCTCAGTGTCTAGTTTCAATCTTTTTTTGACAAATTATTAGTTACGATATTTATTCAGACAAAATATCTGTGATTCTACGTATTAAATAGAACTGCTGTAACAGAGAGCATGTGGTTTTTTGATTCTCTTTTTGCTCCTAGAAAAGTGAATACTAAGTATTGTTAAGTCGCTCTTACATGTAACACAAATGTTTGCCTACTGCTGTTGATGGTAAACATGAACAACTCTTAAAGAGATTGTTGGCATCTTAAATGCACTTTTCCCTTTCAGATAGATCAACTAGGTTTTAAAGCCATTTGGCTAGAATTCTAGCACTTCTCAGATGGCTCGCTACCCCTCTAACTAAGCAGTGGGATTTTTCTAAATCTACAGTTTAGATTCGTGGCAACTATCCCACCAAATTAGTTTAAACTAGCTCAGGCAAGTGATCACCTGAGCCATGTTAATTTTTGAGTATTGCTGTGTGTATATCTTTGCAAGATAGAATACTAGTTGATGCGGAATTCAGTAAAGGCTAAAAAGTGCCACTGGGACTTCAGGAGGCTGCAGACTGGGTCAGAACTGTTGTTGTTGGTACCCAGAAGAGCTTGGGTATGGAATGTATTTCAGTTGTGATCAGAACTTTGGCAGGGATTAAATTATGTTTTATAAATGTAGTTACATGGCTTTGGGGCCTATAAAACTTGGGCGGGCCCAGTTTGCATATCAGCACCGTGCTTCCAGTATCTCTGGTTCCTGAAGCAGCATGGGTCTGCTCTTTATGCCACTGTTAAAATACCTGTTAAAAGTTGGTAACAGGTTCAGATGGGTAGGCAATATATAATTTGGTCACTGGTAAGAATCTTTTGTCTTTGTTGGATGGGAATATTTGTCATGTAGGAATAATAAAAAGTCAGAAAATGTACAGCCAGTTAGCGTGCTATTTTTAAAAAATAATATTTAAAAAAAATTTTGAAGTATTCTGTTTCAAAACACTGAAGATATCTTTACTTTTTGTTTAGATAACATCAGCAGAGAATTATTTTTCTATTTGGTTTTACATTAAACAAATGAGTAGTATTAGCTGTAGAACAGAGGTAGGCATAAGTATCTGTGAAGGTAATGTGGTAGCTGAGTCTGATGGAAAATGACGGCAAGGAGGTGAGAAAGTACTTGTGTGGTGAGTTTTAAATGTTGTACAGTATGGAAACCTTAAGGCCATGCAAGGCACAGAAAAAGAAAAATCAGTTTAGGACAGCTGCTAGTGACAAATACTGTCTTTTCTGAGTACTGACTCAGACTGTATAATAGCTGAGCTCTTAGCAACACAAACTTCACAATTTGACAGTCCCTGTAGTGCAAATGTGGGAAGGGTCGCTACTCTAAATGTATTTCTCTCCTGTATAAAATGTAGTTCAAAAGGGATATTTGGGACAACAATGAGGGACTGACCAAACCTTAACTACACTTAAGCCAAGGTAGACTGTGTAATAGCTGAGCTTGTTTAGCTGGCCTTGGTTTAAATTATTGCTCTTAACTCCCAAGGTACAGTGGTGAACCCCATTGTAAACAATAGCACGTTTAGCACTCCTGCTGACAGTCCTTCTTGCAGTGAGTGTTTGTGGACTGTTCTTGATGAAAAGGGATGCAAGGTCCTATTTTTTTATCATCCAGCAACTGAAAAGAGTTGAGATACATGAAATTATGTGAGAAAGTGGCTGAATTATACCTAGTGGACTGCAAAAGGAACGTATGCGTTCTGCTTTCAGAGGTAGGTACTGAATCTAGAAAAGCAAGTAATGATTTTAGTCATGACCTTCTGAGATCAAAAGTATTCGGACTGATTAGACCCAAGCACATAGCACTGCAGATCCTTCATGTAACATCCTGTGTTTTGCTGTTCCCCTTCCTCTCCCCCCACTCCAAACTCTAGCACATTGCCCTCAAATGACTGCCAAGCAGTTTTGTACTTGCATATTGAGATTCTGTTGTGTATACACTTAAAAAATGTGCACATCATTGTTGAGTTTTACATGACAAACTTTACTTCAGCCTTGTAGCGAATTATAGGGACAGTTTTGTGATCTCTTGTGTTGCTTTAATATTGTGAGGTTTAATTGTGACTCTTGTGATGACTTTTCCATGAGGATGACCAATTGCTCTCTTCCTTAGTTTATATTCTGTTGCTATTCTAATGGGATGAGTGAAGAAAAGAGGATATTGTTTACTGTTACTTTCCTCTGTAGGGCTTTGGTTTGCAACACTTCTCTATGAAATTATCCATATGTTTCCTTAGCAGTTTTCAAGAAGAGTTAAGTTCATTATTATGCAGAAAAGGATGATATCAGAGGTGCTGCTCTTGTTTTGGCAACTTGAATTTTGTTCAAAAAATTTTGTTTAAACATAAAACCAGTGGGATTTACGGTCAAGGATGTTTAAATGCTGCTTGTGTTGTGGAAAAAGTTACTGATTTTTAAATCCTTCCTTTCCCCAAATTTATTCTGAACTTTAAAAAAAAAAAAGTGTAGGGGAGGGGAATTTCTTATAAACACGTGTAGGGGCACTTACAAACTTATGTTTCTTTGATTCCTGGAATTGGAAACAACTCTGTATAATGTAGTCTTCCCAAATCCATGCAGCTAATTATCTACAACAAACTTTCTGGAAGCAAACAGACCAAACCAGTACATCTCATAAGCAAAGTTTTATGCAAGTACTTTACCTCTGGTCTGGAAACAAAATTGGTAGGAATTTTCTATTTATTTTGGAAAGACCATCACTGGTAATGATGGATTATCTGTAGTTTTTTTTTACTGGAGAAGTGCAGACAGAGCAACCGTACAAAGGAAGGAAGCAAGACTTTTGTCTATTTTTCATTCATTCAATGTTTTTTTAAGACATAGTGAAATGCTTTAATAGCTATATTTCCAAAAGTGAGAAGGTGTCACGTTCTTAAGAAGTAGCTCAGCTCATAGATGACATTTTTTGCAACACTGCAAGTAGGAATGGAGGTTTAGTACTGAGCAGATGGTACAGCACTGAAAAATAATTGGCAAGTTGATAATTACTTAAGTAATCTATTTTTGAAGTTGTATGATTTTTCTTATTCCTGAGATCCTGTAAAAAGTAAAAAAAAAAAATTTGAAATTTTGTAGTGGTTGAATGTCTGGGTAGTTTATGCATAACTAGAGCAGTGGGCAATAACTACCTTACCTTGCTGTGTAACAGTAAGCTTGACTTTTATGGACTATTGATAGCCAAACCAGTTGTTACGTGTTTTCTAGTGTTTTCTCATGTCTGTGTTTGAAATATCAGAAAGAACACCAATTCAAGGACCCTCCAGCAAGTATGCTATATCATGACTTGGCAGTTCAAAACCATAAACCTCAGAGGCCAATGCTTACCCTGCATGCTTGTGAAGAAGACAAGACCATGCTCAGGTAGTACTTAAGCCTGCAAATTATTTTAGTATATATTTTCTGCTAACACACTTAGTACATTCTATACAGTATGTGTTCTGTGTGACATCAGAACGAACAAAACGTGTGTAATTGAAAGGGTCACTAGTTTGGAGGCAAGATTAGGAATACCAAATGTTATACAGTCTGAGTGAGAAAAGGGCTTGCATGAGGTTTAAGTGCAGTGGACTGTACAGCAACTTACTGCAGCTCCTAAAAACTAAATGGATACATGAACTAATTTGAGTGCCTCATGAACAACAGTGTCAATGTTGTCTTGCTATGACTGCAAAAATAATGCTTTTGTTAACATATTCACAAACTTTTGTAAACATTGTAGAGTTATTGCATGCCATGTTAGTGCTGCAAACAAGCTGTATTTGTTTGAAAAATGCAAACCTACTACTGAGCAGATTAAGGGGGGCAAAAAAGCACCTGGGAATGGATGAAATTCTATGCTGAATGTTTAAATGTCACACCTTCTTGTTATGCTTACAAAATGCTAACTGGTTTGTTAAATCTGTCTTCTACATGCAAAACTTCTTACATGAAGGTGGCTTTAAGCCAGTGCCCATGCTGGAGAGTAGGAGGTGACAGGCAGCTGCTTTTACATGCAAAAAGCTGGAGCCAGCACTGTGGAATATACAGAGTAGCGGCATCTGTTATATTGTTTGTCTGGACCGTGTTTACTCCCTCGTATTAGATCATTTCTGAGGAATGAGACAGACTGTGGTTTAAGAAATACTACTTCTTAAAATGGCTTTGTTTCCCAGTTACAGAATGCTTGGAAGGAGGTGACAACAAAGCAGATGACAAGTGCTTAGCACAAGCATAGAATTTTATTAAATTTACAACGGGTCAGATATTTGCTTCATAGTAAAAGCCCATGTGAGTGCATTGTTCTTAACAATATGGAAAATTCAATAATACTTGCCCAAATTTAGGAGAGGAAGTGTGCAGGTGGGTTTGGGTGTTGCTATCTGATATTCTCCCAACTCTTCTAAACTTCGTTTTTCCTCCTTTTGTCATATTGAATATACGGAAGGAGCTGAGATGTTGAACAAGTTTGGTTTTGAGCTGTTGTCCTCCAGAGAGTTATCAGCTATTGCAGATCTTGGCATTCTGGAAGGGTAGAAAGGTGGAGCAGTTATGGATTAAGTGCTGGCAGAGAGGCTTGTATTGCACTATAGAATCGCAAATTTGCAATTGCTGGAGACTGCACAGGACACTGAAGACATCTCTGGGGACCTGTGAATACCAGCTGAAATGTAAACAAGCACCTTTAGGACTTCTGATCCCTTCTTCCTCTCATATCTTCCCTCTGAAAGGAGCTGATCCTCATCTGATGTCTGTAGAAACTTGTGTCGTTTTTTACTCACTCTTTCTTGTCTTATCTGTGTTTGTCCTTTTTATGTGTTTGTTTTGTCATCTGTAGTTGTCATCTGTAGGCATGCCTGTGAGTTCCAGTTCTAGAAAACAGGTGAGAGCTGGTATTTTGAATTTCTAAATGACTGTGAAGAAAACGAAACAACAGAGTTAATATTAAAAGACAAATATTCAGAACTATGTTCTTGTAGTCTCTGTATACTAGTCCTGCTTAACAAAGCTGCGTGTTGTAAATTTTCATTATTTTTGTACAGCATTCTTCTCATTTGTAAGCATAGTTGCCTAAAAATAACATGTGATATAACTCTAAGGTCACACATAGGACTGCAAGACATTTATTTTTTTTTATTAAAAAGGTAGGTTTAATTGTCATTGCAAACATCTGGTAACTTTAAATTTGTAACAAAGGAGCATGAATCATCATAGAACCTTTTTAAGCAATCTGATTTTTTCCAAATATATTGGGGTAGGCTACTTAGGACTAAATGGTGATGGCTGAATGGAGAAATGAGAAGTAGACACTTCTGGGCTACAAAGTGAAGTGTCTTAAGACTGTGAAGGAAGCACATGTACATTTATGTGTGTACATGTACATATGTATGAAAGCAGTGTTTGCAGAGCTGTTTAATTTTGTTAACTAAACAGAATGCATACTAGATAAATTTTGTGGAGGCTGTCTTCTAGGATCAAAGACCTGAAAAAATACCAATAAGCTTCAGAAGTACTCAGCATTTGATAACTGTAGATTTGTATATTCTCCTCTTCTCTGAGACTAGAGGAGAAAGAGGACTAGGCCTGGTGGGGATGCTGTGGAGGGATTCAGTTATCGATAAGATCTTTGAAGGTATATAGCGGATTTGAGGGTACAGGGATGGGAAATGGGGAAAGAAGGGAGAGTGATAATGTAGTAAATTCTATCCTCTCAGGGCTAGTAAAGCTGACTGTATTCTCTATAGGGTAAAAAGTTCAGACTTCTCACTAGGAGTGATAGTTGTCAGACGATTTTAAGATGACGAGTCAGAATGGTCAAATACCTTGCAGCGTAGATATAACAATATCTGCAGGCAGTTGGTGTGGATGAAGAAGCAGGTGCTCAGATGGCAAGTGATTTATGACAATAGCAACTTATATTATAATTAAGTGAATTATGTAGAGAAATGAACAGTAGAACTACAACTAGGAAGTTATGACAGTTGTTACTTTCAGAGTATCAAATGGAACATGAAAGACATCAGATTATCCAATTATAATCTTCTGTGACCATCTCTTTACCTTCTATGACCTAGCCACTGTAATATTCAAATAAAATACCATAACTTTTGAAGTCATAATTGAGAGGCAAGTTTGATTGCTCTATTGATTGCCTTCTTCCTTTTGCTGGGCATTCATGAGTGGTTTAATTCTCAATAATTTGTATTTAAAAAAAAAAGCCAAAGCAAAAGTCTCAAAATGGAACACAGAAAAATTTGAAAACATATTGCAAGAAAATTAAATTCCAATTTTTTGTCTACTTTTTTTGTTCAGACAGTTTTTAAAGCTTTCACATGAAATTCAGTGGTTCAGAGTTGTAACTAAGTTTCAGTAAACTATGCATTTGTAAATGGAGCCTATAATGATGGGATAAATAAACATATTTTAATAATTTAATGCTTGGCTCCCCACCCACCCTCTGCATAGTCTTCCTGACATTGCTACTCAGCGGGATACTAGTAGATGAGCCAAAAAAGCTTTGCCTTGGCACACTTCTGTTGGCTTCATCTGAGTTTCAACAACGTAACCCAGAGATGAACTAGAACCAGAAGAGTTCAACAGTCTGCTAATAGCACAGTGCTGCATCAGATGTATAAGGAATCCTACTACAGTAAAGGCATTTTTCGTAAGAGTCCTTTTCTGAGAATTTGTTTGGATGGAGGGGAGGGAGTTTGTGTGGTTGGTTGGTGGTTGGTTGTTTTTCTCTTTTTTTTTTTTTT
>VWYH01008316.1:312913-422280 GCA_013399365.1 Pampusana beccarii
TTTTTTTGGTCTCTTCTTTAGCCTGAGATTGAACTGCAAAATCTGTAACACATTCAAACTTGACCTCTTGTAACTGAAGGTAAAACAGCAGTGTTAAGAATTTATCTGTGTGTCAAACTAGTAGAGAAAGGCAGAAATTATAATTAAGTAGGATTTTAGCAATAGGGCACAGTTAGTTTATAGCAAAGAAGGTTTTTTTGTTTAGTTTGGTTTGGGTTTTGTTGTTTCATAGATATTTTTTGTTGTTTTCCCAGGAGGAAATTATACCTGTATTTTCTTGTTGTTTAGCAGACTAATACTACTTCTGTTCATAACGTGATTTTTTTTTTTTTTTTTAATAGCAATACAGTCGTGTTACAGCAAGTGTAACAAAAAACCCAGGGAAGACAATGGTAATTGATGTTACAGACAGTTTATTTGTAGATTATAAGATGGTAAAACACACTTTTACACTTGTGTAATGTGCTTGTATCTCTCTAAAGGAAGGTGTTTGGTAGATAGTAACCATCTCGCACAGAAAAGGGAGAAATTTGATCCACTGTTTAACTATTTTTAAAAAATTTTTTTTATGAGAGGAGAAAATGAGTCATAACTAAAGCAGGGAAGGAATAAGATAAATAAAAGCTGCTCACAATAGCTAATAATAATTACAGAAAGTACCATGCTGGTCTTGAGATCTGGCTGTTGAGAATAATACATTTAATAGCAACATTCCTTGGTAAATTTGTGAGAATGAGTGTCAAAATATTTAATATGGAATGCAAGCATTCCTTCTTGTAACAAGTATCTTGAAAGGCCTCTTTATTTCAGTGTACTGTGAATTAAGCTGCAAACAGGACAGTAATTTTTATGCAGTCACTTGAGACTCCATCCAGCTCTCACTAAAATCAATGGCAAAGTTCTTGCTGACTTCACTGGCTGGATGGGACCTCAGATATATGGATTTTCTCTGTAATGAGGGGTAATGCTTGCTTTCTATTTCCCCGTAGAGACTGAGTAGTATTACGTGTGAAAACCTAATTTGTGAAATTTTTAAGTCCGAAGCACCATTATTTTTTTCCTGCTGCTTCAGATGCAGAAGGCCTTCATCCAGTCGGTATATCCGTATGTTTCTCTCTATTTTCCTGGCATGAATGTGCATTCATTTTATTTAAATGTAGGATTACCACTGTGATGTGTAAGCACATATTATAAAATTTGAATTTCCCTTCATTTAAATTTCTTATTAACTTAATTTTGTAGAATTTGTAAGTTAATGTTTAGCAGTGAAAACTGGTTATTTACTTTCAAAGGACAGCATCAAAAGGGAAATTCTTATTAAGATATACTCTGTCTTTACTGTTTTGGCATATAAGATAATCATAAATATACTTTTGATTAAAGGCTGTTGCTAGGACAGCTATACATAAATGATAAATTCTGTGGTCTGAATTTTAATGGAAATGGCTTTTTGTTCTCATCAGCTTTGGTTCTATTTAAGGTAAAGGGAAGTTATGCAAACTTGTTCTTCAGTCATTTTCAGGAAAAAATATATATATTTAGAACATTTTGGTATTGCTTTTTAAAAACAAATCCAAACAACTTCAATAAATAATGAAGGGAGAAGGAGAAATAGGCAGAGTGCTAACTTTTGATCATACTTACCCATCCATCTTCTGCAACAGAGTTCCTTATTTAATTAACAGTAGGGCACTGTTGTTCCTGGTATTGTAAAAATAACACTGTCGCTGTCCTGAAGAGCTTGCAGTCTAAACATGCTCCCTTTTGATATATTTAGTCAGTAAGAATAAGTTGAGAGAAATTGACTTAAATAATTTTACCAAGCAGATAGCTTTGCCAAGTAAAGCTCTTCTAAATATTTAAAAGTATGATGATCCGTTATCAAGGGGACATAGATGACACTTGCTTCAGACTCCAACAGACTCTCATGCATAGACTCGGTGGAGATTGCACAAATACCTGGAGTTTATATAAGTAGGCACTAATATTGTTGGGTTAAGTCTAATCAACTACAATGTACCAAATAAGCCATTGTAAAAGTCCTGTAAACTAGCAAAGGTAGCATTCTACATGGAAACTAAGCTTCTGTGCTCAGAGGGCTCTGCCTTATATTTTAAGGAGAATAAAGATATTTTACTAAAGGATATTTAATGAAAGTAAATATTTATAAATAATGTTGTTCTACTTATGCAGCAGCAAAGATCTCAAAATAGACCCTCTGCTCGTGGAAGATTCCAATGAACAAAGGAGTTGTCAGAACCAGGTAGAAGAAAAGCAGAAAATCCAAACATTACTAAGACTGTGGTAAGTAAGAAGAATTTGTTTCTGCTGTCTGCCCAGGCCATGTGAACTTTAGTTTTCAAGCTAAAGCCAAAATTGAAGATCAAGTGTCGTATCTATTTCACACCAGGTAGAAACATTTAGGAGAGGTATTTAAAGCAGTAGAAGCAAAATTGTAGACTAGGATGCAAATGGTTCAAGCAGCTCAGCTGTGGCTTTCTGACAGTGGAAAACTTAAAGGTTTCCAAATAAAGTTCTAAACCCTTTCCAAAACAATAAGGAAGGAGAACAGGTATTCAGCAGGTGGAACGTAGCAATAAGGTAGAAAAAAGTCGTCCACAAAAGCATTACCTGATAAATATATAAAGTTGTATGACTTTCGCTATAATAATTAAAAATTATGCGTCCAGTGGAATGGGCAATAGATGTTTAATTGATCTCATTGAAGCCATAAAATCTTAAGGAAGCAAACAGCTTAATAGATCTACTAATGTACTGAGAAGTTTTGAGTAGAATAGTCATCAAACTTAAATAATTTGAAATCTGTAGAAAGACTTTTATATAAAACTTTGCAAATAGAGGAAAAGATTCTTTTAGTGGTAATACTTTTTACTGTCTTAGCATGAAAAAAGAAGTATTGCTGCTTAACTATATAATGACATGTGAGGCTTAAATTATTATGAAACCTTTTTTCATGGTACAGTGATTTTTCCTTTGGAGGTAGTTCCTTCAAACATAAGCATGCAAAAGGGCCTTCACATATATTGCATGCTATTAGTAATAGTTGTATCCACAAAAACCTCCAACCAAAACCTATTTTTAGAGAATTCAGAGATGGTAAAATTAGGTCCTCCATTAGGAAGTGATATTTAGAAGGCTTTTTTGTGCTTAAAGCCTCTTAAGCAGACATTAACTAGTGCAATTGCAAACTTGTGTTTCTGTATGTATTGTATAGTTTATTTCAGTGCCCTGAATTTTGTAAACAATTACAATTAAAAAACATTCTTCTGGTGTCATACTGTCACCTGTTGTCAAACATGTATTTATTCTCAGTGGTTTTGGAGTAGTTAATATTATCACTATGTAAAAGGAAGGAGTATTTAACTTCTATAAATCTTAAAAAATCTTTGTTACTGTGTCGTATGGCACTTTCTGGGCCTGTACGCATGCTGCTCCCTATCTGGCCTAGAGAACCTTCCTAAACAATCAAATTCTTAAGTTTTCTAGGAAATAAATGGAATAATCACATGTGAATCTATGGGTTTGGTTTTGCATATTTTTTCTTGCGTAATGCCGGAAGAGAAGCTCTCTTAATCACATCTTTGTATTTCAAAATATCTCAGCCTGATGTTTCTCATCCTTCAGCTTTCAGCTGAAGAAGATTTACACAACTGACCTTCACAACTTTTAAAATAAAATCTGTACTTGAGGATCTGGCACAAAACCCAAGTATTTAAAGAACTGCTTGTATTACATTGGTATTGTTGTCCTATGAAATGTGAATAAACCTGGAACATAAAAGCAACAGAATGCAGTAAAAATAATAGAGATTTTTGAGAAAACAAACAAACAAAACCCATCAAACTGCTAGACAGGTCTCATAATTCTATTCTCAATAGGTGTATTTTCAGAAATTATGCTTGCAGTTGCTAAATGAAACTTTCTTTACCAGGTATTTTACTTGAGTTTAAAGGCAGTCTGTAATACAAAGTTAAATCTGACCAGTTCTTGGTTTCATGCTGTAAGCGAAGAGCATGTTTATTAGCACTTACATATTTCAGGTAGAATTTTCAAAGTACTAATGTAAAACTGGGCTCACTTTGAAAGATCTAGCATTAAGTGATTGTGCTGAGGGAGGCATGAATGTGGTGCAAAGTAAATTTCGTATGACTTATTATTTTTCTAAATATCATTTAGGTAAAATCCTTTTGCAGCAAATGTGAGTTTTATAATCTCTGCCTTACAAAAGCAATTTTAGCAATATAGTGCAGTTTTAATTTGTGAAGCAAAGTAACACAGTGCAATTTAGCAAACACTTCATATTTGTGAGATAATATTTTAATCTTATACTCAGGTGTTCAGTTTCTCCCTATCTTACTATGGCACTTCCATGTGTACGGTGTTGTTCATAGTAAATACAGGGTGCTTCAAAAAGACGGACCCAATTTGAAATATATACTGCTTTGAAATTGGGTCCATCTTTTTGAAACACTCTGTATACCCAGTCCACTCACTGGCTTTGTATCTGTGGGAGAAACCTATATATTAGCATGTAAAATGGTTTGACTATTGAAGAGTACTGTATATAGGAAACAGGCAAGCCGTGTTGGTTCACATTTACTTCAGTAAGTACTTCTTTTGCTTATAGCAAAATTTTAGCCCCCTAGGGATAGAGTGCGAAGTGTCAAAACAAATTTTCGCATTTTCTGAGAGGAGTTACTGAGTCACAGTTCTGAGTTTAACAGTAAGCTCTAGATTTTGAATTGGAAAAAACAGCTATTTAATAAAAAGGTGAAAACCATGTTGTCTGGAAGGTGCAAAAAATTATTTAATCTGAGGAAAATAGTTAGAAAGCTGAGGAAAGAGAAATAAAGATAGATGAAATAATGAAGAATTATGTAAACCAGAAAACTGAGCACTCTTGGGGATGGCAAGTAATACTATAAACAATTGAAGGCTGTGGTTTTGAATAATGGTTTTCTGAGCTAAATATAGGAGTGATATGCTCTTGTTGAGGAGAAGGGTATGTCTTTGAAGAAATCTGAAGTAGAGTTAATTAGTGCAGTGACATTGTAGCTGGCACATTCCTTAGAGGTTTTTTATATACTGCTTATTTGGAGATACGTCTTTATTGCAGGAATGTGTGATGTGGTATGGATAACGTAACCTAAAAAGCCAGGCCAGCAAGATGAGATATTTGGGATTGCAGGATTTACATGCTGTTTCTGGCTCCCGACCCACTAGGCTACACATGAAGTCCATGAAGTCATCTTGTATGGTCAGAAAGGTTTGAAGAGTGGGTAGGAAGACTGAAAAGCATGTGGGGGCAACTCTCAAGGCTCAGAAGCACAGCAGTTGTCACACGCCAGCTGCTAGAAGTAATGAACTATGTGCTCACCTGAAGCTAATCAAATATCAAAACAAATTTCTACCATGTGAGGTAAAACCACTTTGCTTAAACATCAGTGAAGTATAGCTGAAATTTGATTATTCATGAAGCTATAATACGACTCATGTATAATAATTTATTCTGTGAACCGAGGCTTTAGGAGAAGTTTAAAATGTCAGAATCAATACAACTTTTTACTAAATGTGTATCTGAATAGTATTCTTGCATCAGAATGTAGCAGGCTAAATTTTGAACTAATTCTTAGATGACTTTGTAATTCATCTGATGTAATGACTTTTCGATTTCCTTTTTTAGTTGCTTGCTGCTTCAAAGCATTTTATTGCTCTCCTCTGAAAATCACATTAATTTATCTGTTGTTGCCTTTTATAGTCTCAAAAGAATGTCAGACTTGCTGTGAGAAATGCAAGTACTACAAGGAGGTGATAAAGCAGTGACTTCTCTCCTAAAGACTCAGCTACATGTTCAGTCTTTTCTTAGGCTTGCTTTTGGAAGTGCTCCATACAGAACCACACGTGGAAACGTGCCTCCATTTAAACTGCACACTGCTTAGTTGTTACTGGTGGTTGTAGATGTGTAGCTCGCATCAAAGTGAGGGTTTAGTAGAGTGCTCTGGCAGTAGAAGACTGTTTTACCCTGTGGGAACTGTTCCTAGAAGCTTACAAATGTTTGTGTTTTCTCTATCCAAGAACCTCTTTTTTTCATGAAGTAGAAAGAAAATAGTATTTGTGTCTTGAAGTCAAAGCTGTTGAATGCACACTCATCTCTAATAATAACAGAAATTGCCCTTAGCAGCGTGGATAATACCTGCAAGCTCTTGGCACTGCCCTTGTGGGGCTTCCTTTTTATCCATTGATTTCTTCTGAATAACAATACCACCAATATACTTATTCTGTATTGTATCGCTTGCTTGAGAGAACCTCAATAAAAGTTAGCTGTCAGCAAGTTTAAAATGTGATCACTGTGACTTTGATCACTGAGTCTAACAGTTGAAAGAGGGAGTTTGTTTCTTCTTCCCCCCTTACTTCCCCATGAGATTCCCCAGGGAATTTCACTTGGCTAAATGGGTTGTTGTGGAAGTACCAGCAACCTTAAATATAAAAAAAAAAAAAGAGAAAATTTCCTCTCCATTACTCAGGTTGCTACTTTTTAGGAACAGAATAAGGTAGTTGTAACAGGTTAGACTACAGGAACTGGAGGTAAGTGTGTGGTGATACAGTGCAAGGAAACAAAAAGTATTAATGTAGGTTACCAGCTCTGTTGTGCCTGCTTAGGAAGGTGTTGTCACTGTAATGACTCTCTTAACATCTCTTCTAGTGTTTCTTTCAGGACAGTGAGGTCATAGCGTATCTGATGTTGAGAATTGAATCTTACAGATAATGAGTTTGAATGTAGATATCCAGATAAAATACATCCCTACAGTTAAATTTATGCATTCAAAACCAAAAACCGCAAGACTGCTATTTATTTTGTTCAACACTATCAGTTTGAGGTCTGTTTTGATCAAGGGTAGAATGAACTAGATCAACAGTCACTTACTTTTATTTTGCTGCAGGGAAACTTCTCATCTCATTTTCCTTTTCAGAGGAATGATGTGGCTGCTGGAATCTCCAGATGTCAACACACAGGCTGTAGCAGTTGCTCACATAACCATTGAAATACAATTAATCCAAAAGCTCTTTATTATTGAACTCATGTTCCATAGTTTAATTTGGTAGGAGTTTGGCTTCCAAAGTGGGATTAAGCTGTGGGGTTGCAGAGGTGTGGAAGCCAAGGTTTTGATTAATGGTATTAGGAATCTAGTAAAATGGTTGAGTGAGCAGACGTGATGCAGAATGTTAACACATAAAGTGGTTTACTGGTCCAGTGAATTTAATCCTGTTAGCCTTTATACATAAAGTACAAAGCCTGACAGGATTATTAGTAAAGTATTAATGAAATCCACCGAACTATGCATATGGCTATAAAGTACAACGTGTATGAAATGGTAAAGTTAGATTCTGAAGTTGTCTGAAAGATAGTGCTGTGAAAGAGACAGCTAAATGGACAACTATAAACAAAATTAAAGGCCCTGTAGCTCAGAGACAGATAACATCTTACTTAACTGAACATAGCAGATTTTTGACCATCGCTTCTGAAATGAATAAATCTGGCCTATCAAGTGGGATGGTAAAAAGAGATGGATGCTAGATCTAGTAATTTCAATTACCTGGATTTGTTCCATTGAAATGTGGTTGCCAGGATATTGTTGCCTGAGTTATATAGAAGACAAATGCAGATGCTATATTCTTGCTTGTACAGAGTATAAGGACTACAGCATTTTTGCCAAGTTTTCCCATTTGAGCATTTTTCATGCAGTTCAAAAATACTGTTTAATAGTCATACCTGTATACTTGAAGTGTTGCGTTATCTCTGCTTCTTAACGTGAACAGAGAAGTTACTCTGTATGTGAAGAATCCATCTAAGATGAAAGAAACAAGAGAGACCTCAGCAAGGTAAGAGATTAAATTTGAGACAGATATTTTAATTTCATTTCTGTTTTCATGCTTATATAAATCAATGTGTTCAGATCATTAACTGAGCATGCTGCCCCACCAAATCTCAGAGTTTTATAGACTAAAACAGGATTATACAAGGGCTAAATTGAAGCAGGGTGATGCAGGCTGCTGCTTCAGATAACTTCAGGTCCTTTCCTGGCTGCTTTGCAATACTATATCTTAATTCTGCCATGCATCTGCAAACAACCCTTTTCCCCCACTCTTTGTTCCTGTTCCTTGCAAGAGCTAAATTCTTCTAACAGTCAGAATAATTTTTCTAAACTTCCTGTGAATTAGTTAAGAAGCAACATCTTATTAGCATGAGACTTTTCTCACGGTCAGGTTAAAAGAAGTGGTGAGGTTTTTTTGATTGGTTGTGGGGTTTTTTGTTTGTTTGTTTTTCTAGAATAATATTTTAACGAATTATGAAATTAAATATCTGATTCTATAGTTAAGGTGTGTGTTTTAGCAACACCGAAAACGATCTCATGCAGTAGCTAGAAAACAGAGNTGAAATTAAATATCTGATTCTATAGTTAAGGTGTGTATTTTAGCAACACCGAAAATTATCTCGTGCAGTAGCTAGAAAACAGAGGGATTTTGTTTTGGAGGCTTTCTATGGATGTGTCTGTATACTGGTGAGGGATTTGCAGCTTCCTATTGAAAGCCTGGGATTTCAAAGTGATGTCAGGGGACTGTATAGTTTGCTACTTCTTTAGCACACCAAAAAGTACTGGTCCAAGTCAGAAGTTGCATGAAAACGAAGAGGAGTCTCTGCAATTTGGACCAGAGATAGTGTCAAGAAGCAGGGTGGGGGATTTTAAGACATGTTAAGACAAACTAAGTTTTTCATCCGTAAGGTTACTAAATGTAGCAGAGAAAATTAAATTTATTAATTTAAAAAGCAATTAAAGAAAGAAGAGGAAGAGGAGGGAGATTGACTTTGAAAATGTGAAACAAAAACAAACACAAACTCCATCTCAAAACCAAACCAACCAACCAAAAAAACCCACGTTACTTTGGACTTTGGGGAGAACCTATCCAAGCTTACTTAAACTCAAGCTCAAAAATCAAATGTAAATGTGAAAATAAATGGAAATTTTACTCTTGGCTGTATGGAGGGCTTGCCATTCTCCTGCTGCAAACACAAGCTTTGCATTCTCTGAAATCATTGCTTGACAGCTGGGAAACTTTATATATTTCAGCCTTCCAATCTTGTGTTTTCTTACCTTTCTTTTGTCACCCCATCTACAGTACTCTACATGCAGGTTAATTTCTCCTGTGTGTTTGTGTACATATGTATGTTAATATTTCACATTTCTGTCTCCGCAATTTGTAAATGGGTAGGTTTTTTCCTGTCTCATGTTGACCTCTCTCCAACAGCACTGGGACATCCATGTGCTGAAAGATATGTTTTGTCATTCCTGGTTGCAGCAAGATGGGATGAGGCTTTTCATAAGACCACTTTACTGTATGGGGAGTGAAGAAGTGGCCACTGTCCTTGTAGCCACCTGCTGCCCTAGAGAAAGCATGGGGTGACAGCTGCAGTTTTCTGAGTGGTTTTGATTAAGTTTTGCTGAAGAAGGTTTTAAGCACCCACTTTCAAGAAGCTATTCAGCAAAAAAATGTTTTTTAAAAAAGTACCTGCTGTACTACATCTTTGTTAATTTATAAGAACAGTGTCGATGGAAAAAAAAAGTTAGAATACTTCCTCTTAAGAACACAGCATGTGAAATCCAATGGATTGTAGGTTAATCTAACTAAGTAGAGGGACAGAACATGAAAAGTGTAAGTCCTTGCAACTGTGTTCTCTGCAGATGGGTGGAGACCCAGTCACCAATTACATAATAAAATTTACCTGTCATAATGTGTTGCCAAAATGTATCAGCAAATCAAGGTGTACACAAAAGGCAAGGCAATACTACCACACTGAAAAGGGACCTGAGGTGGTCTCCAGTCACCAGATCTGACATAGAACAATTATATTTTGTCCAAAGGCATCTTTAGACTTCTAATTTAAGTGTTTAAAAAGTGGATAGTAAAATGGCAAGTAACTGTTAAGTCACTCTTAGAAGGGAAATAATCCTAAGCTTTATTTGAGGAAATGCTGGGACTTTTCAAATAGCACTTCTATTTTATCAATTTTTCTTCTGTTTACCTGGCACTGCTCTGACAAGTGAATCATTTTGGTTTTCTGTAGTGCAAGCATAGTTTGGTCTTAATTGTGCTGAAATTTATGTCATTTTTATTCTAGGAAAACCTGAGAAATAAACTAGAGTTCACTGCATGTTTTAGCAAACAATAGAGAGTTGGATGAGGTTCCTCACGCGTTATTGCTTATAAGGCTTTAAAAATACGATCTGCTCTCAAATTGTGCTGCAAATGTAGTCATACAGTTTTTGTTCAGGCATTTTTTAGACTTCTGTACTGAGCCCGCAGGGCCTGCATGCTGTGAGCCTCCATGGATCTCGCTGTGCACTGATAAGTTTTTCTCCTTTGGATCTGGCGTTTTTCCCCTACTGCTGCTTCACAATAGTAGAAGTCAAAATCCCAGCTGTTTTGGAAACATCCTGAATGTTTGATTTTCTGTCTTGTTTGTCTCTGAGGGCAAGTAATTGACTAACAGATTCCTCACATTACTCCACAGATATGTTGTCTAAGGGCTATAGTTCAAGTCTTCCAAAAATGGTAGAAGCAATAAAAGGCGCAACAGTTTTGAGGGAGTCCTAAAACAACATGATATTTTATTTCACGGCATGAAAAATACCCAGTTTCAATGAAAATAAATAAATCTTCTGTTGCCTTTGTCTTCTCTCATCTGCCTGAAACAGTTTGGGGGATGAAAGATGTCCAAGATCTGTCATCATTATTATCTTCTAAACCATGAAGTTCATCTAACTTAGTACGTTTTATCCTGACTAGGTTTTTGCTACTTAACTTGCCAGTTTCTCATTGTCTTTCTTTTTTGCAGCTTTGTGAAGATTATGCTGGTCTCCTTCTTCTTTTTTTTTTTTTTTCCTTTCTCTTTCTCTCTCTGGTTTAAGCACAGCTGACTCTCAGACCCCATCCCTAAGAAGGATAAAAGTAGCAGCTTGTTCTAACTCTAGCCAATAATCATTAACATTCTACTTTTTTAGTCAGGGCAATGGAGAAATTTCAGCCTTTTCTGTTGTTCCTAGCTTGGTATTCTACTAGCAGGAATAAACATTTTCTATGGATACAGCAATTTTCATAGTGATAATATTGTGTGATCTGTTATTGCTCATTGATACATATAACAGTTCCCCAAATAATTATACACATTCCATTGACTTCCACTTAATTTGCATATATCTGTGGTAAAAAATTCAGCAGAAAAGCTTAAAAAGACTTTCTAAGCAGCTTTTTTTGCTTGTGATTAATTTATTACTTCATTTCCGATCCATGATGCAAGAACAATTACACATCACACTAATTGTGTTCCTATTGGTAAGAAGGCTTGTTGCCACAAAACAAAGGATTCATAATAGAGTTTTATATGTAAAATTAAAATCACTGAGGGTATATGTGTGACTTTTGCACACTTCTTGTTGCTCCTTCCTGATGTCAGGTGGTTTAACAGAGTAATCACCAAACTACTTGTGTAAACATCTTCTGTTTGTTGTCTCTATTTGATGGTGAGGTGCTTTCTCCCTGGAGGTTCCTGCAGGCTTTGTATACATAACTTAAAATAAAAAGTATGGGAGGGATAATTTGGTCATCTAGTGATAGAATGGATTATATTTGGAATAGATTAGTCATGGTCACTCTACTTAGTTTTGCTGGCTGCCAAATTTGGATTTGAGAAGAATTTTCTCTGGAATGTAGAGATAAGAACCTGTTGTTCAGTTGTTGTACTTAAGTTTCGTTGTTTTGATGGGGGAAAAGCTGGTAGGTGTGTTTTGGGTTTTTTGTTAGTTTTGGTTGGTTTGGCTGGTTGTGGTTGCTTTTCCCTTCACTTCTGAATCTAGGATGACTATGTGTAACTGCAGAAAGGCAGAGCCCAGGTAAGGTCTGAATTCCAGCCCCTTAGATTTTGTTCTGTTACCTGTATAACAGTTGTAACTGGGTATTTTGGCTTTCATTTCAGAACAAAGAAGATTTTTAGTTGTTGTTGTTGTTCCAGATTTGTATGAATCCCTATGAAATTTAAGCTGATCAAATTCTACTGAAGCTTCTATGGAAGTCCAATGTAGTTTTAGACTCTATTTATATAGCTATATCTAGCTCTATCTAGTGTATCCTTACCAAAGGAAAAGAGTGGAGCTATGCACAGCATTGACTTAGTTACATGTTTTTCTGATTTCTCTAACTTCTAAAATTGCATGGTATTTGCACATGCTCATTTAAGATTTCATTTATTATTTTTAAGATGGCAAGCTGATCATATGAGATTTTACATATTCACTTTTTATAATTGCCTGATCTCAAATAAGTCTACATATTCTCTACTGAACTAGCTTTTCTACACTTCACTGTTCTATCAGTTGAATTGCTCCCAATCTCAATTGTTTGCTTTTTATTAAAGGTTTTCAGAGCTTTATTTCGGTTGGCTCTAAGACTATAGGAAACTGTGTGTGAAAATCCGAGTTAAAAGATTTAGATATATATTTTTTTAATATATATATATATATATCGAGAGCGAGAGAGAGAGTGGACTATACACTCTTGTCGAAATAGAAATAGAGTTGATCAGTTGGAAAAAACGTATTTGCATGATACAGCATCCTATTTTTCTTCTGTAAGCAAATAACAATACACATTTTGGCATGATCAGAATTTGAGAATTTAAGAAAATACAAGCATTTAGCGTAGGTTCAAGAATACAAGGACTGTCACACATTCAAGACTAAAACCTGAAAAGAGTCAAATAAGTCCACGAAACGTAAGTGTAAAGAACCTGTAAATCTTTGCATAAAACAGAGTGAGCACAGTAGGGTTTTTTTGAAGAGGCATCAAAGCAGGACAGAAAGCTAGTTTTAAAAAGCTTATTGGAAAGTATTAGCCAACTGTGCATTTCTCCAAAGAAGGATCAAATGCAACAGCACTTTAAAGCCCAATATTTTAATGTGCATGTTCAGTATGTTTCTGTTGTTGTCCTCTGGGCTAAACCGTGCCTTGCAGAAATCAGCAGTTCAGGTCTAGTCAGAAAGGTAGATGGGTAAAACATGCTTTTTTCACCCAAGGCCTGTTTGGTTGGGAGGCGGGGAGAGGGAAGACTTTTGTGCCTTGTAATAGCCTTGATTTAATTGTCTCTTTATTCTTCTAAAAGGATAATTGCTTCCTACCAGAAGTGCAACTGCATGGTTTACCTCTGTGCATTAGTTACTTTAATTTGCTTTTTTCAGTAGAAATTAGGATTCGTGTTTGTGAATCAAGTAAATAAAGGGATTGAGGGGTTTCTTTATTTTCATTTTTCAACTTCATGGTTTAGTACCACTCCTCTGATTTACTACCTCTTCTCACCAACCTGTCTGAAAATATTAAAGGTTATACTATGCTTTCTTTATGGGTCACTGCACTTAATTGTTTAAAGTGACATTTATAGAAGAGCATATTTTTAGGTAAATGACTTTGGCCTGTGGTATTTCATGCTTGTAACTAAGTGTAAAAGAAGTGCTTTATGTACATTTTTGAAGACATAGTTGTCGATGTAAGTAATCATATGCAAATTGCAGTATACAGCTGCATAAATGTAGCTTGTATTGTGTGAATATTTTAATGGCATTAATTTAAAAAAATGCAACGCCAAGAAAGTGTCATCATACTGTTAAAGCAATTTAAGAAATTCTGAAGTGCAGAAACTTTCAGTTTGTGGCATAACTGATTCTGGTATGAAAGTCCACCATGTGGGTTCTGAGGATGAGGACAAGAATTAGGTTTATTTTGTTGTATTTATACTGAGGAATCAACCAAGAAAAAAATATTTTTGATGCCTTGAGCAAGTTCCTTTATCCTGCACAGTTAAATACCTCTAGTATTAATAAAACTGTTCAAAAGAAATACAGGTTTCAATGCACAAAGAGGGATAAAAATTGTCAAGTAGAGTATTCTCCTCGAGGAGGGTATTTCTCCTAGAGGAGAATACTGCATTGTTTCGAAAGACAAATGTTATCTTAACTTAAAATTGAGGCGGGGGAAAAGGGTATGTCAAGTAAGTGAAGTTGTAAGTACATTTCCATAGTCTGCAGCAATAGCTTGGAGAAGGGTGAATTGTATTTAAATCTCAGGCTGCTTGGAATGCTATAATTCTCTAGCTATGTAATTTGTCTCACTCATAATGTCATACAACTCAGCACTTTTGCTGTGGAATTAGCTACTTTACAACTGATACCCCTCCTTGGCTTATTTCTCTGCCTGCAGCTGCCTTTTATTCTCCAGCTCTTCCCACAAAGAACGTGTAATTGAATTGTATTGTACAGCAGCCAGACTTCCGAGGGAAGGGAAAGCAGAAACGCTTTGCAGCTCACAGGAAGAAAGTGGAGTCATAAGCTTTGACTGACAAGCTGCTTTTCGGAATGAGACAGGCACCTAGGACAGGTATGTGGCTTTTCTGGAAAATAGAGACAGCACCTAAAACACTGTGAAGTTATGTGATCAATTTGGGAAACAGTGGGAGCATTTCCAGGGAAAAGGAATGCTGATAGTTATTTTTCCTAACAGAAGCAATCCTCTGCAAATGCAACTAACACTGTCAGTCAAGAGAAAATAATGAAGCAATACTGAATAGTTTTCTTTCCTCCCCTAGTAAAAGCCATGCAGCTTGTTCTAGAGAAAACGTTAAGCTGTCAAAGCCTACACCACCATCATCTCCATCACTGTGTGGAGGACTGGAACATGTTTTTGTCTGTGCTGCATTTACATTCCTGATTGTGCACCATTTTGGGCAGGGGTGTCTAACTCATTTTCAGCAGGGGCCACATCAGCCTTGCAGTTGCCTTCAAAGGGCTGAATGTAATGTGGCCCCTGGTGAAAATGAGTTTGACACCCCTGATTTAGGGAATTTGAGCACGTGCTTGCATGTGAATCCCGTTCCAGGTGGAAGAAGGGGGCTTTAGATGCCAAGCTGCTGCCATCTTTTCTTGTCCTTCTAGTAAAAGCCCAGATGTTCTCATGAAC
Source organism: Pampusana beccarii (assembly GCA_013399365.1). NCBI lineage: Eukaryota > Metazoa > Chordata > Aves > Columbiformes > Columbidae > Pampusana > Pampusana beccarii. The sequence goes on from VWYH01008316.1 coordinate 327,995, forward strand.
ATCTGTGGGGTAGGAGGTACGGAGTGCAGTGGCTTTCAGCCTGCCCTGCTTGATCTCCAACCCTGCTGGAGGGAGAAGGAGGTAATGTGAGCTTGTTACCAGCCTGGGACCTGCAGGAGTACTGTGCATCTCTTAAGATTGGTACCTTATGCTACAACATCCACTTCAAAGCATTGTACTGTGGCACTCTCAAATACACCACCATTCTTAAAATTATGTACATGGGTGTTCTTGTTGGCACAGTTATACATCACACTCGTAAATTTTTTTGCTTACTAAACTTCTACTACAGTTGCAGCATCAGAATATAAAATGACTGGACTCAAAGCTAATTAATAGGCTTAATATTAGGTAAACTCTTTCTGTTCTAGATCACCATATCTTATCAAAGTTCCTGGATTCTCGCTATCCCTTGTTATTTGTCTGTTCCCCTTCTTCAGGTAGCTACCTCTAAATAACATCAGAGTTGTTTTGGGTTTGCATTGAATTTGTTTGGGATTTTTTTTTCTGTTGTGGGATAGTAAGTAAAAGAAAGGTCTGAAGCAGTTGTGGGTGGAGATTGTATGTTTCAGATAAAGCAAATACTACCTCAAAAAGCAGGACCACTTGCTCTGGTGATGAAAACCTGACAGTGATGAATGTTTCATTGCCTTATTGCAATCTGAGATGATCCAAATCTGAATATGCATTTCCTAATAAAAGCATGTCAGTCTCTCAATTTGTGGAAGTTCAGTTTATCATAAGCTAACATTATTATTACATGTATATGTATTTAAACATAGGTTAGGGTGTCTACTTAACAGATATTTTGTTTTTCATTTTCTTGCTGTTAGAGGTTTAACATTTCTTTTAAAATAGTAGATGAATGTTATTTTTTATAGTTCTGTGTATGATGAGTATGTCTATGAAAAATAGAAAATCTTGCTCATAACTAAAACAAAAAAACCCAAACTGATTCTGTTAAGTGTTTTTGGACAACAACACTTGTCTTTTAAAACTAGAACATTCACCTTGAAGAGAATCGTAGGAGAAGAACGTACAGAAAACCAGGTCACCTAGTTGCTCATTAGGAAACACCCACCAGGAAATTATTATCAGAATGAAGTACAGGAAGAAATGTAGAGAGGTGGTATTAGGTTTTAGATTTGAGGTGAAAAAGATACAGATCAGATGGAAGGATGAAAAGGGGAATGTGGAAAGAAGCAGGCAGAGAAAAGATGTTTTAGAGTCTCATGTTGATACTGGTATATCTTTGCAACAAGTCATAAAACTGTCACTCAGGCAGTTCTAGAGGCATGATGGAAGTGCAATGTGCTTTCAGGGTGATCTGGCAAAAATTCTCGCTGGAAATGCGTCCTTTTAAATGTTGGCAAAGAATGAGGCACCATTCCTGTGCCCAACAGCTACTTCTGTGTGAAGCTAGGAAAAAGTAGAATAAATGATTCTGTTAATCCTGACTTTCTCCTCATAGTGCCTCTTGGAGGCAAACATTTAGCTATGTACATATATATGGTGATACTGACTACGCACAGCCAATTAATTTTGTACGCTGAATCTGACAAAGTGCTACTTGACAACTTCAGAATAAATGACAAAGAGTAAAATTCCAGCATTTAACACAAGTACTAACCAAACTCAGTCTCTGCTCATGGTTTGTGCTTATTTTTACTTTCTGCTATAGGAATGGAGATCACTTACTGTGTCCCTGATAAAAGCTTCCCACATTACTTCCTGATAAGTTTATTTTTACCATGTGGTAAATGTACTCTTCACCCTGCAACTAATTCTTAAAACCTAAGGCTGTTAATTGAGTCTGTAAGCATTCTGGATCAATACAAGTAGGATATATGCTGATATATGCTGATGGGAGGTGTTCTCTGTGGGTAATTATTCACCCTGCGGTCATAATTGTGTCAAGTCTTCTGGAATATTTTTTTTGACTGGAAAACTTTTTTTGTTTTAAATATCAATAGTGTAAGAGCAGTTTTTTTCATTTGGATCATCTTCCCGAAAGGTTTTTCCATGGAACACAGGACAATCATTTGATGATGTATTGAACACATTACTTGTATGCACGCTAAGGTTCTGATTACTATTAGCAGAAATTAAAGCTGAACCTCAGAAAACAGTTAATTAGACTAAGTTAGATGTGTCAATGGTCGCAGAAGTCTCTGTGTATGCTAAAAAGTATTCAATACATTTACCTTTTTGGCAGGGCAGATTTTAAGGGCATAGAAACAGAACAACTTCCTTGCCCACAGAGGTTTAAATTTCCAATACTGTTTTGCTTACCCTTTAACTATTATAAACATCTTAATATGGTGCTTTTATTGGAACTTCACTTTTGAAAACCACTTTCTTAAAGGGAGGAGGAGAAAAAAAAGACATGAATATGGGAAATGAAAATATAATGGTTTCTGTAAATGCTGTGTGTAACATGTCCAGAAAGGCTTGGCCATTTAAACTGTTTGTCAGTTTGAATAATTTTCTTGATTGTTTGGCAATGAATGCTAGTAAATAGGCTGACATTTTGTTTCCTGGACTCTGTTTCTCATATAGAGATTATTAGCTGACTATTTTGAGACTGAGAAAAATGTTAGCTTTATAAATAAAAAGAGCTATTATGGCTTAACTAGTAGGTTTTTTGCAAGCACTTTGAGTACTTCTTTCTAAAGTCTCAAATCTTTCCGCATAACACGGGTTAGTTTACAGGATCATCTGTATGACCTCCAAGCACACATTATATTGTCAATATCAATTTTTCTTTAAGATGACTGGACTCTAGCGTATGTCCCCTCAACTTGTTCTGCAGGCCTTTTTTTATTCTGCAATTGCATATTCTTTTAACTTGACGTTTCTGATTTATGTGAAGTGCTTCACTTTCGCTGTAGAAATTGGAAGCAAAACTCCTGCCTTTCAGAAGACTCATCTAGAAAAGCTGCTGCATAAACATTATTAAAAGTACCACAAAGTTTTCTTGCATTTTGCATAAATAATCTAGCGTAGCTGCTCAGCTGACTGGCAGAGTGAATGTTGACTAATTCCATCCTGTTGAACCAGCACCCATTTTAGTTCAAGTATTCTAGATTCCAATTGGGATTTAGTATTCAGCAGGACGAGTGAGTCCCAGATGTGGAGAGTTTATTGCATGTCTTGGCTTGTATATTTTTGGTATGGTATTTACTTATCAGACCTGTACTTGTTTGGTTTTTGTTTTGTTTTGGTGTTGTTTGTTTGTTTCTCCTGTCTGGATGAAGCTGGCAGGTAAGATTACCCCATAGTGTTAGAGTTGCATACATGAGATCTGCATGATGGATGCTAATATGTGAGAAAAGATGACTTCAGTCCTGTGCACTTCTTGCACTATAGCAGGGGCAACGTACAAGCCAGAAAACCCACAGAGAACACAAATCTGATGAAAGATTAAATATTTAAATCAGCAAAAAAATTCTGTGCAAGAAAATGAAGACACACAGGAAATCTTGGGCATAAACTTGAAGTCAGTTAACTAGGTTTTTCCATACAGCTGAGGAGAAATTAGACAGTGAGGATGGCTAATACAATTGATTCAGTGAACAAAATTGACAGTGCTTGTTGGCATTTGTGAGGTGGACTCGAGACTGACAGAAATGCATTCTAGATGTGGTAGGACAGAAGTCTTAACTGATAAAAATACTTCTGGGAAGTTTTTAAAATGATATATGAGAAATCATGTAATAGAACTGCAGTTTTAAGTGCAAATATTATGACTTTTGCTGCAAATTTTAGCCTATCTGATTAATAATCTTTATACTTTAGTCACTGAATAAAGAAGATGGCATATAATCATATCTTGCCATTTACATTTTGTCAGCTGTGGCATGCTTCTTTTTTATTACATGGATGGCAATTATGTATGGGCAGCAAAGATAGTAAGCAGCATTTTTAATACAATGTATTTTAAAGTAATGAAGCATAAATTCTTCAAAATAATATGGGAATTCTCTTTTATATAATTCTTTTCTAGGCATTGCTCTATACATAAGGTGGAGGTTTTATAGCTTTATCTTGAGACCATCAAAAGTTCAAATGAAAACACCTACAACTCTTTCTACCCAAATAAGCCTTTTGAGTGCAAATTCTTATCTCCCAGACTACCCAATTAAAGCCAAAAAATGAGTGTGGCAAGATCACTTGTCTGCTGTTGCTCAAAGTTTGCATTCGAAAATGGTTGCACCCCAAAAATGAAGTTTCTGCATGAAATCTTATTTGTACTTCAACCCTCGAGGCAAAACTCTCAATTATTTCAGTATGACCAGGTTTCTAGTGCTTGTGTTCAGCTCTTCAAAGGCAAAAGTAAAAAAGGGGTGTGAGCTGCTACTGTATGTGGCCAGCGAGCTGTATTACAATGTTTTAAAAGAGGCTGGTATCACCAGATCTTAAAAACAAAACCATAACAAACAAACAAGCCCTATGAAAAATGTTTCTTGTGTGATACATGTTACTATGCCTTTTTCATACAGTTTTAACAATCTAGTTAAATAATTGATTTTTAGATCAATTCCCTCATTCAAAACCTTAGGTTTTTAGCTGTCAGGTTTCACCTGCGTTTGGCCAGACATTATTCACATTAAACAAATCTCTCGGCAAAGCATCTGCCAAAGCATTGAGCGTGGTATAGGATACAAAAATATACAGGCAGTTTCAGGAGCTGAAGACTGATGGAAGCATCATTTTCTCCTTCTTATGAGTATCTCCAGGGTCCTTCTGTGTCCCCCAAATACTACCTAAAGAGCAGGGGTCATGTTTGTGTGAAGCACGTGGATGGGCCAAACAAAATAAAATTGAAACTGTCGCTATAGATTTCTCCCATAGCAGGGGCAGTAGCTTAAATCTCCTTTACAAGCGACTGACTTAATGAAGTTTCTAGGAACTTGAAAATATTTTGAGACCTCCACTACTTAAACAAATTTTGGCTAAATTGGGCCAACAGTGGTTATGGAATGCTTGAGTAATAAACAAGCAACTTAATCAAAAAGTTTTATTTCCCAGAGGATGGTAGTGCTAAAAGGCAGTGAGCAACTTGTTCTGTCCCAGACTGGGTTCAAAGCAGTCATTACCATACAAGGGGTGCACGCAGGTTTAAGAGAAACACTTCTATTACATACAAACAAAACGTTGGACACTTCACGCCTAGAAATTCTGAGAAAATAACATTTAAAACTGGTAAGGCTTCTGTAGTTGCAGATAACTGGGTGGAAAGACTGTAACCACACTGAGTCACAAGAGAATATTTTGGAATTTGAGTTTCTGAGTAATAAAACAGTAATTCAAGAAGATGAGAGGAGATATGTTAAAATGTCTTGTCAGAGAGCCAGTAACGGTGCAAAGGACTGTAAGTGGACAAGACTGAAATGTTTTTTGAAACACCTAGCTACTCCCATAATCTTGGGATCAAGGCTAAATGCCGATGTTAGAGAGGCTTTTCCAGAACTTTTTGTACTATGTTGATTTTGGGGATGAAGAACATCTTAAATGTATAATAATAGACTTCCTAAGGCCAGCTCAAGCCTGATATAGCACAAATGAGGTGGCTAGCCTCTTATTTCCACATTTTATAGGGACTGTGCCATGTTGCAATCAACTCATCTTTGCCTGCTTCTCATACAAGCATCTTCATGTTTCCATGCATCACCCCCCTATGGAGTGTGCTTGACAAGTCAAAGAATCAAATCTTTACTTTCATTTGTCTGATCCATTCCTGCCTTGCTGCTCTTATTAGCCATTACCAAAAGGAATTTAATTTAGTATCATTGTTTGCTCCATACTCTTAAAGCAGCCCTAATATGTCCTCTTCTAACTCACTCCCTAGTAATTTCACATCCATTCTGGTGCAATTTTTTGACACTTCCCACCCTCAGCTCTCTTATCTCTACTTGAATTGTGAAACGTTTTTTGAACAGGGTTTTGGTTTGTTTATATTTAATAACTTTACAGCACCTAAGCAGAACTCTTAGTTAGGATCTGTGGATGTAATTATAATACTTATAAATAATTTGAATTGGCTAAAGGATTGGAGTAAGATCTGTGTTTCAGAGCTGGCAGCTCTGAGTCACATGCATGTGATTCTCCTCCAGGTATCTGACTATAGTGTGGTAAATGTTTTGGGTTTCTTTTCCCTCTTCATGTCCTGTTTGTAGCTACACTCTCTCGTGGGATACAAGCAACTTCTGTGGACTTCAATGGGAATTATTCATACTCTGCAAGTGGAGAGCAGAGCCCATAACTGGACTGAAGCCAACGTTCTTTAAAAGTTCACATGCCTTGTATTGGCTTTCTAATTTAGACTCCTTCTGACCAAACGAAGTGTGGGGGGGAGTGAAAAGTAGTAGCAGCTGTTTCAGTAAAAAATTCTAAGGGTTAACATAACACGATGCAAACTATTTCATCTGTTCTTCCTACTTAGCCATTTTAATCTGAAATGAGTAAGTGGAGCCTTATATGCAGTGAACTTGAAGAATGCTAATGGGATGTCTGCATCATGTTGTACTCGGAGTACTTATGCCAGAATAGGAAAGCCTGTAATTCTGTAATTCTCTGAGGCAAGAAAGAGGCTTTCTGAAGAGTTACTTTATATTTAAACTCTCATTCTAATGTTAGACAGCCTGTTGGATCTCGGAGTTAAAAATTGCTTCAGCTTTAGTTACTAGAGCCAGATGTAACATTGACCTTAAATGGTAAAAGCTCCCAAGAGTGAAAGAGAGGCTGGCCTGAGGGGAAAAAGAGGAATAACCGAAGTTTTAGGTAAGTAATCTCTATAACCGAATATAAGCTCTTTTTCAGCTGTGAACCAGAACGGAACCATATTTCCTCCTTAAAGGTACAGTACCTTGTTGTTGTGATGCTGAGTAGTTGGTTCTTTCCACCTCTTCCCTCTACCCCATTCAAATTCTACCTCTTCTTCAAATTTTAACTGCTTAAAAAGTGGATGTAGTTGATGAAACCTAGTTCTTCTTATGGTCTGTTTGTGTATATACAAGAATGAAAAAAAGAAAAAGCTGTGTTAATTATACTGAGACTTGATTAATAAAGGGACATAGTCAGTAATTCAAGGCAACCTGATTCACAGATACTGTTATCTGTATTGTGCTAACCATTAGAGAGCCTTAGTTAGCAGTGAGATGTGGTATAGAGAGATATCATCTTTCTTTGTTCTTTTAATTGTATGGCTTTCCTTCCCTCATGCTTGCTTTTAACAGTGCCGGAGTTGTTAATTTTGATGGATTACCTACTTGTGCCTGGAAACTATCTTTTAAAAAAGCATTTCTGGAACCATTTATTTATACAGTATGTGTTTGGTTTTAATCCTATTAGATGTAAATTAATACCATGAAGTTGTGTCTAACTAGAATGCTGTACAGGAAGGAAAAAAAAAAAAAACCAAACCCCAAACCAAACACCAAACTTTCAAGTGTTAAAGCATGTTTGCTTCAGTATGGAAAAAATCACAGTATTTACATTTCCAGATAGTTCAGTCTTCAGTTTTATCTGTGGTGTTTCATAGGTACTCTGCATTGAAGTGCATTTTATTTTCCTGGCAAATTAAAACACTTTTTTTTCTGTCTTGATAGTGTGTATGTTAAGCTCTTTTTTTCAGAGAGCAGTATGTAAACAACATGAAGGAATGAGGTCAGTACAAGGAAATAATAGCTGAAATTTAAGACTCACATTTCTGTTACTAACTCATATTAGTAACAACTTGTCTTAGTGAGTTGATCTTTTCAAATCGTATATAGCATGGCTTCATCTGGTGAAAATTTGTCTGCAATCAGCAGCAGATTTCCATCTCTACCGGGTGATTAGACAGTAGTTTTTAGCTTATGCTCTGCAAAGATTGGCTGAATTTAAAGTTCTGAGCATAGACAGTGTTCCTGCAAGTGCTAACAGTTACTGCATTTATATTTGATATGGTAGGCGTTGTGTATACTTTAACAAAAGGTCACTTCATCCAGCTACAAGAGAATGTGACAAATGAATATTCCTTGTTAAAACATTTCAGATCCGGTTGCAAGACTTGTAATTAATTTTCCTTTTATTTTTCTCTGGACTATCATTAGTGAACAGCTTAGTACTTTTAGGTTAATCTCCTAGCTGACCTTCATTTTTAAATCAACAATTACATCCCAAGTCAACAATTATGCCAAACTTGGAGCTTAATAATCTAATGATACAATCCACAGAAATCTAAGTTTATTAGAGTTAATAGTGGAAATTAAGAAACAGTCCAATATGTTAAATGCTGAATACTACAGAGTCCTTGGTCTTTTAATATTCTTGTATTTTCTAGCCTCCAAAGGTCCTAGTTCTGATTTGCTGCTCTTGTATGTGTTACTGTGCTTGTGATGTTACATGCTGTCCTTCAGCTTGTGTGAGGATGTGCAACTTCAGATTATATTTAGAAGGCATATAAGTTTTAATAAGTAGTTTTTAAATTTGTGTATGGACTGGAGTATCTAATCTGTGTCTAGCTCCTCCCTCTCTGAACTAAGTATATATTTATAATAGCTGAAATACTACAAGATATCATAAACTATTGTTCTTATTCCATACAATCCTTTTTATTTTGTAACTGAGAATATATAATATAGTGCCTAAGTGTAAGTTTATCTTCAGTAAAGACATTAAGGTGACAACAATTGTAATTTAATACAAGGCATATGGGTTGCTCGTTTGTACGTAGTGAAAACTGTGTGTTAACATCGGCACTATGATAAAGTACCTAGGATTATCAATGTGTTTAACTTATATAAATCCATCTGCTTTACATCGCCCTGGATTAAGCTCTAAATTGGCTGCAGACATGAAATCTGTATACCTACTTACCTCTTTTGTTTTTATATGTTTGAGTCAGTTTTAATAACTATAGTCCTATTTATCTGGGACCCAAGCAGTGGAAGAATAATCTAGCAGCCAGATTCGTAGTTCCAGTCTTTAGCACCAGCTTCTTCCATCCTCCTTTGGATCAGTCTGCCTTCTGACAGCTTTTAGTGACAGTACGGTGTCAAACCACTTTTTGAAAAGCTGGACAAGATGGAGTATGGCAGCTGAGGTATAGGGGGTTGGTATTGAAAAGAGATGTGAAAGCTTCTCATTTCAATAGTTGTATGTGTGTGTTCCTTACATGTCATAGATTCTCTTGCCTCATCTATTTGCTGTTCTTAAAGAAGTGTATAAATCCAGGAAAAGGAAGCATTAAATGGCTTGTGAGTGGAAGGGGAAAGAATATCCTTGCTGTCTCAAGGTTTGTGGGCTATTTAAAGATCTGGGAGATTTGTGGGCAGAAAGAGATCTTTTTTTCTGTCCTAACTTGCAGCCTCCTGTAAACTAAGCAGAAGAATTTCCTTGTGATGTGTCCTTCACTTGTACTTCTTTTGAAAAGTGGGTCAAAGAGATGTTTTGGATCTCAGTATCACTGACAGGAAGGAAATCTGAGTGGGTGATGGATCTTTGTAAGCTTATAAACCAGTGACTAAGACATAAATTATTGCTTCTGTACTTATGTAGTGCTATGTTATGGAGAACTAAGACCGTTACTGTTACGGTAGCACTTTGAAAAAGTAACTCAGTTTCCCTTCCTGGAAAGTAGGTCCTAGGAATTCTGAAAAGGAGAGGGGGATTTGATACTTAGAGCAAGTGGACTTGTAGCGTCAGGTTTTATTGGAGAATTTGGGCTCTAACAGCATCCTTGGTTTGAATTCTTTTCAGTAGGTAGACATAATGGGCTTTTTCTGTATTTTTCTTTACGTTTATTTCAATGCGTCTATCATTAATTTTACAGTCTGAAAAATAATCTGAGAAGTTTGGTTTTACTTGGGAATTACCCAATGTATTAAGTATCTGGAAGAAATAAAAACCAAAACCACCAACAATGACCACCACCCCTTCCCAACTAATAGCTGAAATCAAGAATAGCTTACCAACTGCTAGAACTCTTACCTGCCTTTAAAACGTACAAAACCCAAAGTCTTTAGGTATCAAAAGTCATCAGGGACCTGTAATATTGTAGATATGATCACCTGTGGGTTTGGACATGTAGAATATGGTGATGTTTTTAAAGCTAACATGCATTGCTTGGGATGAGAGGGGCAGAGAGGGAAGCATGCAAACTTGACAGCTGATGTATGTCAAGTGTGTATGCAAACCTGAAAGTTTCTTTCCTCAGCTAATTCTAAAGCATATTCTGTTGTGTTTTGTCATGGTACAAAGTTAAACCTTAGAATCACTGTGCTGTCCTCTAATTTACATGCAAATGCACTTATCTTGGTGATTGTCCAAACAGAGCTGCTGTCTCATGGCTAGAAAATGGGCTCCGCTGGGCTAGTTCCTGCAATTTCTACAAAAAGCAAAGGAGTTGAAAATTGATAGAATAAATGGGGGTGGGGGGGACAAAGGGGAAGCATTTTATGTAGGAGTTGCACACTTTCTTTTTTTTTACCAGTTAGAAGGTTTTTCATCCTAGGGATGGATACGTGGTAGAAATTCTGTGCTGCTGAGTCAAGTAGAGCAGTTGCTTTGGGCTAGAGGCTTGCCTTCAGACTAAAATTATTGCTGTTTATATAATTCTGCAGAATGTTTTGTAACGCTGAAGTTATACATGGGGAATTTGGCTCTGAGGCTTTGCTTTTGAGATCATCAGCAAAGTTTCCGTTGACTTCAGTGGTGCCAGTTGAGGCTGTTAGTGAATATCACAAAGGTAAAGGCTACGTTAGTGGGAAATGAGTCTGAAAACTAGGAGAATTTGACTAGGAGCAGTAGGTCTATTTTTGCCTATCTTATTTTGGAATTAGAGAGATGCACTAACAAATAGTAGGGTCTGTAGGATGAAACCTGTTTCTGAAATATTGGAAAAGAAAAACCCACTATTTCATTTTCAAATGTTCCCCCAGATTCTCTGAAGTACCTCTGCAAAGACCATTTTTAGAATGGGGTGTACGTGTGCAGGTAGTAGAATATAATAAAGCGTGAAATGTGGGTTAACATTTCACGTTAAAGCTCCTGAAGTTGTGCTAAACTGTGCTCTAACTGCTAAACAGAAAAATGAAAAAGTCTTTAAGCAGAAGCTGAAGGAGGGTTTGCAGAGAGGAAGGGAAGTAATCTAATAATGTATAAAAATGCACACACGCTTCTTCGCTAGTTCAGCCACTGCATTTCCCATATTTTTATTTTTCAACAGAGAATGAACGTGACCGACCTCTGGGCTCATGAAAATAGCACAATATAATTAGGGGCCTAGTTGCAATGGAGGGTGGAGTTTACCCCAGGAGGAGGTGCCAAGTCAAGTTGGTGTTCTGCACATCATCTCAGACTGGAAATACCTTGTAAGCGAATCTGAATATTGTGCTTAGTTCCCTATGCAAGTATAGTTGTGCCTATCATCTTGACTGCCCTGAAGGCTTTTGCAGTTAATAAACTTATCATTCCTATTCTTTGATAGGTGTAATTATCAGCAACACTCTAAAAGCTGTTTTTAGTAAGTGCAGTAGCCAGCGGAGCAGTCTGTAGAAAACCAAGATGTATCAGCATTCTCAAGTATCTTTGATACTTTCAGCAAGATTGGAAGACTTAACCTGTGCTGTGTTTATTCACTGAACTAAGTAAAAATATCAGTGAGGGAGAGGGTGAAAGAATTTTGGGAATATATTCTAAAACCTCAACATGTAAAACTTTTTTTTTTGTTGTTTAAATCTGTGTGCTGAACTCTTGGGACCTGTTTGAAATCTCTCCTGCATGAAACACAGCATTAAAATGTCCTTTCCAAAACTCATATATCGTGTGCTAATGGAACAGACTCACTGGAATATTAACAACCTTGTACGCTTATAAGAAGCTCTTGACATTTCCTGTTGGATAAATTTTTTAAAATCTTTGACATTTCCTGTTTAACAGATTTTAAATGGGATTTTTTGGTAAAATGGCAAACATCAACCATCCTACTCTATACAAAACTGACATATAACCATAACAGAAAGGTGAATAATACCTAAAGATCCCCCAGGAGATCTGTCCTGTTGCTGCTTGGTATTTCTGTGTCTAGGAATGTACTCAGAAATTACATTGAACACCAAGTGGTGTTTTTCACTGATCACTTGTAGAAATGACACAGAACTCAAAGAACTGAGAGGAAAATACTACACTATATTACAAAAATGATGAACTGTATTTTCTTGAACAACAGAGCAGGTCAAACTCATTTATTGTAAATCGCTGTTGTTGTGTTTGGAATGTGTGGAGCTTTGCCCATGTGCGTGGACTAAGGGTTTGTATCAGTGGATTTTGATCACTCTTGAAAATCTTGCTCCACTTAATACAAAGACAATTTCCCTTTTTCTGTTGCTTCAGAGGTAGAGATCAGAGTTGATGAAAAGTTTTTTTCCTTTCAAAGTAGGACTTTGAAAACGTCTTGCATATCTTTTTACAAAATTGGGCACAAATCCAGTTTTTCACCTGATCTTGTTTTCAGGTAGTTGTTAGTGATACACTTTCTCAGAACAAAATCCTTTAAACTCACAATATGTGTTACATTTATCTGTCTGCTTACATGATTCAGAGACTGAAATTGGGAGGTTTTTTCTTCCTTTTGAAGGTGGGCACTGTACATTCATCTTGTGTACTTATCTTCTGAGCATCTGCTTAGAAAATAAAACAGCATGCCATTTTGACATCCAAGAAAGTGCTATAAAAAGTCTGTTGCTATGTTTAAATGCCTACACTCAGTTGCCATAGCAATAAAAATCTCAAAAAATGATGTGCAAATTACCATAGTGCATTACCAGCCCTTTCTGAGACAGGGAGATTGTGAGACTGAGAACATGATAAAGATGCTCAATATATTAGAGGGTGGAGCCACGTAGTTCCAGGTGCCCTGCCAGCAAATCTGTGAGCAAAGTGTGGCCTAACTCTACAAATCCCCAAGTAGCTGTGTGAAAAGTGGTTGAATCCCTACTTAATTCAGTTGCTTCTTCATGACTTGTGTGACACAGAGTTCAATACTTTGAGCAACTTCCCCTTTCTCTGCCAGAGAAGTTGCTGAAAATGTTGACCTTTCCCTAGATTCCTCTGGTCCCATGATATTAAGTGTGAAAATCAAAATACAGAGTGCATCGGACTGTGTAGATTTCCTCCCTGTAGCGTTACAATAGTCGGTCTGAAATGCCCTTGCTCCTGAGGCAGCTATGGGAACCCTGCTATCAAAAAGAAAAGAAATGAAATAGTAGCTAATGGAATCCTTAGCATCTCTCAGCGGCTCAGAGCCTTGAACATTCAGTTGCTTCTTGAAGAGAGCAGGAAATTCAACTTCCTTCATCAAACATAGCAAGTGAAGGAAGGCATGCTGTTTTGGCAACTGTAAGCTCAGTTATGGAATTGAATTGCTACTTTAGGCATTTCTATGCCTTTTTCGCCCTTTTACTGAGAAAGAAATTAGGGAAGACTTGGAAAAGCAGGAACCTCGTTTGAAAGCAATATGACTGTTCTTTTCCTTTTATTCCTAACTGCTTGAAGAAACCTCTAAGGTTCCAATGGGCTTGGCTTGAAGTGCATAAGAGTGTGCTGTTCAGTTTGGATATAGTAATCCACAACAGTCACATAATTATTTAAAGTGTTTTCCTTAATATATGCTTTCAAGTGCGATTGAGAGGTCTGATATCAAGAATGTATCAGTGGTAGAAATACATATTTTAAGTTTTTGTTTCAGCCGTTAGATGATGGTTAATGCTTTTGTTCAAGGGTGTCTTGTGCTGGTGAATGTATAGATGAAGTGATTCTTAGAGGCACTATGGTACTCTGTAGTTTGAAGGCACACCTAAATCCTCTCATACTTCTAAGTACATTTGGGCTACTTTGTTTTTGTAAAAAGTCTGAATAAACTGCTACCACGTACATGACTTATAGTTTTTCACAAAATGAGAGTTGCAATGTTACTTAGGTAGTAGCACCTCTCTCATTTCTACCACAGAATAGCTCGTATTGCAACCGCATGATAGTATTTTTCTGTAATGAATTTTGACCACATTACGATTTAATTCTAATATTTCCATTTTGGCTTTAACTGTTGAGAAATTTCACATTTTGTAGTTTTGTAGCTGCACAAACTTCCATGCACATGGAAGCGTGTGTCTTTCTCAACCTCTATGTGGGTTCTTTGTTTACTTTCCTTCTCAACTGTTCTGCATGGGGCCCTGGACAATCACCTTCCAAATGGGTTTATTCTTACACAAAAATGTCAACAGGACTGGTTGTGGCTTTGTGTTGGTTTTTAATAGATGTCATAGTGGAGTCCAAATGTTAGATCCACAAATATTTATTGATAGTTCAAATGTTAGATCTATAAATATTTGATACTTATTAAATTTTTCTTAGAATTCCAGTTATTATCTTTTCTGTCAAGCTTGGGAGATGCTTCTGTGGTTACATACTGTGCCTGTAAAATTAGCATATCTATGCTTCATTTACAATAATGTAACTTTTACTGTTGGCAATATGTGGTTATATGAATAACTTAATTGGGGAGGAGAATACAGTAGGAGGAGATATGTGAAACTTTCTGTGTAGCTTTTATGTTTCATGAAACAGTCAAATACTTGAAATACAGAAACATGGTTTTCCTTAGAAGTATGTCCTAGGTGTATAGCACCCTCATCACGATTGTTGCAATGTCAGTTTATTCTATATTTCAAAGCTATTCTGTATAGTCTCTCTTTTGGATGCTGTACCCCTGAACTTGCATCCGCCATGCAAGTGCACACTGCCTGATACCTGCCGTTCCCTGGCTCAGCTTTGACTGGAACTGTTCACCAGCTTCAAGAAGTTATTGCAGTGCTGGGGCAAAGAGGGAGAGTAGAACAGACAACATGGCTGCTTAAGGTTTTTTTGAGGAAAAAAAAAAATTATGTGGCTATTGGTTAGAGACACACTTCTCATATATTGTCCACTAGCCTTCTTTAAGCGTTAGCTATGCATTTATTCTTTCCAAAATCTATTTTTGGTTTTGTTTTCCTTGGAATAAAGATGGTGCTGTTTTTCTGGTTGTCAGCCAACTATCCTTCTCCCTTTTTCCCTGCCCTCCCTCGTTCCCTCCCAGTAGCCTTTGAACTTGTCCAACTTGTTGAACTTGGCAAGCGAGGATCTCAGAAGTATTAAATTCCTCCAAGTGAAAATCAGTGGTGTGGTAGGAGAGGAGGGACCCAGCTTAGTGCTGCTATGGGGGAAAGGCTCTACTGTGAGCTGAAATCATCACCGATTCTCTTTGATCTGCCAGCTGACAACCTGGCATGTGCGAAGCTCAAAACCAGGCACAGCAAATGCTGTCTCTTGTCCCTCCAGACTGGCAGGAGACTAGGAGACAAGCAGGCTTATTATAATGAGAGAGATAAGATGGAAAATCATTAAAATGAAGTACCTGAAGAACAGGGATTTTTTTTGCTCACCAACTTAGAAACAACTTGTTTCTTAATGTAGAGAGACATACTACAAAACTGTGCACTGCTAACTTTATTTTGGAAAACTTTTTGCAAATGTGTGTGAAATGGATCATGAAAGCTACATGCTGATAACTCTCCTGTGATTTCACACAAAGTTCTAATAGTTGGTGGCAGTCCATATGTTTGTCATCTTTCCAAGGCCTGCCAGAACACTGTTAGATTGTGAAACAGACCCTCATCTATTTTGCAGGTATTTTCATCAAGGCTCCAATGACTAAAGGAAAAAGATCTGATGTTTCTAATTTGTTGCAAACAAGCTATAGACTCTACTCAGTCTCCTCTTCAGGCATGTCAGTCAGGCTCATGGGAATGTTGTTAGTGGACAGGTTCTTCCCATGGCGAATAAATCTCAGCCGGCTGGGTAGAAGTAGACATTCTAATTAGATTTTCCTTATATAACAGATGGTTTGAAGCTCAGCCAGGGAGAGTAAAGTAATATCCAGAGACAGCAGCCTTCATCTGCTTTCTGGTCATCTGGAGAAGGCAGCTGAGGATTGAGAATCTCTTCTCTGAAAATTTCCTGGTATCTGAAGTGGCTTCTCCACTAATGATGTCTGTTCATTTGTGCACATATGAGGTCAGTATGTAAACTCTAAGGTTGATGGAACTCCAGGAGTCCCACATCATGGACACTGTTGACTTGCACCTGCTCCTTTAGGTACCCTTTTAATCACCTGTTGTAGAGTTAGGTTTTTCTTGAAAATATGCAGCAAAATACTGGACTCTTCCTCTGACGATTACTCAGAGTATGCAAATACCAGTTTTATGGATCAGATCGTATGTACTTTATTTCCCCCACCCCCCATCTTGATTTCATGTGGTTTCAAAAACATTGGGAAAACCACACTAAACAGATGCTCACAAAAACAGAGATTGTGATCCCGTTAAAGAACTCCTCCTTTGGCTTCCTGCTCACTTTAGAAATTTCTAGAGGCCCTTTTTGTCAAAGTAAAAAATGGCAGAATAAGATCTCATTTGTTCTTAAGCAAACTGAGTAGATACTTTATTTCTGTTTGTCGCTGATTAGTTATTCTGTGATTATTTGAAAGAAATTAACCTGTGGTAACATCCTGTTTTCTTTCTTTGCTTGATCATCTGTTGGGAAGGAGTTGTTTGTTTTGCTTAAACAAACAAATGAAAAAAACCCTTTTCTGTCTAGATAACATTAAATTTCTTTCCTTTTGTGTTTAAAACAGGAAGCTCTTGCCTGCAGCATTCAAAGCATCAGCCTGCTGAATTTTCACTGTCCTTTCTTCACCTGTGCTACATGGCACTATGCTGACCATGACAGTGCCAGACTTTAAATTCCTCTGATAGGTAATATCTAGCTTTATGGTTGTATTTTAAATTTTACTTCTGTTATTTGAAACATTTGTGCTAATTTCTCATTTGCGGGTCTCATCCAGTGAAGTTAGTAGGCATCTTGTGCATGTAAGAGTTATACAGGTCACCTACTTGTTTTTCTGACAGTTTTAAATATCTTAAAAATATTTTTAAGTATTTAAAAAAAAAATTGATCGTGTTTTTTGGTTGATTAACGTATGTTGACCATTTGCTAGGTTTTTTTTAATTAAGTGCTGCTTCATAAACCAATTTTAATTAAATTGTTCATTAAAAAAATAGTATAACAGTTACAGATGAGAAGATATGGAATGCTAAGAAAATATTTCTATAACACCAATTACTGTGTTTGTACATTCTTCTACTGAGGCCAACACTGACAGCTTGCTGTCTGTGAAAATGTTAATCCTTTGCAGTCCAGATCAGAAAATACAGTCAGTGAATGAGAAGATAAAAATAATTGTTGCATTTCCTAACTAACATCCAAACCTATATTTTTGTCCATAACTATCAGACATAATTCCCACAGAGTTCAATGCTCCACCTAGATGGATTTTCAGGAAGGGAAGTTACTTCATGAAACTCAGTATGTAACTGTACGTTTTTGCCAACTGGAAGTGCAATGTGGTTTGGGTACGGGACAAAAGTGAGATTTAGTTCAGAAAGGCAGAAGACCAGACAGCTACTATTAGATAACACTACGAGGTTTAAGATAGTGAATTTAATAATTAGGACCTATCCTGATGCTGTATTATACAATACCAACGTCTGATAAACAGTTCAGGTGATAAAGTAGGATACAGTGGCTGGTTTCACTTAAGTGTGTCAGGGAACAATAATTTCTTCTTCACAGTGGTAAATCTTAACTAAATTAGCAGGTGTTTATTTGAAAAAGCTGAAGAATTATGTTGCTAGTGTTTCAAATGTTCTGAGCTTCTTAAATAGGTCTTTTGGAAAACAAACACCCCCAAAATCTCAGCTTTCCCGAAATATTTGCAGGACAAAGTAAAATATGTGCTGTTACACAGTGTAAGTATACCATGAAGAACCAGATCTTTGGTGGTCGGAACTGAACTGTTGCATCTGTCACTTTCTTAACACATGGTTCTAGTATTTTCTGCAGTTACTTGTGCTATGAAGTAAATGGTTTAAATTAGTGAATCTTCAGTGTTCTGCTTGCTCAGTTATAAAGATTGGGTAACAACATAAAACATATTCAGCATGTTTTCAATACACAGACTTCTCTAAGGGATATTAACCCATCATAGTAAGGGTTACAACTGTGCAGCTTTGTGCAAAGAACTTCTGCATGCCTTTGCAGAGTAAATTGACTTGAAAAGTTGTGTGACTTGCGCCTGCCTGATTTTTGGCTTCATGTAGTTGCAGATATACAAATGAAGACAGAGTGCAAACCTGATGAGTAAACTAAGGAAAATGCCATTAGTCCACTCTGCTGCAAAAATTGAAGAAGAAAATATGATTTTTAATACCAAAAGCACTAATATTGTGTAATTGGTTACTCTGACATTGAATATTCATGAAGCTCTGCAGCACAATGTTCAGTTAAGGTACTGGCTGTAATTAAAACAAGCTACGTGATTGAAACCTGTTTTTTGCTTCAACTTAGTTCAACTTAACTTGCACTTAGAATTGAGGCATTTTTTCTTTCATGTGGGTGACAGAAAAGTGGGGTACCATTCACTCAGAGTGGCAAATGGTTGGTTATGGAAAGTATTGTAGTTACCCTGTTTATCTCCTAGATTCTGTTGTTTCTTTCAGAAAATCATTTCTGAGTTAACTAGATAATGAGAATTTTGGAAAAAGAAGTCATAGCTAGCTCTGACTTTAAGTATTTCCTTTAACAAAAGCAGAAAAATTGTACGTTCAATTAGTAACTTTATCCTCTTTGTTCTGTAAAAATATACTTGTTTTTTTCTTCAAGAGGGTTAAAACCAAAAGACTTGGAGGGAACGCTTAGAAAATGAATTTGTGAGTTGCCATTAAGCACCATGGAAATTAAAATAAACACTGTTCTAACTAAGAAACATTAACAATAACAAAAGCTTGTGTTGGAAAAAATCTTTACATGCCTTAGAAACACGTTCAACACAATTTGACATCATCTTATTTACACGGATCGAACAGTATCATTGTATTGATTTATCTTTAGATAGTTTTGTTTGTTTGTTTTTAACTGATCTAGACATTCTGTATCTTGATTGTTAAGCTAGCTTGGCAAGTGTTACTTGTTTGTGGTCAGTTGTTATATATTATAAAGACAAAATAAAGGAAGGATATGAAAAAAAGATTAGTGGAACATACATTAAGTATTTATAGAACACCTAGTAACTCCAGTTCTAGCTTTCTTATTTCTTTCAATTTGTGAGGCAAAACTATTGGGCAGATAGTTTCCTAATGACTGCAGCCTGGGATTTGGATAGTAAAAGAGAATTAAGATTTTAATTCTTAAGAATTTAATTTCTTAGCCAACAAATTTAAGAATTAAGAAAAGGATGGAAGCTACCTCTCTTTAGCCCACTATTCCTTTGTCTGCCCCAAGCAGTTTATTTGGAAGGAAATCTGAAGTAAATCACTTCAGGGAAGGGACCTATATTAAAAAAGGTTAATTTTAGCCTAATTAGATTTGTTTTCCTGGGCTTTCCTTGCAGGCAGCTGAGAAGAGAGAGGTTCTTCCAGAGTGCAATTCAGAGAGACTAAATAAAGTTCCTGATTATAGAGCAGGAACTTAAGTTGACTTAAAATCAAGCAAAAAACCAACCAAATTTTGTGGCTGATATATAGTATTTTTGGTGTTTTTTGGTTTGTTTGTTTGTGTTTTGTTTTTGTTTTTTGTCTTAATTGAATACCTCAAGGTGGAAAGGCCATCCATCGTATCTGAAACTTTTTTTTTTTTTTCCCCCCCAATATTTCCTTGCCTACTGAGACCTGATTCTTATACTGGCTGAGCTAGAAAGAAATATTAATTGGAGAAAGAGAAAAGCTGCTTCCAGCCTCTATCTCAGAAAGTCTGATGTATTCATTTGCACTCTACTGGTATCGAATCTGTGGGAGAAAAAACAGTGGGAGTTGTGAGAGCATCTTAAAAGGTCCCCCCAGTTTGTACCGCGGATTTGAGAAGAGATTATTTTCCTGTTTTTTCTGACTCAGCCACACGTGAGGTGTTGGGAGCAGGGCTGTAGGCCACACCATGCAACTGAATATATGTGGCAGGTAAGGGGATGGCAAAGGAAGAAACTGGTAGGCTAAGATAATAAGAAGGAAAAAAGATGGAGAATGGCAATAATCCTTTGTAATCGAGGGGTGTGTAAATCTTCGAGCCAGTCTCAGTTTCTCAGTCTTCCGGGGAAAGAAGGGAAGAAGATTCTATACTGGTTTTCATCTGTGTTTTCGTGCAGCTGTAAAATTGGGAATGTCAGAGTGTGTGTGTGTGTGAGCAAATGTGTGTATGTATATGTAACACTGCAGAGTTCGAAAGGTGCTGGCTCACTGTCTTTGTTCCTGTGAAATCCAGTGCTTCTATGATGAATTTTCAAGAACTGAAAGTACTCTCAGTGACCTTCCACCCAAATAGCCTCTTAAACACATCTCAAGTTTGTTTATATGCAAGAATCTAAAATGTGACAAAGCAGGGAGATGCCAGACATTCTTCAGACTGAGATATGTTTACTCCTTCAAGAAGGTTTCTTAGGACTCCTGCACAGTACCATCCTATGGCAGCAGCATATTAGCCCTGGCTGTGGTCTGAGCCTGTACTGTCCTGTATTGACTAGAAAAATGTAAGAAAAGTCTTTTTTTCCCATTACTTTCTTCTCTCTGATGTTCTGTCCATTCCTTCCTTCAGCATTGCTGATTGCTCATAATGGTCATAAAGGCAATTTTTCCTTTGTTCACTTTCTCAAAATCATTTTCTTTCGGAAATTGAATCTAGTTCTACCAGTGAACATTAGAACTGCATATCCAGGTCATGCAAACTATTCACCTAACTGCACATGAGGATCATGTTTACATTACACCAAAAGCAGGAGCATTCTTTAACCTCGCTCTTTTCAAACATCTGCAGGTCAGGCCTTTCCAGATCCAGAGGCTGTACCTCTCCTCTGAATGCATCTAATCCCTTTTTGAACTCAATTATATGCTCCAATTATTTTTCAACTTCTTGTGATAACAGTTTCACTTAAGTAATTATATACTGCGTGAAGGAGCTTTTTTTGTGCTTAAACTATTGCCTAACAACTGCTTTTGTCATCCTCATCTTTGTGTATTGTGAGGAATCGTTAGCAAATAACGGGCCACCCTCTCCAGTCTGTCTGTGATTTTTTTTCTTTTAATTTCTAACCTGTTTCTATCCAGAAGTATCCATTCTTCACATTGAAGTGCTCTAGTCTTTTTTTGCATGGAAACCATTTACAATTTCTGACCATTCTTTCTTCTGTGTACCCTTTGTATTTTTGTTGCTGGTTTTTTTTTTTTTTGAGATGCGACTAGAAATGATGTGAGCATAACATGCTCTTAATCTATGTTGTTTCTAATTATTTCGTACTAATCATTAAGATTTTTGCCTTTTGGTTGCTGCTGAATGCTATTTTCGGAGAACTAATCAAAATTATTCAGATCTTTTTCCTGACTGGTGTAACATAATAATGGGCTCTGATTTAGCTAAGTATATTTTATGATTATTTTTCCCCACGTGCAATGGCTTGCATTCTTTAGCAGCGTATTCCACCTGTCATTTTATCATTCAGGTGCTTAGTATTCCATAGACTGCCTTGACTGGCTTTAGATCTGATTTTCCTATCTCAGCTTTAACCAGCTTTACACACCCTCTTTTCCAGATTCTTCATGACTGAGTGAACTCTGCAGCACAAAGGCAGATCTGTAACTCCTGCCCTTTGTTTTCTTCCTTAAATTACAAGAGGCCCTTCCCTCTGTGAGAGCAGTATTTCCTTAAGAGGTTGGGTAGACAGCTGTGTCTAAACCTCTCTTTGAAAATACATGTTAGCTGTATTAACATGCTTGTTGACTTATGTAAAGAAATTTAATGAAATAGCAGAGTTTGGAATGCTGTACAGCTCTGTGTTAATTTATCATTCTCATATCTGCATCTATTTAGTAAAAAAAATTACATTTATTTCTTATGTAGGATAGTTATTGTCCTGAAGTTAGGAACTGGGATGGAAGCCTTAAATGATAATAAAATTATAAAGCAATCAGTCCTCAAAGAAGAGATTTGTTTTGTTTTGGCATAATAGCAAAGCACTTCAGTGTCAACATCAAAATATTGAGGGAGGTGTTTGGAAAGAATGAGCATTATTCATTGCTTTTAATGTTTGCCTTTATCTCAGTTTCTTTGAAGTTTGTCTTCTTTTTTTTTTGCCCTTCGCTACATCAGGTAGTTAATGTGCAGCATTTTGTCTCTGCATTTGCCAGAATATTGTTCAGAGGCATTTTAAAACCTGAAAATTTGTTTAACAATGAAGCTTTTGAAGCATTGGTACTTCAGCATTTCTTCTATTTTAGATTAGTCTTATCAATGTAGTTCTATGGTATTGTTAAAATAACAATGACTTGCTATATCTTCTTTTAAAGCATATTTTCTGTTCTAACTTGGCTTGTATTTTTTATTTCATCATATATTAGAATAATTGAATCTTTTTCATTCCATAACTTTCTACAACTGTTTTAAATTTAAGATAAAGTAACCAGATTCCATTACTTTAATATCACTTCGTTTACTTTATTCAATAGAAGGAAAGAATTAAAAAATGGTAAGAAAATAAATCTTAATGCATACAGATTATATACTTATTGTATACAAACTGTTTATAAGTAGGCAAATACAGAATAGCATTTTGTCTGATTTCTATATAAAGTTATAAAATGATGGCCTGGAAAGATGAGTTCTAGTTGATTTAGCTGAATATCAAGATGTGATTGTGCTGCTCCTTCACCACATTGTCACCTTGCTCCTCTGCCAGAAGTTATCAAAGGTTTAGCAGCTGCAACGGAACAGGACAGATCATACAACCTCAGTCATTAGCAGCTTCACTAACCTACTGGTTGTGAACTGAGATGAGTGAAAGGCAAATGTGCACCGTATTCACTTGCTCTCACTGTAGGGATAGTGCACCGTGGAAGAGATGCAGAGACCAGCTGGAGTGGGATCTTCTGTTTGTGTTGCAAATCTTGACCCGTGATGTGTTCCGCTTTTGTTTTAAAGTCTCTTTCATGGATAAATTGGCTCCTTTTACCCATTCCTCACCTCTGCTATTGTTGTTTTAGGTTTTGAGGCCAAAAATTTAAAACCTATCTATAAAATGTAAACCTCAATGCCTATAATTCTCTTTCCCTGCAGAAGTAATTCTCTGGTTTAAGCTCGCTCTTGGCTAGGGGCTCCCTGTGCACAACACTGATAAAACCATAATGAATGAGTGAGGGTTTTTTTAGAGGTTGATGAGATGAGATTGTGCATCAAGCTGGTACATTGTTTTTGGATCAGCTCCTGGATACAACCAGTGATGGAATGGTGTTGGCTAAATAATGTTATCAGGGAAAGATTTTGAGAAATTGAACATAAGGAACATTTTGCTACATTTGGCTTGTGCTATTCCAGAAGAGCAAAGCTGTTGTTTGCCTCAAAGCTTTGTTCTGAACTGTCTAATTACCCAGAAAAATGTGGCTTTTTGGTACAGTACATGCCAGTCAATCCATAAAAATTCCTTTCTTGTTCTGATAGCTTTGATCTTTGTTATTAACTTTCCTAGTTCTTGGTTTTGGAGAACAATAGCTGAAAACCACAAAAATAAGGTTAGTAAACCATCTGTTCTTAAAGACTCAGAGTTTTGTATTGGCTAGCTTTCTAAACAAAATGAAAAGTTGTTTTTCTTACTGCGCTTTCCAGCAGATGCAAACCAATGAGGATAGTTTCCAAATTAGAGTGCAACCGTAAAGCTCCTGAATCTAGAACTTTAGCAAGTAACCAAAATGGGCCTCATTTTCTTCCATATGAATACTCATAAATCCTGCTGAGAATTTAAAACTAAGAGAAATTACCTACTTCATTCACTTAAATCTGCTCTTAGGAGTTTAGCTTTGATGTTGCACATTTGAAAATGCTGACTTCAATGTAGTGCATGCTCAGTGTACATCCGTGTTTCCTCAAAGTGAGGAAACCAGCAGTAGGTGGTTAAATTCTTCTTTGGGTCCTCTGTTAGTATGTTGAAGGTCAAGCAGTATAGAAGATTGAGCTGCTATTGGAGTGGATGGGCTAAGAGAGCTCTGCTCTTCTAAGGATACCTGAAAAATAAAATGTTGAGCTATCACTTTTTTTGCATTACCATGTTTTCCCAGTACTGTGATTCTGTAGGTAAAGACTTTGTATGATAAATATGGTGGAAAGGCAGCTCTGGAAAATCTTTTTTTTGTGTGTGTACTAGCAATAATCTCTTGTCCCTCATTCTGTATTCCCATGAAGCCTACCGATGGGCAGAGCTTTGAGAACTCAGGAAATGGGAGCTGGCTTTTCTTTTCTCATGAACAACTGTTTACTTTCATTTTCTGACCATCTTTTCTGCAAGTCAGCAAATCTTTCTGAAATGATAAGCAGTATACTTTCTCCCTTTCCCCACATTAAAGATCTCAGGTTTGGTTTTGCTGACGCTACCTCATCTGCATGTCAAATAAGGATAAAACAAGGGCAAATTATTTCTCCTGTAATTTTGGCCGTAGGTGCTAGACTGCAGCCACTGGAAAATCTCCTTCCGGTCGACTTTCTATTCCTTGATTGGACCACATATAGTTGAGGTCAAATAGCTGAGTTTGGCATCTAAGAGCAGGAGAGAATAATGATGCTTAACTCCTTGAGTCAGAGATACAGAGATTACTTGAGAGAAGCTTGCAAGTGCTACCTGAGATTAAGTCTCCCTCCTGAGATACTGAGATTTTCAGACTAGGGACAGTAGGCAGAACCTTACTTTTAATTAATCATTGAAGTATGTGTGTAGTTAGCTAGTTGTAAAGCTAATATGAAGTACTGCTCTATTGAAAGTTTCAGTCAGAACTCAGCTGCCCTTAGTCTTTTTATTTCAAGGACTTGTTCGCGTTGGGAGTTTGGAACATGCACCAATTCAGATCAGAAATCAGAACAAAGTATGGAAGGCCATAATGTGGGCTGCTTGCAAAAGGGTTTGTCTCACAAAGCTCACCAAATATTATTTATGACTGAGGTTTAAATCAGGGTTGTGGCTGCATTTTGAAATACCCTTCTAAAGAATGCAAGTGAATATTTTATTGTATACAAACAGCTGTGTCATGAGCATGCCTAATGGAGCAGTTTCAGTGCTAACGTGCTATTTCTGTATGATGTGTAGAGTTTGCAGTATTTTACCTCAGTCTAAATTACTACATCATTCTTTCTGATAGAATACCTATGCAGCCCTCAACTTATTGAATCAAGTACTCTTTGGTTTCACCTTGAAATTGCTAACTGTCTCAATTAGCACAATTAGTTGAAGAAGAAACACAACTTTGAGGAAGTTGTTGCTCTTTCAGCTAATATATGTATCTCTTCAGAGAGTCATCCAATCCATTGCTAACTTGGATAGTAAAATACTAAGTGAATTTCTTTGCTGAATTCTGCAGTAACAGGCTGGTCTTTCTGTCTCCAGATATTGTAGGTCTTTGTTTTAAAATCACAGTGAAAAAAAAAATATTAAAAAAAAAGAAGCTTCCTACAAACTTCTGAAAGTCTGACTTTATAATACAGAAATTGAACTGTCCAGTAAATAGGCTGCCTCTTCCCATCATACCTTTTAAAAATTCAATTCAAATGAAAAAACAAATCAGTTTGGAAATGCTTACTGTAAGAATTTCATAATGTGAAAATAATTCTGTGTGACTACATCTGAAAGTACTCTTCAGAGTATTTTTGATATGGTCCCAGGAGCATACTTACAGTAACAAGGAATAACACAGCCCACAGAAAACAGCAGATAACTCAGCAATGCAGTCAAAAGACCTTCTGCAAAGTATGTTTGTATAATCCTGTATTGCTTTAATAGATCTTTTGAGCAAGAACAGAGCTTTTGGCCCTGATTCTGCATTGACATTACACCTGAATGACACTGAGAACTTCTTTCCCCACCTCTCTTTGGATAATACTGAAATGAACACTCCTCCATTGTATGATTAATCTTTTTTTTTAAATTATTGTTAGGTTCTGTTTCTGAACCAAGATACTGATAAGAGAAACTGGTGTATCTACTGGCTTTCAAGTTGTTTCTATTTCCAGCAAAAGAGCTTAAAAGATGGCATTACAAAATGTTATTGCTTATTCACAGTTCTATATCATATGTTATCAGGAGGGAAGAGGTATGTATGTTGGGTTTTTTTCTTCACAGACAGCTAGGCCTGCAGAATCAATATCTAATCTAGGGATAAAATTGGACTGGTTCTAGCAAAAACAACATTCCTTGTGATCTGATATACAGCCTCCTTGTATCCAAATTGGGACATTACAGTCTAGGTGAGTGAACTCCCAGATCAGTGGAAAAAGCAGCTGAAAAATTAGATTCAAACAATGTAGTCAGTTCATACTACTGACATTACATGTCACCTGGCATTACCAGTGAAGTTCCTTGAGGGTCTATCTGTTTATTAGATTGGAGGATGAGTAGGAATACATTTTCATCACATGTAGGTTACCACACCTGGTTTTGGGCCCCCAGGATTTTGATAAACTTGAGCAAATCCAGGGAGAGCCGCTATGGTAGTCAGGAGGCACACATGCTGTGAGGGGATGCTGAGGGAACAAACTGGTGCTGCTGAGCCTGGCGAAGAACCTAGTTGCAGTTTTGCAATACTTCAGATGTTACTAAAAAGATGAGCTCAGGCACTTTACAGAGGTGCATGGCAGGAGAATGCGAGACAATATAATCATAAAGTACAACAAGGGGTCTTCTGATTGCATGTGAAGGCAGGGAGGGGGGTAATTAAGCACTGGATCAGTGCTACCAGAAATTCTGCAATTTCTGTCCTTGAGAGTTTTCAAGTTCCAACTGGACAAATTCCAAAGCAACTTAGTCTAGTTGCTTCAGTGCTGACCCTGCTTCAGGGAGGAGGTTGGTCCAAATGACCTCCCAACCTGCAGAATTCTTTCGTTCTGGGAATTGATCCTCCAGTCTGGCTATCATACAGTAACATAAGTGAACTGTAGTTAAATAAGCAGTCAGCAAAGTCCCCACAATGGCTGATTATTTGAATACTATAGTTATTCTTTTCCTGCTGTACAGCAATACTGAAAAAACTCAGTGGAGTTGGATTCATAATTCTTTTATCATAAACAGGGAGGTGAGACACATTCATGCTCTTTTGGGTGTGCTGATTTTTACAGTGCAAAAAACCCCATGTACATGTGCCACTAAAGTAAGCAACTGTGATTCTGATTTTGTCCAGGAAGAATAAAATGAGAATACGACACTAATTTAGCTGCTTTGCCATTTGTCTATGCAAGATGGAGAGCTGAGTGTAATCTGCCTGCTTGAAAGACCACAATAGCGTTTTAGGATCCCAAAGAAAGCTATTTATTGTGAGTTTGTTCAACAAAGTGTGCCCTCTGGGATTACTCTTTGTAACTGGGAAAGAAAGAATTTTGTTTAATTTCTTCATTTGGAAAATTTTTTGCTTGACTAGCAACAAGACTCCTGGGTCACTAAGCAATCATGTTCTGCCCTAATTGCCTTCAACTTATTTATATTTCTAAGTTAGTCCTCTGGTAGTCTTTATATAATTTGGGAAAAAAAAAAAAAGTAGATATCTGGCTGTCCTGGAAAACAGAATAGTTTACAGAGTGCTTATATGTAAAAAAAGCATTTGAAAATATTGCTTCGTTTAACAACCTTAAGGTTTTTCTTAAACAAGAATGAATCTGTACCAAAGGACAAGCACGTGATATTTTTTTTCTCCTGATCTTGTCTGTCTCCCCTCCCCAAAAGCAAATTTGTTCTCTTTTTACATTAACTAAGAGTATAGTCAAGTGGCACTTTTGAGGAAAATATTATCTCAGGTTCCCAACTCTGCCTACATCATAGTCAAAAATAAATGCATAACTAGAATGTGATGTATAATACATGCAGTCCAGACAGTAGAAAGATATCTAGGTTTCTCCAAATATGTGAGAAGGAGTAGAAGAAAAAAAAAACCAAACAATAAACCCAAATGACTCTGTTATGGAGTACATGATGCTCATTTAGGCAAAAGCATGTTTGATGGCAATATTATCTGTTGGTATTATTAATACTATCATCATTAGCAATTTGTGTTGAGCGATTTATCAATGCATAGGTCCTCCACCAGGGGGGTCTTTCAGGACCATGGAACAAAGATTGATGCTGCTTCCTAAGCAAATTTACATGTTTCTTTCAAATAGTAAGTTGTTTATGGAGGAGGAAGAGAGCAACATTTTTTCTTACATGTCATTTTGAATTTTTTTTTTTTTTTCTCGTATTTTAAGGTCACTGCCTTTATGCTGTAGGACAATAGGTTTTTCTCAAGATACTTTCTAGCTCTAGTTTCCTTTTGAACTACCCTCCTGAATGACTCTTAATGTACTGTTCTCCCACTCTTATCTTCACACCTTCTTATATGCTGTTCCTTATGCTTAGAAATCCTTATTCTCCAAGCCAAATATCCACCCACTCCATGTTCACATTCTTCCTTTAAACTGCATTTCCTTAAAGTCTGTCCAAAGTAATCTGCAAGTTAAGAAACATATCAACCCTGCCTTGAGAGCTGACAGTCATCAGATTTCCTAGTGAAGGCTGAATTCTTTAACTTGTGCATAATACTGAATAAATCAGGGCCTAATTTTTCCTTAATATGACATGTACTATCTTTTTCACCAAATATACATGTATTTTAAAGTACCCCAAAGTTCAGCCCAACTGGTTTCCTAGAGGACACCTGGCCGAGCTCTGCTGCATGGTGTCTTATTCTTGTCATTCCAGCTGAAAGCCCACTGGTGGAAAAAAATGGGGTCAGTAAGAAGTAGGATGAGGTAAAATTTTTGTTTGCAAGTTAAGAGAACTTCTGGAAACAGCTGTCTATGAATTATGGAGTGTTAGAGGTTTTTTGCATTGTGGGGTTTTTTTTTTTGTTTTTTTTTGTTCATTTCTGGGGTGGTTTATGTGTGTATGGGGTGATGTTTTTTGTGGGTTTTTTGTTTGGTTGGTTTTGTAGGTTTTTTCCTCCCTACAAAACAGGGGGAAGAATTGTTGAAATGATAACAGCAGATTTGTTTAGAAGTGATTAGTTGAAATGTGAAGTGAAGGAGGCATATCTAAAAACTTCTGGATGCTAAGGTCTGTTAGGCAGCTTTGACTATTTCATTACCTAGTCTGGCATGCTTGTGCACTTTGTTCTTCATGTGTAGTGAAGGTTTGTTATGTGGCTTTGGAAGACAATTTCCTGTGAAGTAAAGGATCTACCGTAATTAAAAATTTTAAATCTCTAACTGGTTCGTTGTTGGAGAGCTTCCTCTGGATAAGGATTTGAACATAAACCTTTAGTAAGCTCAGTGTGATAGATATCTGGCTTTCACTATTATGTTTTGAAAGATGAACGTGTGGCTTCATATTCATTTCAATTTCTTTTACTTTCTGAAAAAACTTCTTGCTTTGGTCTAAGAAATATGCATGAGTACTTGGAGAGCAAAAGAAGAACAAAACAGCATGTAGATAGCAAACAAAGAAAAAAAAAAGGAAAGGAGAGAGATATGTGCATTGTTTTCTCTTTTGCTATGGAGTCCTTGGCCATAATCATTCTCTTTCCTGGAGAGAATGTCTTAAAGGTGACCCTGGAAACAGCTGCCAGTTAAATTAATGTAACTATAGTCTGTGCAGGGTGCAAGCCATTGAGTGAAGGGGAATGGATGGGTAAAAGCTTTCAGGTCCAGAATCACTGAGGAAGTGCCGCCTCCCTTTGGTTCTCCTGCCACAGCCGTCCTGTTGCCTCCAGCACGGCATGTGGGGATGTTCTTGCAATGGCGTGACTGGGGAGAAGCCGTTGCCCCGAGAACCTCCCACATCTGTCCTTGCCCAGAGCTTCCATTGGGAGCTGGGCCCAGTATCGTGGGCACATATTCAACAAGATAAAATATATCACTGGAGTTTTGTCTTAAGCTGTTTAGTTCAAAGAAAACCTCAGAATGAATAAAAACTAAAAATGAACCAGAACGTATTTTTGTGAATTTGTATACGATTCTTAAAACCATTTGTTTTAACAGGGAGGCAATGCTACTTATAACCTTATTTCCTTAAATTATTTTTAACACTAAATAAAAACAAAAACTGAAACCAAAGACTTTGCATCCAAAACAGAGTAATTTATAAAAGTTTGATTAACATAATAATAACTCCTGGTTGCCCCTGAAAAAAAGTAGAATCAGGAAACTTTCAGGTTGCCTGAAATACACTTTGCTTAAATTAAAATATTAAAACCCTTTTTTTTTTTTTTTTTCAATCTGTGTCTAGTAGTCTGAAAACTTGGTGAAATACTGCTCCTCAGTATTTCTAAAATATGTACATTCTTTAGTTACTTGCTAAGCAGCATAAAACTCAGCCTAGAATTCTTGCAAAAAAAGATTGTAAGCCACTCCTCTGATTGCTTGCTGCAAGAGAATTAACACTCAACTCTGACCACTAACAAAACGAAAATTGTAATGACTGTGAAAACAAATGAAGCTGACTGATAGCTTTTCACAGCAAAAAATGCTATTTTCTGATACGGTTGCAATCTTTTAGTTAGTCTTAAATTTCCATTTAACTATGTTAAAATAATTATCTATGAGTGAAATAAAGTCCAATTGATTTTTCTCTTAATGTATCAGGGAAAAGCCTAAAGCTGGGACCAGAGTGGATCTTATTGGAGTTAAGTACATAACTCTGAAAAAACATTATCCATTGGTTATTATTGGTTGGTTATCAGGTTTTTTTATACTCCGATAGAATATTTTAGGTACATAACCAAATGCGTTGTTGTAGGAGTTGATCTTATTGGTAATGGACCACCACTGCTCACCCCCAAACATTTGGCTTTTGGTCTCAGCAGAATATCATAACTACTAGAGAGATTCTCTTGAGTGCGCCCAGTCAGATCAGGCTGGACATACATCAAAAGAACATTTTACTTTCTGCCTGACCCAACTTTTCCTTTCTCTTATTCAAGCAGATTACTAAAAACCATAAAGTTTTGTGTCTTCCTGAGCTACGAGGAAAACAGGAAGCAGAAAAGGAGATTATTTCCTGCCGTGCTGCTCTGTAAAGCAAGTCCTGTCATGTAGCTTGGAGTCCTGGGGCAGACTGTACCCACTGAGTTAGAGACACAGAAATTTTTTAGAAGCTGGGGGATATTTGCTGTGTTTTTCTTACCCTTTTGTTATTTTCTTCCTTTAAAATTTTTTTAGTCACAGAACTATCCACATTTGTCCCTTGTCTCTGAAGTTGCAACCTGGAGGTGTTCTGATTGTCAAGAAGTATTAAGTCACTCAGGAATTCATTTCAGTACTTCTCAGAATGAAAACAAATGCTTTGAATTCACGTAGTGGTTGTGTACGCTTTGCATGGCCCGGTGGTATTGTTGTGTATCTTATGAACAGAAACACCACTTTGTCTTCCAGGTTTTATCTTCTACAGTTGTATGGATATTAATGTGGGTAGAACCCAAGATCATTACTGTTATCACAGAGATGCCTTATATTAGTCCCAAGGCAATGACTCTGTGTTTTGTTAAATGGACCGAAGCAGCATCTTGATATCTTGCAAGCTTAAGTCTTTAATATAAGAAACAAATCTCTTGTCATAAAAATTAAATGCAGTAGGAAACAGTCCATTTTTTCTATGTGGCAGAAAATAAAGTGTTTTTCAATTTCCATGTAGTATCTCTTGTCATGTAGGTTAAGAATGTAAATGAGTCAGCTTTAGTTTGATTTTTATGTTTTCCAGTGAATATTTCTATTATACAAAATTTTTGAAGTTTTAGTGGAGAATATTAAAGGTTTTCTATTCAGATGTTCTGGATATGGTTTTATAGGCTTTGTGTGTTTTGTTACGTTGTTTTTAAAATTTTTTTGAGATAGTGAATGTATGCCAACAGACTCTGTGTATCTTAAATATTATAACCATGCTTTGTGTTTCAAAATCTGTTCTGTAGTACAAACATAAGAAAAGCACTCTGTATTGCTCATGCTTGTTTTGAATGAAATAAGTTTAGTGGGTTTTAAGTACTTCAAAGCTGAAAAACCTAATAGAAAATGCTAAAATAATTCAGTATACTTTTACAGCTATACAAAATGAGTGCAAAAAGATAGCTTTCTAATATGGTAGTGTTTTACAACCACTTTGCAGGACAATGAAGAAAGTGTTACAAAAAGCAGCTCAGAATTGTGGAGTTCAGCTGCGTTCAACAGTATGCAACTCCCATTGTTGACAAATGAGAGTTGCTTGACTTGACTGCAGGCAGTATGAGGTCAAGAAATATTAATAAAATGCTTGCTTAACTGTTTATTTCTGCTTTTATATATATATCCTTGTTGTGATGTGACACAGCGTTTGAGGTCAACTGTCAAGCTCTCAGTGGAGATGGAATAAAGCACCTTTATCTAAGCCTTCACTAATACAGCACTCAGCCGTGACTTGGAGAGGGTAAGTGAGCTGATTATACTTAGCTTTCTCTACTATGGTAAAATGAGTTGCAGAGAGAACACACTGAAAGTCAAGGGCCTCTAAATACTTTTCCCTTTTATGGAATAGAGCTCCCAGATCACCATTTCCTGGAGATTGTACTCTAAGCCTACACAGTGGTAAAAGAAAGTCCTCTGCATTCACTGATCTATATCTGACTACAAATTTGAGCTTAAAGGATCATTTTTTTCCTACCTATTTTAAGCAGCAAGTTTACAATAACAGGCCAAAATGTTAAAAAGCACTCCATCCTCTCATCTCTCTTTCTTTTTTTCTTTAACATTTTTTCTTTATATTGTTTCATCTCAATGTGGGAATAAGCGGAATGTGGTGAATAGGATAGGTAATTTGGTTTGGGTTTTGGTTGTGGTGTTTTTTTGTTTTGGTTTGTTTTTTTTTTTACCTATTTTGTAGGTGCAAAAAGCTCATGCAGACTAAGATATTTGCCCACATCCACTCTTCTTGTGACATGTGAGTTAATCTCTAGAAATATTTAATTTTAAAAGGTGATTTTGAAGCTCCTGCTGTTTCTAAAAGACTAGAATTTTGGGATGGATCTTTTACTCTGATAAAACACTACAATAATCTCATGACATCCCTTGACAGGATAAAGGTAAGCCAGGCAGAGTTTGATCAATGCCTAACAAAATAATCTCAAAATTGTCTTAGTGACTAGGATGCCAAAAAGCCCAACAGAATCCTGGCTTGTATCAGGAATAGTGTTGCCATCAGGACTAGGGAAGTGATTGTGCCGCTGTACTCGGCACTGGTGAGGCCTCACCTTGAATCCTGTGTTCAGTTTTGGGCCCCTCATCATAAGAAGGACATTGAAATACTAGAGAGAGTGCAGAGGAGGGCAACAAAGCTGGTGAGCGGTCTGGAGCACAAGTCTGCTGAGGAGCGGCTGAGGGAACTGGGGCTGCTCAGCTTGGAGAAAAGGAGGCTGAGGAGAGACCTGATCGCTGTCTACAACTGCCTGAAAGGAGGTTGTAGCATGGAGGGTGTTGGTCTCTTCTCCCAAGTAACAAATGATAGGACAAGAGGAAATGACCTCAAATTGCACCAGAGGAGGTTTAGATTGGATATTAGGAAAAAATTATTCATGGAAAGAGTTGTCAGGCATTGGAACAGGCTGCCCAGGGAAGTGGTTGAGTCACCATCCCTGGAGGTGTTTAAAAGGCATTTAGATGAGGTTGTTAGGGACATGGTTTAGTGCTAGAGTTAGTTTAGGTTATGGTTGGACTTGATGATCCTGAGAGTCTCTTCCAACTGGAATGATTCTATGATTCTATGAACATGTACTTATGCACCTTGACTCTTTTTGAGGTGTAGATGTATTTTTTAACCTATCCTCTCAGTATCTTCAGGGACAATATTTACAGTTGTTTCGGTTGGTATCTCACTGTATTGCACGTATTGTTAACACATCATTTCCTTCTTTGACTGAAACATGTTTGTGCTTGTAGAAAGGAGAGAAAGCTGGCAAAGCTAACGGCAACATGATTCCGAGGGCTGTTCAGCTGGCAGATGAGCCAGGCTTAGACTGCATGACTATCCTGGTTCTGTACTTTGTCTTAGGGTTCAGTAAGGCTGTAATCTGGCTTTGTAGATAGAGGTGAGTATTTCTGTAGGTGTCAAGGCTGTACTCCTGCCTAAAGCTCTCCTGAAGAAGAAAAAAAATGTATCTTCCAGGGAAATACATTTTCCAAGGACATTTCTTTATTTTCTTCCCTTCCCTTCTTGTTCATGTTTATGAGATAGAGATAAAGATAAGCCTCTCTAATTCTTGTTAGAGTGTTCTCATAAAACCTCTTTTTTCTGTATATTTTTACTCTCATTGACATTTACTGGGGCTATTTTCATTGCCCAATCAAATAGGCATAAGGTCACTTCAGCGGTGACGGAAGAAGAACATTTATTCACCTAGTATCTTAAGGTTCTATCATTTCTAAACCTACTAGTATCAGAAGGCAGTAATTGATACAGAACATGGCAGAACTCGTTGCATAGCATGGAGCAAGAAGATGGCTCCACTAGTTGTATCTATTTGATTTACAAGATGTTATGTTTGTGCTGGTTAAGCATCATAAAGTCTTTAAAGGATCTGGACTGCTGATTTTAAGAACACTATACAGATTAGAAATAAGCTTTTAGATTGAAAAAAAAAATAAATTCAAGAGTTCTAAATCATATAGCTTATGAATTGAACTATGTCCTTATATATTTTGTTGAAATACTGATAAATTGTAATTGTTAGAGGACTATAGCAGTGCAGTCAAGATGTGCAAAAACTGCATTAAAGAGGCCTCAGAATATGAATAATTATAGACAGGCTTACACAGCTCCAGTACAGTCCTCAGCACTGGGGTTTTCTGGAGAGATGTTAGGAAAAAATGGAAAGTCAGAAGAAGAAAATTTCCTACTGATCAGTACCACAAAGATTTGGAGTTTTTTCTTATTTGCAGAGATAGCTCTGTAAAGAAGTCAGGGTAAGGTTCTAATTGTGTCAGAGATGGGCTGAACTCAGTCCACTCTAAATCTGGGGGTTGTTAAGGTGGCATCAGGTCATCTTTCTCCCCTCCATTCTCCCTTGGCTGTACTTTCTGTGCTGCATCTCTAAGACAACACAGCTCGGGATTTGTCCCTTTCTATTCTTAGACAAGTCTGCTGATTTATTTTTTTTCTTTTAAAGTTTTTTTGCTTTTTAAATCTGAAAAATGAAGTGAAACTTGATGTGCTGAGTAGTTCTTTCTTTTTCAATATGACTTGCATTACTTTTACAAGTTTAGGATGTACCTCATCTAGGACTGAGAATAAACCACTTTGATGCAATACCTTATACGACTCCACGTAGAACTGCAAATACACTTTGGCCATGACCTGAAACATTCCTGGTTTTTCAGGCCCAGCATTCTGTTGAGTCGAGCCTATCAGAACCATTCGTAAGGCAAACACTAAGAGGGATTAGATAAACAGCCAAATTTATATCTTCTCTTTTTGTTTTTGTTTGAATCTGAGTTCTTGAAAACTCAGAAATTGTGTAGGATGCCAGGAATTTGTTACAGAGATGAAAAGCAAGTCCATGTCACTTTTTTAGTTAGCTAGCTTCTATCTCGTCTTCACGTGTTGTTAATGGTTGGTAACTGTTTTTTCATACAAAAATAGTTAACCGTTGAAACACAGAGATGTTTAATGCTATTGCTATGTGCCTAATCCCTGTGAGTTTATTAAAATATGTGTGGTTTCCACCATATCAGGGACTTTTAACGTGTTTTGCCTTATTAAACATTTTAAATCTTCGTTTTATTCATAGAAAGCTTCCTCTACTTTTATTTGATGTCAGAGGTGGTTAAAATCATGATAAAAACACGAGCTTCCACTTATTGCAGTAGAACTAGAAATTCACCCATAACAGGTTCAAAATGTCTGCAAAAGCTTCAAACATGCCATATACTGCTCTGAAAAAATTATACTCACTATTCAAAAAAAGTCGTTATCTTAGTCTTCATAATGATGTCATATATGCTGCATCTTCTCCACTGTCTTTATCAAGGAACTTAAATGAAATAGTTGTGTTCTTTTCAGAACGCACTTGTGTAGAGATCATTTTTACAATCTGTTCTGCATTAAATTTAATGTGAGGTCACCGTGTGTTCCTCTTCAAGTAAAAGAGGAAATCAAATTTCTAATAAAAGCATGGGGCTTAGCTGCTTCTGTAGTTTAAAGTTTTCACACGTTCTATAGGCTTTAAACACAGATTTTTTTTTTCTGTGAAAGCTGAGGTGAGGAACTTGTCACTACTGATGCTGCTTCAGTATTTCCTGTGTGTGTGTGTTTGTTTGTTTTAATCAGTGCAACTGTTTTGTCAATTTTAATTCTCAGCCTCAATAAGCCGACGTGTTCCTGAATACATTTCTTTGCCCTTCCCTGAAGTGGAAGGGAAAACTGTCTTGATTTCCAGAAGAGTAAAAGACTAGAGATGAGATTAGTAATTCTGTCTGGGGAGAAGGTAACATGTTTTGGAGGTTGAATCTGTACTTGTTGGGTATATTTATCTCCTTGGCACACTACTGAAGTTGTTCTATTACTGTTTGAAGGCACAGCTCCACTCTGTACAGAGCTGCAAATTAACTGTAAAGGGAATATAGATAGCTTTTACTGAGTGCAGGCAGAAGCTTTGTGCCAGACTGTCTCTGACAACTGGATTGTCTCTCATCTGTAGGCACCACCAAGGAGTCGAATGATTTATTTATGAGGACCATTCCTTAACTATCCGGTAGGTGTCAGAGTAAGTCTTGTAATACATACATTGTGGCTATGAGGATTAATACCTGATGTTTCTCACCATCAGACTACTGGACAAGCTTGAATACTAATAATACCCTTGTGAAGGCAGTAGCTCCCATTGGTACTAATAACGAGAATTTTCTCAGCTAACAGGCAGTGGTTTGTTGTGGTTTTATTTTTTTTTTTCCCCATTTGGGCATTAACTGCTATTTTGCTTCAGAAGTGTCCTGCACAACATTGTCTTGTGCAGATGCATACCAAGTCTTTTGCACAATTCGCCTAGGCCTTGCTCTTGCTCAAAGGAAGAGTGCCACCATCTGGGTTTCCAATTTTACTCCTTTCTTTCAGATCTGAGATCATGCTTTGTAGCATTAGGACTTTGTTAGTTACTAAAAGGCATATTGCAGATATCCAGGATGTGGTTTTCTTATTACAGGATTTTTAGAGAAGGTAGTCTGGTCACAGCCAAAACAGTCATAGTAATGAAAACATTAAAAAACCTGCAAAATGGAGGGATGAGATGGAAATAGCAACAAGAACAGAACGTTGTCCATTTTGAGTGCATGTACTAAGTTATACTTGACCTTGAAAGCTTTAGTTAATAAAACACAAGATAGCATTTTTAATTTTAAACCTTAATACTGTTTGTTGTTGTAAAGTGATCTCGCTATTAGAGCACAGAGTTTTAAATGAATTTGATTTGTATTTTTGGCATCTAACACAGCCTACGGATCACAAGGCCTCTCAGCACTTATGCCTTCAGGCTAACTTGAAACAGAGATTCTCAGCGGTGCATGGTCCTGTTAGTCCACATTGCAGTTCCACGGGCTTCACACTGTCCACCATGCCAACCTTACCTGAAGACAAGGGACAATCAAAAGAGGCACAACACAACAGTTCTCCAGCCAAAGTAAGCACTCTTACAAAGGCGTTTTCTGACGCTTTTTAGAAACTTGAAGGGTGAAACCTGTTTGTATATATTTAGGCATTTATAAAATAAGATCTAATCATTGCTTTGTATTAGTGTGTTTTGATTAAGTGATGAAGTTATGATTGATGTTTCAGTTGATATTCTTAGAATTCCTCAAATACTTTCTAGACTAAGGAATGAAAACTCATGTTGCTCAAGGGCTTGTTTATCAGTTTGATCTGGAGGCTTATATGTCTGTCTGTTCTGAACCATTTATATCAAAGCTCTCCAAAAATATCCTTTATTATTACAGTTAACTTTAACCTTTGAGAAAAGAACTTAGGCTTGTACTTCACAGTAGTCGTGAAACAGCTAGTGTTGCCTTTACAGATATGAGAGATGCTATGCAATTCATGTGCGTGTGAAAGATGGAAATCTGCCTTAGTCTTTCTCAGTGCTTTATTTGCCACAGTAGTAGCTGAACACATATTGGAACTATACAGAGAGCAGGTGAGTGCTCCCCAGACATATTCATCATTTTGCTACTCAAATATGTGGCACCTACTTGGTTTTGTATGTTTTATTTGCAGATAATTTAAAAAAAAAAATCAATAAGAGATGATAATTCTCCCTTTTGAATAATTTATGCCACTGATAAAAAGCAATTTTATGTTCTAGTAAAGTGGCTGGGTTTTTTTAACTGTTAGCTTAGCTGAAATACATAACCTTACTGTGATTACAAAATCACAGGTTATCCAGATCATCCTGTTTTATGCAACCTGGTGTAAAGAAAGAGAGGATTTATAATCTGGCACATCCTCAGTTAAAAATGTATCACTGTCACTGGATTTGAGGACACTGTATTCTACACTTTAGGTGAAAACATCCGCTACTTTAACGTTGTTGGAAAATACTGTCAGCAGTGAGCCCTGCACTGGTTTGTCATGCATTCCATCTAAATTGCACTTTGTGCTGAGTGCTGGTTTCCTGGCTTAAGATAAACACCCCAGATGGATGCAAGTTCATCAGACCATTAGCGAGAACATATATTAGGTCAAGAAGATTTAATTTTTATTTTTTTTTTTTAAAACTCATGCATGTGAAGAGTATTTTAGTACAAAATGCTTGCTGGTTAAATATACCCAAAGAGGAAAAAATACTAAAAACTAGCAGGCATCAACGAACATAATCCCGAGTGTGCTTGTCAAATGGGAGAAATGAAGAATTCCAGTCACCTAATCTTAAACAAAAAATGTTAAAATAATTTTTATTACATTATACAGGCCTTTTAGAGGTAGGTCATAAACGAACTATGATAATGTGATAGTTCATTAATCGTTTAACTGTGCAAAATGCTTTGTTGTAGATAAATTGTTATTTTTAGGCACAAAGTAGCAGTGGAAGGATTTTAGCCAACACACTGCTCATGAGCCTACTTAAGGGTTACAGCTATCCCCTCTTGTGAGAATTCGATCTTGTTCATACCTGTTACCACTCTTGAGTCTTGTTGCAGTCCAATTCTACAGCACAACTATATAATAAGTAAAGTAACTTATCGTTGTGAGATAAAGACTTGAAAGCAAGGAGAGGGAGTCAGAAGGAACTAACAACTAGTGGACTTGTTTTCTGCCATTTAACAAACCTTTCCAAGTTTGGAATCTCATCTCAAGTGCTGTCTGGTGTCTTAACAGTTTCCTCACTCTATTTCAGGAGATGCTTCCTCACCTTTTCACTGCATGCACCAATGCACACACATTCACAAAACAGTTCTGAGAAAAAGAAAATGCACCTTACATCACGTGTAGTTTCTTGCTTACTTCAAGTATCTTTTACGTGATGGGAAGACATGGTTTGTATTTCTCAAATTCATTTTGAGAAGACAAATACAGTTTTCTCTTTCAGTATTTCTTATGCAGCTTGTGTTCACCATTCTAAACAACGTTCATCAAAGTTTTCATTAGCTCTGTGTTGCTGGGGAAAGTAGATGTGAAATTCCCATTAACTCAGGCATGAGGGCAGTTAGCGTAATTCAAAGAACTTTAGCACCTTGTTTGAACTGTTGTCTGTATTAAGGGTATATAGTCAAACTCTTAGTTTTTGTGCTGTCTTGTTACAGTAAGCATTGAACACTTTAGAAATGTTTTAACAGAATATTTTCTCCCAGCATAAACCATAGAACTTCATAGTTATGTGTCGTTTTTTGTCATTTCTATATTTTAATTTAATTAGATTTATTTCCTGTAGAGTAACATAATAATAGGCTTTCACTGATATACATAAAAACTGATTTACGGTTTTTAGTATTAAAAATATAATTTCTATACATGTAATGCATACCTGCAGCAAGAAAATTAGATCCTTAACAGTTATGTTAAAAGATTTATTGTGGCCTATAAATCTCCCTACAATTTCAGGGATGGTTGTGAGCTACCGTCTTTCCCTCTTTTTAAATTAAAAATCTCTATTTCTATTTCCAGCTTTCTCCTTTCTTTGTGTCCCAAACACTGTTTTACTAGCTCTTCTGACTGCTGAGGAAGAGTCTGTTTCAGATGTTCGTAATATTTCTGATACACTGATTATTCCATCATTCAAGCTTCTGCATTTTTTATTATTATTATTCCAATTCAAATTTGTGTTGTACTGTTATCAAATCACTACACGTTACCTGTTTTGTTCTGAAGGACATGTTCCACATTTATTTTGTCTGGTCTCCCGTCTGTTTCAACTAAGTGCAGTTACAAGTGAATTTCATTACCTTGCTTGCTAAATTCTCAGCGCTTTGCTTAAATATCTGAAACTATGCCTGCTTAAAACCCCGTCTCGCTCATAAAACTGCTCTCTGAGATACATAAATTTCATTAATTCAGGTGGTATACAGTAAAGCTTTATCATCTGACTGTCCTGGCAGGGGAGCTCTTTTACAGAGATTTTTTTTTTTTTTTTTTTTTTAATTTGCCCCCCACTCCTTCAAATCCATCCAAATTTGGCTGGATTATAAAACTTTTAAAACTGCTTTTTTGTGTGTGTGCTTAATGAGGGCTTGGTAGAGCTTAACAGCCAGAATATCTGCAGATCCCATCCTCCCTGAGTAGCCCTGAACCTCTTGGATCCTCTCTTATGGACCAAACTGCATGTGCCATTCTCTCAGCCCTGCACAAGACTGGATGGCACCTGATCATCCTTGTAGAGCAGGTGGATCAGTTCCCAGCCTGGCCATAGAGGTGCAGTGAGTTTTACCCTGTATTTTTGTGAGAGGAGGAGAGCTTGGGATGAAGGGGAAGCAAGGACTTGGTAGCAGGAGGTCACTGGTGCTCGGAACAGCTGGAGAGCAGGCTTGTCTGGAAGCCTACACAGAGAGGGCACTGACAGGTGGGCAGGGGAGAACTCCTGTTTCATCTTTGTGCAGACTGTGAGACAGCACAAACCTCCACTAAAGCTTCTTTTCCAAGATCTGCATGTAGCAGCCTGAGCACTCTGCAGAGTAGAAAGATTTCTCTTGATTCAAGCCAGCTGGCCCTGTGAGAGCTTCATGCTCTATAGCAGGGGTGTCAAACTCATTTTCACCAGAGGCCACACCAGCCCTGCGGTTGGCTTCGAAGGGCTGAACGCAATTTTAGGACTATACAGATGTAAGAGTAGTTACTCCCGCTCTATAGGCTCTCTCTGCCCTCTCCAATACAAATGCACCACAACAGGAGTTGTGAGTTTTCACCTGGGTACAAGTCAAACTGCTATAGCAGCTGACCACACAATATATTCTACCTGACCTGAACTGGCCTTGGCTACAGCATTTTCCTTTTTTCTTTTTAATGAGCTGCTTTTAGCTCACTAAATGAGCTAAAATGGACTTGAGTGACTTTAAGGCTGATGTAATGTCATTCAAAACCTTTTGCTGTTTGGCAGTCATGAGATTAGTATAAAGAATGTGCATGTGTACTCAGCTGCTTTGCCCTGCAAGAAGGGCAGTCACCTGAATTTTTGTGGACTGTTACACAAAATACATTGTTGCTTAGTAACATTTTTGAACATACTACTAAAAATTGCTTTCAAACTATTATCATACAATGTCAGCCTTGCACTTGTATCGCATAATAGATCATGCTTTTACATTCTAATGTTTCCTACATTACAAGAATATTTTTCTTAAACTTAGATCTTTGTATTGTTTTCTTGGCATGTTTCCTATCCTGCTCTCCTGTGACTGACAGTTTGAACTTTCCAAGGAACGTCATATGAGAATTATGAGTATAGAAGTGTGGAGCGGCATGGAATGTATTTTAGTCTAAAAAAAATGCTATTTACAACAGAATCACAAATCCTAAATCAGATGTCCAAACCAAAGTATATTTTATTGCCTTTGAGAGGAAGAAGTGTTATTCTATATCCTTTAATATTACACAATTTTCAAAATGCTGCTAGATTTCTTTGAATTGATCAGAAAATACATCATTTCCACAAGAGCAAAATGCAGCACTGGGAGAGATGCTGAAAGGAGTTCTAGTGTATCTGATGGATATTAGCAGTCATGTAACTGTTAGCTTTCCAGATGTATATAATTGTATTTCAATTTATATTCTTGGCTGCTTGTTTATGGTAACAAACCTTATGACCACTAGTTCCTCCACATGATGGTAGATGACTGAAACAATTATTAATTGATGACCTTTGTTTCAAATAATTGAAAAGATTTAATTTTCTCTGTTCTAAAATGTTGACTTGTTAAACTGTGAGCTGTTACATGCTTCATTCTGTAAATGCCTCAATTAGTGCTTTTATTACAGCTTTTTATTACCTGACTATTTAATGAATATTACCAGAATAAATGTTACTGTGAATTCGTAACACCTGTGTCAACCTCTAGTAGGTAAACATTCTTAAAAGGAGTAAACAAAATTGACAACAACTGCTCTTTCAATGAAAAGAAAATTATATTTATAATAGTTGAATATAATTCATTTTTTGCCATGGATAGCAAACATTCTCTTTTAGAAAATCTAGAAGTGTTGGTTCCTAGAGAGGTGGTCGATGCCCCAGGCCTGTCAGTGTTTAAGTGGCATTTGGATGATGCCCTTAATAACATGCTTTAATTTTTGCTCAGCCCTGAAGTGGTCAGGCAGTTGGACTAGATGATCGTTGTAGGTCCCTTCCAACCGCAACTAATCAGTTATATTCTTTTATCTACTCTAATGCCAACTAAAGTAAAAATTTCTTCTGAAACTCTGGTACGTAGTTTCAGGAAAAAAAAACCCAAAAAACAACGATACATATGATACCTAGCAGAAGCAATTAGGATTTGAGAATTTAGAAATTAATATTTAAATTTTACAAGCTTATTGATGGCAATTCCCTGCCACTTCTGCGAAGCTTTCCCTCCAGCTATAAAAACTCACACTGCTATGATATGTTCTACTCATCTCATGATTGTTCTTTGAAATAAAAACTGCAACTTCTAACAGGTACCTTCACTTCCCCCCTCTGCATGATATTACGTGAATCACTTTTTTCGACTTCTTGACTGACTGTGAACACAAGATTGCTTAGTTAGCCTTTCTACAGTACAGGAGTTGTTTTGTCTTTTCGTTTGTTTTTTGTTAATCCAAATGTAGTACATGGAGTAGAAGTAATTATTTTTTTACTACATATGAGAAATCCACAGGGTTGTTTTTATTCCAACTTGATGCATTTCTGTTTGGGATATCTCATAGAAAACAGATTCCTTCTCTGGAGCTGATTGGGGTCATTGTGGTAGAAGGTGTGGGATTAAATTCTCGGGACAAGTTCTCATATTTTTTAAGAAGGCAAGCATACCTTGATATTCAGTGCCACTTTCTTTTGCCACTTAAAAATAGGTTGTATTTATTAAATATTGCAGTTATATTAAAAAAACACAACCAGTTAATGGGAGGGAAAAACAAATAGAACACTGACAAGATAATATTATATTTTTTTTTACTATCGTGTGTACTCTTAATACTACATTTATTCAACTTTCATTGCACACTAGTACTGTTTGGAGGTTTTATATGCAAAATTTAGCCCTGTTATACATCACTGCTTTTCACACTTGCATTCAGCTTGTGAGTTCACTAAATGTTGTACCTGTATTTCAGCAGAGGAATGGTTTGCTGTGTGAAAAATCAGTTTGTCTACTGTTTTAAAGTTTTCTCATTAGTTCCATGTTTATTGAGTTTAGCTTGTGTGCATTGAAAATTTGTAAATAAAACAGATATTCCAGGTCTCCATCATCTCTTTTAGGCAATTTATATATAGGCTTCTATTTCACGTTTGTTTTATCAAATAAGAGCTAATCCTCGCTTAGTTCAATAATTTTCTCTTTTAGCTAAATTGAGCAATACACATTATTTTCCACATAGAGCATCAATATTCAGTGTTTTGAATTTCTGTTTAACTACATTTTTATATTTGTCACAAACCATTCAGGACACAACTGTTGAAGGGACAACATGCAGTACACCTTCTATTGTTCTTCCAGAGAATGCTGTTACGCCAGATGTAGAAATTGATAAAAATCTGGTTAACAGGTACTATATAATACATTACCAATCTATGCATAAATTGTACAGTAATTCCAGGAGCTGCATTTCTAAAGTATTGCTTTGAAATGTATATTGTAACAAAATATTATTGATGTATCTCTATTTGTAATTTTATCATATTGTCTTTTCATTTTGATGATGATTCTTTGGATGCAGGGAAGTGCGGGAGGACAGGTATATAACTGATACTAAAATATTAGAGTTTCATATACTATACTAAGCCTGCCAGCCTGACTCAGTGTACTTTAATTTACATTTTTTAGTTTCAAATTATGCTATTCTAAAAGATGAGAAAGTTCATGTAAGTTTATAGTTTTGCATACTTTGGACTAAAAGC
The DNA here is from genome assembly GCA_013399365.1 of Pampusana beccarii. Classification (NCBI taxonomy): domain Eukaryota; kingdom Metazoa; phylum Chordata; class Aves; order Columbiformes; family Columbidae; genus Pampusana; species Pampusana beccarii. Next base: position 372,697 of record VWYH01008316.1, read on the forward strand.
TGTAACTTTTGAAGTCCATCCTTTTGCTAGGAAATAAAATATGGCCTGGTGAGGAAAAAATTTCTTGGCCAAAGCGTTTTGTAGACAAATAGTGGTGTGCATATGTGCACTGCAATCCTGCACCTACTGCAAGGGTAACTGCAGTTGGATTCCTCATGTTCTGTGCGTGGAAATGTGTAATACTGTCTTTCTGTCCAAATCTTGAAATTTACTTAGACTCAGTCAATGAGCAATCAAAAAGAGACAATTGAGCATTTTTATTTTTCCTGAAGTATTTTTCCCCCGTGGAAATTTTTCACTTTAGTAGCTAAATCCCTAATTCTGGTGTGCTAATTACATATGTACACCACTAGTACTGCCTTTAATCCTATAAATATTTCCACTGAACCAATAAGAACTTTATAGACTGATATAGAGTTAGTAAATTAATTCTTGTAAGACTTTAACAAAAAAATACTGCTTTTTTAAATACTGAAGTGTAAGTTCTCCAAGGTATGCTCTTACAAATGTTTTTTTCTTATGTACAAAGCCTGTGTTGTCTGTTCCCTCCTTGAATTAAAGAACTAGCTATATTACCGTCTTATTACAATATCCTTAGTATCAGGCTGAAAAATAGCCATTCTAGCAATATTTGCAATCTGTTGTAATTGTTTTGTCCATTGAAAGGAAAATGCAACAACTATGTTTTCTTAAAAACAATCTGTTTGCATGATCCTTAAATTACTAAACTGTGTTTTAATGAAGGATGTTCTTTTGCAGAAGAAGGACTTGCAATGTATGAGAATTTGTACAGTAAGGCATATATATGAGGGCAGAAAATTTCCAAGGAAGACTTATGATCATAAAAATATGTTGCAATTTTTACTAATAGCTTTTGCAAGTATCTTTTTTATGTTTAGCAATTGACAGTTTTATGAACTGCTGAAAATGCTTCTTATCTTCTTTTGACAGGTTTAGCATACTACCTGTATCTTTCAGAATAAATCTACCTTCCAGTCTTGTGCATATTATCTTGCTATTGACTTAAAACACATACTGTTTTATGTAACTGAAGGTTTTGCTAGTGAAGCTACTATTATTGTATATCATTTCTTTCCTTAGAAAAATTGTTGGTAGTCTCACATGCTGGCTAACTTTGTTTCATATGATAATATTCTGAGATATTAAAATATCATTATATTATTGGCCAGCATCTTTAACATTTTCTTCTAAAGCTAATTAAGATATGCTCGGTTCTTTTAAAGTCCTGAGTTGAAAGGGTTAGAAACCAAGTTACTGGATTTTTTTCCTACCTAAAGAAGAGATGCAACAAGCGTAGGCTTCTTTTCCAGCTCTCTCTTTTCCCTTCGTCCCTTGTATCTGTTCAGTCCTCCTACTGTTTTGGTGAAGCTGCAAAAGAAACTTCTGTAGCACCTGGAAGATGCGATAGGAGCACATTCCTGATCTGGTGAAATTAAATAGGAATCTGTTGAAAATTCAGGTAGACAGTGATTCTAAGATAGCTGGAAGCACTTAAAAGTCTAGCTTGAATACTATAGTACAGTGAGTTTTGAAGCAGATGTTTGTTCAGATGTGTTCAGGTAGACAGGGCAAGAATATCACCTTGAGGTTCAGCATATGTAAAAGTAAGATGTTGAATGGAAATAATCTGTTGTCAATTGAAAACTTCAATTCAATTTTGAGTTGAAATAAGGTTATTTTCAGTCTTCTAATAAAGCATACTTCTTGACCTGGGATTTTTACTGTATTGACCTGCCATTAGACTTGACGTGTGAGAAAAAAACTCATCAGAAAGTATTGATCATAAATGTAGACAATAATTCGCTTGTATCTTTAAAGTGTACTTCTCCAAACTTCAAGATTATTTAAGAGTTGGAATTATAACGCAGCCCTTTAAAAGCAGCATTATTTGCTGGATCAGCATTTAATTTTCCGCAGTCATTTGAGACTTTCACCTGATTTTCAATCTAGAAAGTTCCCGTATTGCTGTGTCAATGTAGGAGCCTAAGAAATTATTTCCATCTTAAAACTTAGTTTAGGAAGCACTAACAATTTACAAAGACTGATTTTTCTTTTTTTCTTCCCCCCCCCCCCCTTCCCCCGCAATGTAACATATTTACATGAGTTTTAAGTCATGATAATGAACTAAAGAAGATTTCGATTTCTGAGAAATCGAAAGTTCATAGTATATGAGGTTATCAGTAAATGTCAGGACTACTTTGAGGGCAATTTCTGCAATTGTCCTTATTTCTACAGTCTTCCTCCATTTTTTGTTGTTTGGAGATGAAAGGCATTGCAATAAAACCTTTTTGTTTTCATTTTTTTAATCGAAGAAAGTGCTTTCTTTTTTTTGTATGTTAAGTTTTTATAGAGAAGTAGAACTTTTTTCTTTGTGGTATACCCCCTAATTTCTGTTTGTTCATTTTTCTCTCTAGGCCTCGTAGTCCTCATAGGAGACATTCTAACCGTGCCAGCAGGAGTCCGACAAATTCATTGACTTCTGTTGGTAAGAAGCGATTATTCACTTACACTAGGATCTTTTCTCAGAAAGTGTGACATGCAATAGAGACCTAAATATAGAGTCAGGCTATATTGACTGCAGCTTTTTTTTCCTGTGCACACTGTCTAGTGCACACACAGGGAACGCTGCTGGTGTGTTGAGTTGTGATCATGAGTTTATGACCCTCAGTGGATTGCATGCAGAGCGAGCCAGGGAGACATTCGTATTAGTAGTTTCATAATGTGGTTAGATTACAGAATCACGGAATGCTAGGGATTGGAAGAGACCTCGAAATATCATCTAGTCCAATCCACCCGCTGGAGCAGGAACACCCGGATGAGGTTGCACAGGAAGGTGTCCAGGTGGGTTTTGAATGTCTCCAGAGAAGGAGACTCCACAACCCCCTGGGCAGCCTGTTCCGGTGTCTGTTACTTTCACTGTGAAGAAGTTTCTTCTCATATTTAAGTGGAACCTCCTGTGTTCCAGTTTGTACCCATTGCCCCTTGCCTTATCATTGGTTGTCACTGAGAAGAGCCTGGCTCCATCCTCATGACACTCACCCTTTACATATTTATAAACATGAATGAAGTCACCTCTCAGTCTCCTCTTCTCCAAGCTAAAGATTAGTGGATTAGCTTAACATTGTTAGAAAGCTGGAGTTATGCTTAAAATTTTTGTTTTATGCAAAATACTGTTCAGTAGTGCTGGTTTTGTGACTTCTGAACAACTGCAATTTTTTTAGCAAGACCCTTAAAAGACATTTAACTGTCAAGTTATTTAGTTTGGCTATTGTATCAGATTAAACCTTAAGTGATTACAAACTCTCCAGAGGAAGATTTTCTTCATTTCTTCACTTTCTAATGAGTCTCTTACCTCATCATTAGTTCTATTAGTTTTCTGGTAGCTATCTGTGGAGTAAATTGTTATTCAAGGGGACTAATGGTGTGGATGTGGATTTGTGAGTACTGCCAACTGAGATAAATGCTCATCCTGTTCAGTCAGTAGCAAAGCCTGCATCAGTTCCTAACCTTGGTTTGTTTGCTTTTGGATTGTTACTTGTCTCCAATTATGTATTTCCTATGAAGTAAAAGATTATTAGAGTTGATAGAATGTTTATACTATAGCGTGTTAAGGATGAAGGAATAAGGATATGAGACCTCCTACCAAAATGCAGGGGAGGGGAATCAGAAATTTGGAATAAATTTTTAAAACTGTTTTTGTGTTTACAACATTACTTTGTCCCAGCCTTTAACTTAAGCAAGTTATCACTGCTTTATACCATGCATGAAAACAGTTTTCTGTAAAATGAGGGCCTTGTGTGATCATTTCATACCTTAACAAAAAAAATAAATACTGGTTTTATTACACACTTAAAGCTGAGCTTATGAGGTGACTATTCCAATACTCCCAGAGGCTTTTAAAGGGAAGGACCCTTTTTACTATCAGAAAGGAACCTAGTTCTTAGGCAGCTTGAAATGGATTTTTTTTCTTTACCAAAGCACCAGCAAACATCAGAGCCCTGCTACTTCTCTGATACTTAAATACTCAGAATAAAAATTCTGTTTTATCAACTCAGATTGCTCTTAGTAATTGAGATTCCCTTAAGGACTCTGATTAATAAGTCCTCTTAACACGTTTTTATTAACGAAGTCATATGTGTAGAGTTGTTCTTGATCAATCTATTGAACCTCAGCATGGGGGTTCACAGATCATTTCAGAATTTTCCAGTAGCAATGGGACTCCTGTCAGTATCAACAAATATTTCTTAGAAGCAGCACTGATCTGCTGCTGATAGCAGATCATGCATCCCTAGGGTTGAAAAATGGCTACAGCTAAGTCTGCTGTTAACAGTGTATTCATTTGATTTTTTTTTTTTTTTTTTTTTCCCCCCCCTTTCTCAAAGTAGAGAGGCCAGCACCCTTTCTGGTGGAATTTAATGTATTATTACACATGTCATTTATTTTTGTTTGTTTGTTTGTGTGGATTTATGACAGTTAGTTTGCTGGAATTAATTTGAGATTTGTGACATGACAAAAATACAGTAAGACTTTTATACACCTGGGATCCTGGGCTAGTTTCACACAAATAGAGAATTGGAGACTTTTAAATTCAGCAGAACATCCTTTTTGTTAATAAGGTAATAAAATATTTTATATAGGTAGTATTTCCACTGTTGTGCTAGAGTTAACATCTCAGCCATGCGAAGAGAAGGTGCTATTTGTATCAGTAACAGCTAGAATTAATCCTTACTAGTTTGTGATTCTGACACTTTCCTGACTGGGTACTCAGTTGCATCAGTATGCCTGTAACAATGTAGTTGAGAGAAAGGCCAGTGAAAGATTGTTAGGAGGCTTCGAAGAGTTGTGACTTTACCTGCATCTGCTCCAGTTTTGTGATTGGTCCTTTAAATTAATGACTAAAATGTGGGTTTTGGCTGCTTGCATTCAAAGGAAAACTTCCTTTATATGTCTTATAAAACTAAGATGGAGATAAGATCCACATAAATCAGCTCAAATCCACTTAAGGGTACTTGGAACACTTAAAAACCTATCCTGCTTGCCAGCAGCTGATTTTAGAGGTAACTAAACTTGTGGAAACCAAACGAATTTATGGAACTACACTTACAGAAATCAGACTTACACAAAATAATGATTATCCCTCCATACTCGAACAGGCAGCAGCAAGATCTGCTCCCCTATCCCTCGCTCCCCCCACCCCAAATCTGGTATCTAAATTAGGACTTTATGGTCTGGATGTGGGGACAACTGGACAGGTAAAATAATGGTTGGATAGTTTGGCTCTGCAGGTAGTGACTGGTTGGTTGGTCGTATGCTCCCTGGACTTTAGTGAAAGGAGAGTGTTCTCGAAAAGAAACAAACCTTTCCAGATGTCATTGTGCTGAAGCCAGAGCTTTGGTTCCAGCCTGCTCCTGTGCCAGCTGCTCTGGTCAGCCCTTGGCTGTACCTTGGAACCCGCTCAAGAAAATCAGTTGTGCTTTCCATCTTTATCGATGACCTGGAGGAGGATGGAGTGCACTCAGAGTAATAGTTTTTGATCAAAATTAGCAGATGAAATCAAATTGGAGAGATTAATATGTGCTTGAGGGCAATTCTGCAGTTCAGAGAGGCCTAAACAGGCTGGAAGAATGGGCCACTAGGAACTTGAAGTTCAGCAAAGACAAATTCAGCATCCTACATCTGGGAAGGAGTAAACCCTTGTAGTAGGTACAGACAGGGGCTTGGCTGGCTGGAAAGCTGTTCTGCTGACAAAGGCCTGGAGGCCTCAGTAGACAGCAGGTTGAACACAAGCCAGCAGTGTGCCTTGGAGCAAAGAGGGCTACCAATGGTGTAGACTGGACTAACAGAAGCTTATGCAGCAGATCAAGGAAGTGCTCATTCTCCTTTACTTAGCACTCATTAGACTGCATCTAGAAAATTGCGTCCAGTTTTATGACCTCCAATTTAAAAAGTGGGTTGATAAATGGGAACAAATCTAACACCTTCTTTAACCATTGAATATTCTAATGGGATTTGCAATTCCTTTGGAAAATCCTTGCGGGTCCACCACATGGTAGAGTTTGATTTGCTTTTTGGATTCTCAGACTTCAGCTCATCAGCTACTGCCTGCAGCTTTAGTGTTGCTTCTGCGTTTGTGGGAAAAGCTTTTCATCCAAAATGTGCGCTTTATTCCATGGATTATTTGGTGGAATCAAATGTATGTTAAAACTAGTGTGCGTAAATCTTTGCCAGGTAAGTTTCTGGGGCCTTAACCTTGAAAAACTGAACATAGACAATCCATGGAAAAACTAAGTCTACAATAGAAATGCCGCGACTGCTAGTTGAAATGGACCTAATGCCACTTTTACTGATAAATTAGAAAAACTGTATTTTGGGCGCAGCGAGAAAAGCCAGTTTCACATATCAGATCATCTTTGATCATAGCGACTTAATCTTAGTGGGTTATCTGTGGTTTTGAGAACTTGCTCTAAACTTGAGAATATAACAACATTAGAAATGAGCAGACATGAATGCTTGTTAAATGCAAGCTCAAAGCTAAATTTATAGATACGTTTTGTATTTTTAGTCTGAAATGCCACAACCTATCTAGAAATACAAAGTACAGCTCTAATTCTGGTGGTTTCTACCCAGACAACAGTGGCCATGTGATTGATCTGGTAAATGATCAGCTACCGGATGTCAAAATATCAGAGGAAGACAAAAAGAAAAACCTTGAATTACTAGAAGAGGCAAAGAAAGTAAGCGAGAGGTTTCTGATGCGCAGAGGCAGAAAGTCAAGAAGCAGCCTTCCAGAGTCACCAACCGGTAGGTGCAGATTCTGAAAACAAGATTTTATATTCTACTTCAAACATCTGCAAAGGCATAAATAAGCATCTACTGTAATACATACATTGTTACTGTATACATACACTTGGTTAATTTGAAGGTCAGAATTCCTCTGCCCCTCCTCAAAGTTCCATATAAAACAGAAATGACCAATCTCTATATTCCAATGTAACAGTGGAAGATGGTGTAAAGTTTTTAAGTGCCTCAATGACACTCTGCAGACACAGTAACAGGAAATCATGAAGTATTTCTATTGGAATCTAAAAAATGGTCACAAACTTCTGTTTGTGAAGATTTTCTTCTTAAAGTGCCTGTTGTACATAAAATGAAATTTTAATTGAAAGATTCATACTGCTGAATAAACAAATGCCCAGGAGATAATCACACAGACTTTTATTCTGAACATAGTCATAAACTAAGCTAAATGGACCAGATAGTCCTTTAAAAACAGCAGAAGACCGTGTTTTGTTCTAGAATGTCAATTGGTTTTCCCCCACCCCTCTCCCGCCCTTGTATGAAGTGTCTGAAAACTAGGACAAAATACCATTTTATCATTTAATAGGACTTTCATTTAGCTTTGAAATGCCAATTCAAAACTAAGTTCTATCTTAAAAATGGCTTGACACTTTCTGGAGGATTAAAAAAAAAAAGTTGTGGGGTTTTTTTTTTTTAAGGGTTTTTTTTAAGATTAAATTGTCTTTTTCAAAAAAAAAATTTCTAAATTCTTTGTGAAACCTTGTCTTGTGTCTACTTCTCTGCAGTCCTTAAAGTACCAGAAAACTTAGGAGAATAAGGATTCTGTGTATCAACAGAATTGTATTAGTTTGTGGCAGCTGTACAGTGCTTTAAGTTCCTAATTGCCAAGTACATCGTGGCAATTAAAATGACTTGCCAGGTTCTAGACAAACAGATGACTGATGACTATGCGATTCATGTTTTAATCTTATCTGAATTTTAAAAATTCATAAGCTACAAGCCAGAAATTAAAATTACCTCTTTTTTTTTGTTTTCATCTTTGTTTTAATGAAGCAGTTTCCCCTACACTTAGTCCTAAAGTTTCACCAGTAGCATCTCGGAGCAACTCTCTCACTCTTCCAGTTCCATCAGGTAAATTGATCTATACAGGCTCAAACTTTAACTTATAAAGGTAACAAAAAACATTGTTTTTACTTTATCTTGAGAAGTCAAAATATATAGATTCAGGCATCTCCTCTTAAATATTGCAAAGCTCATGAATGCCAACAAAATATATTTTTACGTATTTTTTTAATTATGTTTTTATTCCTGTAGTGCTGCTAGATTACGTGTCGTATCTTTTATTCCTTTCAATAATGGAGTTTTGAGAAGCTTTAATGATCTTTCACTTACTATATTCTAGATTTTTTTTTTCCTGTTTTAAATACTATCGTCCACATTTAAATTTTGTCCTTAATATAGTATATATAGTAGTAGTAGAAATTTCGAGCAAAAACATCAGGATATGCTGTAATTATACATGTGTCTTTCTAGGGTCTGATGCATGCACAACCACTAACATTGAGTCAGTATCCCCAGGACAGGTAAGAACCGAACAGTCTTTACATAACCTGGTTATTACAGTACTATATTACATTATGCTGTCCTATTAGTCTCTGAGGAAAATGAGATGTTTTGAATACCAAGACTGGATTATTTCTATGTATTTTCTGCAGAGTGAGGGACTAGTAAATGTTAACTCTGAAGACAAAAATCCATGAGGTAACAAGTGCGAAAGGATCATAGAGATCTGATTAGTGCAGAAAATGGAAAAAGATCCAATATAATCCTAATCTATGGAAAAAACTAATCCCTAAAATTACTTCATAAATAAATGTGACAAGCAGTGTAAAAATTAAGAGATTCCAAGTTCATCGTTTAGTATCTGTATCTAACATTTGCAACATAGATATGAAAGATAACTTGTAAATCACCTTTTCTTCCTAGAATAACAGAACTGTGAAAGAAGATGACAGGCAAACTGCAGAGGTAAGTGTTTCACATTAAGTGTTGAACAAAACCTGCGTGTTTGTCTTAGCACTCATGCAACTGACTTGTGTGACTAAAAAAACTAAAAGACTGCTCACTGAGTGAGAAGAAAAATGGTACCACTCTAAGAAATTGTGAAGCACCTGCAAATGTAGTGGAGGTACAGCTGGCCTTTACATCCTATCATGCACCCTGCTCCAGCTCAGTTAAAATCAATATATTAAACAACTTTGTCAGTAAAAACATCTCCTAGAGCCACTTTGGTGTATGCTGGTGGTTTAGACAGATGTCCTCTTCCAGACTCCTTTAGTTGCTATACCTTGTGTTCTGTGCCCCTGGGGAGATATTGCTGCTCCACACAACTACTGGCAGAGCAGTTTACATGAATGCTTCCTAATTTGTTTTAGGTAATATCAGATGGCTCTTTGAAGAGATTTTACTGTGAGTGGATTAGGCAATACTTACAAAAACCAGTATGGCAGCAGAATTTTGGAGCAGTAACTATTACATAAAGGAGAGGAGTAGCAATATATTTAAGTCAGAGCCCACAGTTAGATTGTATGTTGGTTGCCTTAAATTGCTGACACAAGTGTCCTTAAAATACAGATTCTGTACCGAAGTAGCCAAGGTATAGGCACACATTCTTTTGCCAGGTCTCCTGTAGAGATTGCTGCCAAGTTATAATCTATGGTACTGCACACAAAGTAAGAAAAGAGAAATTAAAGTATGTGCTTTAACCTTGCATACCAGCCTATCATTTTTTTTTTCCTCTTTAGAGGTTAGGGACTAGTGGAAAACAATCAAATGAAAGTATTGTAATAGTGCTATAAAATCCAGGGTTAAAGGTGTGTACTCAGAGAAACCTTATGTTAAGATGATGAGAAACTTTGCTATATGTGGTTTATTATAACTGACTCTGGAATGGGAGGCAGTTATCTCAAAAGTGCAGATAAGAGATTCCCAATTAAGTGTCATTTCAAGTGCCTTTTAAAATTATTTCTCTCGTCAACAGCACATTTAAAAGCAAATGTCACTGAAAAGGAAATGGCTTTTTACAGTGAAAATCTGTCCTTGGGCAGAGGGAAAAAAGAAATCTGCACTTGCTTCTCTATTTTATGTGTGCCCCTCTACTTTCAGAATGCTGCAAAAGGATTAATTGATCGAAGGCAGAATGATCAAAGAAAGATTTCTCAGGGAAGGTTGGTTCCTCGTGCTGCTGGTTTTGAAAACTCCAAAGAGAAGCTCTCAGAACAAAAAGAAAACTTCGATCCACATAAACATACGGATACTTTACCTAGATGTTCCCCTTCAGGTGGTGATGGTGGCAGAATGTCTCTTAACACTTGCGTGAATGTTTGTGAAAATGAACTTGGAAAGTCATTCCTCAAGAAAGCAAAAGAAAATGATGTTCCTTTAAGAACCCATCTACCAGGACCAGGAATAGGAAATATAGACTCAAAGCTAAAAATTCCTGTTCCAGAAATAAGGGACCACAAAGTTTCATGTAAACCAGAATTTAAAGTGTGTGGACTACATCCTCCTTTACTACGGGCTGTGTCATGGGATAGCTTGGAGCCTGGACAGAAAGATAAAACACATTTAAAATTACCATCTGAGGAAGATAAAAGCCTTGTTGTTGGTAATAAATCCAGCAATCAATTAAAATCATTCAAAGACCTTCAAATCCAAGTTCAGCCGGTTCGAATGCAAAAATTGACAAAGCTCAGAGAGGTGAGTCCTACCAGCAGTTGTATCCTGTTCTAAAGTTATTTTCATATCTTGCTAGAATTTCAACTTGCTTAGCATTATTTTTATCGTTGCAAGAAACATACAGTAATGTAGTGGGAAACAGTTTCAGCAAAATCAATGCAGTATTGTACCGTGGTTTTCATTTGCAACCATAGTAAAATTGTATCCTGTAACTAAATTCTATAGAATTATTCTTAGTTCTCTTCATATATGCATCAGCTGCACTGCGGTCTCTTCAAGATGCACATATGGATGTGCATATACTCTTGCACATGCAGGTGTTGGCCCCCAGAAAGAAATTTTAATACTGGTGTCAAGAAAGTACTAATTGCTATCATTGTGACAGAAAGGTGAGTCTGAAACACAATATATCTCATTTTTTGCATCGTTCATGTGACCTATAGACAGGAAGCACTTGGTTAACAGTCACACCTTTTGTAAAATGTACTTGGGAGTAAAATGATCTATTTTGATATCTAAAGAGAATTTTAAATCTGAAGAATCTTTCCTTCCTCAGGATGTAACAACATTCTCTTTTGACGAGTCACTTATGCTCTTTTACTTCCTTTGCTTCCCTGTGCATTGCTTTTTCTACACCTTCAGAATTGTCCTCAGATCCACAGGCTCTCACAATATATTGACTAATTAACGGATTTCTGTATGAGTGGGCCGAGACCTGCATATAAACAGAAAACTTTAACTAAAGTTCAGAGGCAGTTACTACACATTGTTTAAAGGGTGATGGACCTTTGTGTATCATATGCCATTTGTGAACTTTCTTTGGTTTTAAAAATCACTTTTACATTGTTTAGCTGAGTGGTTTTGGGTCCTGTGTTTGTTGATATTCTCTCTTCTAAAGGCAGTAGTCCTGTCGTTCAATATTACTAGCCTTTGCAATAACATTACATTTGCAAGATCTTAGGAGACAGGAAATTAATTTTGTATGGTTTTTTTGCTTATTGAACGTTCTCAGAAAATGTCTCCAAGTGTCTAGAATTTTAAAACTGGGTGTCCCTGGGAGCAGGGGCACAGAGGGGGCAGCCAGACTTAAAGTTCCTGATTCTAACATGGTGCAAGTGTGTCAGCTTCTTGAAGGATAGACTTGGAGTATGAAATTTATTAATTAATCCATTTTTAAGTAATTGTCTAAATGATTGGTAAAATTGAAGAATTAAATCCTAAGAATTAACCAGTGTATTGAAAAGTAGAAATGTCATGAAATGATAAACCACCATAACAAGGAAACTACCACATGTGTATATCAAAAAAGACCTTTGAAAGAAACAAAAAAAGTAGTTACTTTCCTTAACAGACTAATAATAATATTTTCTTTGACCTCCAGTAGTTAATGTTTTATGATGAACACAGGACTGCCACGTGAGGAACTCAAATTCTGCACTTTGGTTATTTCATTCAAGTTGTATTGCTTGGGAATGGCAGCTTAGTTATTAATCTTTTCCTGTTTATGTAACACACATATTCTTAGCATATATGTACTGGAAGTTTTGATTATAGAGACAGTTGAACCATATAATTTTGAAAGTCCTAGAAACTGTTAAGCACAAAGAGTAGTTACAATCAGAAAATTAATACGGCATGGTATGTAATTCCAGTTAGGTGAGATTTGAACTCTGTCTCCAGTGGGAATTGCCTACTTATAGACAAAAGTGGGGTTTTGTGCATTTTAAACATACTTGAGAATGTGAAAGTAGAAAATGAGGAGATGAGGAGAAATAAGATAACAAGGTTTAATCCCTACCTGTAAGGAACAGAGGCCGAATACAGTAACAGTAAAATATTAACTTGCAGCTGTAACATACCAAGATTTGGTGTGAATAAATCCTACCGATTAAGGCAAAGTGGTAAGGTCTCATATATCCAATTTTCTGATTTTTTTTTTTTTTTCTTCTTTCTGGGATACTTATTACTATGGCTGTATTCAAAACTGCTTTTCCCACTCTCAATTACTGAAACTCTGATTTACCAAAATTCCATTTTTCTGCTTGAGTAAGGGGCACACGTTGCAAATCTCTGCCTGAACAGGAATTTTTCGAAATAATGCATGTATGAAATTTGAAATATGGTAATATTTTAAGAGTGTGTGTGTGTGGATGTACGTGTACCCATGGAATATAGCATCTGACTATAACTTGATATAAATATCTCCACTATGTTTATTAACTAAACCAAATGTTATATTTGGTGTTCTCATGGCAGGATTATTTAAATTCAGATTTCTAGTTAAATTACTTAGAAATGTTACTGTTTTTCTTAACAGGAGCACATTTTGATGAGAAATCAAAATTTAGTCGGACTTAAACTTCCTGAACTTAGTGAAGCAGCTGAACAGGAAAAAGGTGCAGTATCATAAAAGCTGGAAGGAGTGTTTGTTATACACTGATTTTTATAATTTACTAATATGGAGGGGGAAAAAGTATTTTTCTTCAATTGTAATAGTAGTCGTAATGAAGCAGTCATGGAGGAGGGTAGTAAATAATAAATAAGAGAGACCAATAATAGAAGCATCTGAATTTCTTCATGATCTAAGCCAAGAAGATACTGTAGGTATGATTACAACCAAAAGAAAAGATGCATGCCTGGAACAGACTAGTTTGCACTGCATAGGTGGAGGACTGTCTCAAGTTTCAGTGGCTTTCTTTTGTGGCCACAAGGGTGAATTTGATCCTTGAAAGTATAAATAAGAAATGGAGTGCTTTATTCCTGCTTTTTTTGGTTTTAGTGTATGTGTAGCAAATACTGGAATGGCATGTTCAATTCTGGTCCACAGCTCTAGGTCAATGTGGATAGATAAGAGTAAAGCCAGAGAAGAGACATAAATGTGACTGAAGGATTGGAAAAATATGCCTTACAATAAGTGGATTTGTTTGTTTTCTTTTAGCTCAATTAGCACGATTTTTAATAATGAAAAGGCTTAAAACTCTGTGTAAATGAGGAAACCGAAATTTGGCACTAATTTTTTTTTCCAGTGTAACACAGACAAATGAGATTTTATGCCTGCGGACTGCATCCAAAAAGATTCAGAATAGAAACAAAGAGCAAAGATATAATCCTGAGGACAGTTCACCAACTGGAAGACCTAAATAGCAGTAGTGGTGAACGATCAACTGAAAATATGTAAACCAAAACTGTATATTTGTTTGGAAGTAGTTAAGTCAGAACTTGCTCAGGGTGTTTTTAATGCCACATTAGCTGAAATGGAGATAGGAGAATTAGTTTCAGCTACTTTCATATTAACTTTATTTCATCCAAAGACAATTTCCATTTTTCCTATACTGTTCATTTTGTTAATGCGTAGATTTGCGTTGGGACTGTTTCATAAGGCCTTAAAGTTTCTGTTACGTGTGAGATGGCTGAGATATTACTTTTCATGTTATCTCTGGAAACAGACTTATCTCCAGTCTGAATGGAACAAGATTAAAAAGAGACTTCTTGTCCTCTCTCTATTTAGTGATTATATCTTTGGATTCTTAGATATGGTAATATTATTCCTGTCACTCTGCTAAGATATCATTTCCCAGAAATTATTTAGCAGGCTCTGTTTTAAAGTGTAAAATAGTTGCTGTTTTACCAGCCTGTCACATAATGTAGGTAGATTTGAAACTTCTGAGGAAAACATTATGAAAAGCTAAGCATTATTTTATGTAGCTTTTCAACCAAGACCTCATGAGCATCACGAGCTTTTTAGAGCCCATTAACTTATCTAAATGATAGCCAGAACATTAAGGGTCAATTCCTTATCCTCAGTGGGCAAAACAAGTGAGGGTCAAATCCTTAGTCCATTTGTTAGGGAGACTTACTTCCTTACATTGTCAGAAAAGCTACCTTGTGCTTGTTAACTGGAGTAGTAATTTTGCTTAAACAATAGGAAATAGCCAGCTACTTCATTTTTACTGTAATGAATCAACTATACTGGCTCCATCATGTTTTGCTATCAATGCCAAGTTATTGTGATCATCTTAGTAAACACAACTTTGCATCTACAGTAGTTTAGATAAGTGGAATTTATTAGATCGGGAGATGTGGTATCAGGCTGGCATTTTATGGGGACACACATGACTGTTCCTAAGTACCTACTGGAATTTTTAAATACAAAGAAAATGCACAGAAATTAAATGTAGTTAGAAAGAATCTCCCATTCTTTTCTGTCTTTCAGAAGACAGGATGGTAATGCTCTCCACATTTACAAAATTTCAGCTTTTTCACACTATTTGTTTGGCAAGCCTAAGAATCTTTCTGTTATGCCAGATGAACAGGAGAGCTGTACAAAGATATCTTCATACATCTAATATTCAGACTGGGGAACCTGACTTTCCTATAGGAATGTCCTTCATTAAGTTCTGGCAAGATAGAAGGAGATAAGGGAATTTTTATATATGAAATTGAATGAAGTTAAAGTTAACTAACATGAATTTTTAGAAAGGTTTAAGCCATATCTTGGTCCTTAAGAAAGTGACAAAAGTAGAGAATGCAATTATAACCTTTATGTCCTGTTTCAACATACAGAGCAATCAAGTACATGTTGTAGATTCAGCACCATAAATGGTGCACACAATCTGTAGTATAGTATGTTATAAATGATAGGTTAGATGTTCTAGTAATGAATGTGGGTTTGGTTTGAATTCTAGGAAAAATACTACTACAATAACTGTTTTTCAGTGCATTAGAGACTATTGGGGCACTTAGCGCTTCAGTCTTTCTGATGCTGACTATTAACAGTTAATGAAGGATTTTTCAAATAACAAAAAGTTTTTTTATCTGAAAATATCTTTAGGGCCTTCACCTCTCCCCTCTCCCACTGAAGAGGAAGAGACAAAGAATAGCTCTGATGTCATGCCCAGCATTCCTGATGTATTGCTGCGAAAACTACGAGTGCACAAATCGCTTCCAGGAAGGTAAAAGCTCTTTAGAAGTAGAAAGACATCATCTGGGGGAAGACACTAATGGTTTCCAGTGAACTGCCTGTGTGGGGATCCATATAAGTAGAGAAACTTCAGGGAGTGCACCAACTTCCAGTAACTGGCCAACTTTTCAAATTCATTTGTAAGTTTGACATTAAAAGTCTGAAACCTAACTTGTGTGCTACAAGTGCACTGTTTTACAGATTTTTCCACTGGGCTGTCCACTCCTGGTTTTCAGCATTGCTGCTGCAGATATGAATTCTTGTTGGAAATGTTAGTATTTCTTTCCCCTAGAAATATAATCAGGCCAGATGTTACCTTCCAATAGTAAAGTTTGGGAATGTAAGAATTCTGCAGTTTTTCTGAAGTTGAAGAAGTTTCAGGGAAATTGAATTTATTTTTGCACACGCACTTGTTTGCGAATTCTCTATCTTGGCCTGTGCAATTAGGCACTTATCAACCTGCTGTGGCTTGGGAGTTTCTCCTTTCCCTCTTAACACAATCTGAAACCATATGTCTGCATGTTATAGATGTGTAGGGTGGCACCATACAAGATAATTTTAAACTAGACCTATTGTTGTATAATCCAATGTAACTATAACAAGGGAATCCTCTGTTCCGTACTCTTCTGAGGTGGAGTCATAATAACTATACCTGCCAGGTGTTTGTCAAAACCTTTAGAAATACCAATTTTCATTCTGATTTGAGTTTACTGTTACCCAAACTTAACATTTTCTTGACGGAATTTAAGCAGAATTTTCCTTTTTTGGGGGAGGTTTAAATTTAAAATGATACGAAAGTCCATAATTTCAGAAAATATTTTGCTGTGGCCCAAGAAATCTAGGGAAGAAAGCGCAAATTAAGCATTGATCACCACATGCCTTGCATACCTTGCACTGCTGATAACTTTAGAGATTGAGCATATATTATTTGGTATTGCATTGGAATGAAGCTAAGCTGCTTCTGTATTTCTGCTTAAGCCTTTTCTTTGAGAGAAATAAAACCATAAAAACATGCTTATTAGACTTTAAAACTATTCCAAACATTTGACCAAAACTATTTGTCAATTCACCCATGTGTTTTTATACTATAAATACGAGAGGCCTTCAATCATTTGAAGCAATCTATAAGTGTTCTCTGTGCAGATTAAATAAATATTTAACATTTGTTGTGAAGGAACTGTTATATACAATATTTTGTATAAATGGATGCATGAGGTCAGGAATTTCAGAGACAATTGCTTGATCGTAATCAAACACTTAAAAGAAAAGTAATTTCATAGCTAAGTACAAAATAGGTAAATACTGAACTGGCTTTGAGGATCAGTTAATATACAGAACTTCTGGTTTTCAGATAATAGTCCTTTATCAGTTGGCTTAATCTATTGAATAGATAGACACATAACTTTTAATTCCTACTATTGATTTCTCAGAACATTCCTAGCCAAAGGAAAGATGCAAATGTTGTAATTCTCTGCTGTGTTATATAACACATACAGATGCTTGAACTTCCTTTTAGGACTACTCCTTCTAGTAGTCTTTCTCCTAGAATAACAATACGTAATATGAACACTAATACTTTAGGCACAAAATGGTTTGCCAACACAGGGGACATACTGGCCTCCCTCTTCTAGTTACTGCTAGTATCAATGTTATTCTACCCAATAAGAAAAATCTGCCGCCCATTTGTGCCAGACTTTTGTATTTTATGATTAGCGGTCCAATGAATATTACAATAATTTTAATTTTCTGAAAGTATCATGTCTGCACAGTGCATGATAGGTATGTCGACCACAAATCCTGTCACTGCCATCCACTAGAATTTGTATATATGGCTCCTGTCATTTCTTTCGGATGCTTTTTGTCTGTATTTGCTTGCATAAAGCTGAATAGCTCTCTGATGTTTTGGAGCAATTATGGGAAATAAGAACCTGTAAATTCAAACGCAGGGGATGACTGCCGCTAAGTGAGATCTTGCAATATAATGTTGTCTGCCTATCGCATTTCTTTCGTAGTATTCTATGAAACTCCACTTTGATAACGTTTTCTAGGCTTTGTGTAGTTATTAATCATTCTTTTGGTGGAAAGCTCGTAAAACTCAAACATATTCGTCAGTGCCAGTATCGTGGTCAGAATCATTGTGTGCTAGCTTCTAACAAAGTTAGCAGCCAAAACAGGATAGTTCAGTATACAGTGAGCTGGGGTTTGAATTTTGCCCATCTGTATTTATTTGTGATCATCATTATGAGGTTGCAACTGTTACCAGAAGGGAAATGGGTAAAGACAAAAATTTGCAATTTATCACCATGTAGTGCAGGTAGCAGTATTTGCAGTTGCCAGAAGCTTTGGTATGTTGTTGTCAATACTCAGGTGATACAGTGCTGTTGCTTTTAAAAAAAAAAAAAAAAAAAAAAAAGGTTTAGCCATAACAAGTACAATTGAGTTAATTAAATATTGGTTTCACCGAAAGAAACTGTAAAATATTTAAAGGGAGGATGTCTTTTTTTGTTCTTTTTGATTAAATATTACGATGGCTTTGTTTTTAGAGACAAAAATTAAAATGTGAATTTTCTACTTTTGTTTCTAGCTCTCCACTTACTGAAAAAGAAGTTGAGGTGAGTACGTTCTTTAATTCGTTATTTTAGACATATGCCTCAATTCTAAGTGGATACTGTAAGGCTAAGGGTGGTTATTAGGATCAGATAATTGGATTTGTTTTTTCGAAAAAAATATTTATCAGAAAACAAACATATTGAGCTCAATAAAAGTAAGTTTTATGAAATATGGGCAATTGTCCCAGACAGTATAAACTGTAAAAAGACTTAAAGTAGGAGCAGTGAAACGTTGTTTGTGTATTTTTCGTAATAAAATACACATTCATTTTGGCTATTATTACAATATGGTAATAAAAATATTGAAATCAAACGAGACTAGAAACTAAACTATTTAAATTATATTTTTGTGTTGGACAATAGGAGCTTTGGGGCAGTTTTTGATATCTTGCAGTTCATTTACATATTTTTTACTTTTTCAGTTCAAGACAATAATTTTTTGTAGGTTGCTCTTTAGCTTGCTGCCTTTGTTACTTCTTTTTTGTCACATACCAGTCATGAAAAAAAAAAAAAAGTCACATAGCTTCAATCTAAAGGAACTGCCAGTGCCTTGTGCTTTGCAAAATTTTAATCCTAAAAAATAATGCATCTGGTAAAGAAAGAAACAATCTTTAAAAGCAGGGTGCCAGGGAATAAAAATGTTAGCACTTAAACTTTTGCTGGCTTCAGTGGTAGGTGTTTATCCCTTAGGTAAAACAATGCGAATGGTGAGCTCATCCCTGGACTTCCTCTGCACACACTATCTGTTGAAAAACCTTGGGGACCCTTGGAGGAAGTCCAGCTAGAAAACAGCTCCATTGTGACTCTGATGCTTCTCGTAGGCTGCTTCCTTCATTGTGTCTCTGCTCTACTGATCTTCCAGAAAAACAGGCAGGAAGAGAGGCAGCAACATATTTATTCATATTTTAGAGGAAACAAAGAGGAGTGATTTTTTTGAAACAATCTAATGTAAAAAATATTTTCAATTTTCTCTTTAAATACTTATATAAGCACCAAAGTTTGTTAAAACTACCTTATTTGTAAGTTGTTATTGGAAATTACATTGCTATAACACTTATTTTAAAATGCCTTTTTTTAATCCGAACAGAATGTATTTGTACAACTTTCCTTGGCCTTTAGAAATGATAGTTATACCTTAGAATCTAGAATTAACCAAGCAGAGAGAGAGAGAAATCTTACTGAAGAGAATGCTGAGAAGGAACTGGAAAACTTTAAAGCAGCCATTACGGTAAGAAAACAACAATCATTCTTTTTGTGAACTATAGTGTACATGAAAGTGCACACGGATTTGAAATGTGTGGCTGTGCTTGCTCATACCTATACTAATGCAGTCCCAAAACTTCATTTTCTGCTGCACAAGCTCCCTACTGTCAGCTGTCTGCCACAGTTAGGTGGTGTCCAGTTAGGTGGGACACTGAAATGATCCAAGTCCTGAGATTTGTGACTTGAAAGACCTCTTAATTGCAGATAACAGAAGGTGGTATAGGAAAGGAAACAGTGAGGACTTAAGGAATATATGTAATTCCAGGATCAGGTTATGGGCCTGAACACGTTTTCATTCCAGCTGTCCCTGATGTCTGTTTAACAGCAGTAGTTTTCAGTCCTTCTTGCCAGCTTTCTCTGGATTTTCTAATCGAAATGTCAAATATATCTCTGTGTCACACAACTTATGTGCTGCACACGTTTTTGTGCAAAAAAGAAAGGGATACTTTGATACCATGCTGTTAAATGAAATACCCATAAATCCAATTTGCATGTAACAAGAAGGTGCTGCCATATGTTTGAGAAATAGGAGAGCGTATGATTCTGCCATTTAATTTATCAAGAATGTAATCAGGTAAGAAAGAATACAATTAAAATAGATTGTGATATTTACGTCTTTCTGTAGGACAGGCACATGTTATATGGCTCAATGACAGTTTTACCAGTCTTCATGGGGTTTTTTTTGTCAATCTTGTGATAGTTGATGTTTTATTCAAAAACCCAACTACAAGAGAAAGCTAATTTGTATGAACTTCAGATTTGCTGAAGAAAATAAGCAAGTTACGGTTGCTAAGAAAGACTTGAAAATCTGAAGTTCTTTGCATGTTTTTCTCAGATTAACTTATGCCTTCTTGGGTCTCGCAGTCAGTTTTTTTGTGGAATTTGTTATCGCACTAGCTTCAGTGATAAATAAGTTTAAGAATTTATTGTTATTGCAATTGTTGCCATTGCACCAAATTCATCAGTATCTTGGCTGTGTTTCTACAGCAAAGGTTTGCACTACAAATGCAATTTCACAAATGACTCTACCCAGAAAGTTACTGCACGTCGCTCCCTTCTTTTGAAGGGAGGAAGTACAAGAGAAGGAGCGGTTATTCTTTTCTCACAGATCATTTCAATGCCTTGACTTGCTCTTGCAGTAATACAGGTGAGGGGTTGCAGGGAACTAGGGCACAACACAACTGGTCAGAGGCAGAATTGTGTGAACAGCAACACAGTGTTTCATTACTTAAGACACCTCAATGCCAAAAGTGGTGCATCCTGAAGATGCACTTTAAGAATATAAGAATCATCCAGCATCATGAAGTCTGCCCGTAAGTCTGAACTAAATTGTATTGGGTTTTCTTGTATCAAACTTTTCTGTGAACAGAAAACTCACTCAGTGAAGAGGTGTTCACTGAGGCTTTGGCTAATAAGACATGTAAATTCGCTCTTGCTTTCAGTAACTAATCCCAAGGAAGTTAAATGCTTCAGTGTTTTTCAGTATTAATCTGAGCTATCAAGGTGACAATATTAGTCCAATGCATGAATGTGTGTATTGATTAAAAAAAAATGTTTAAGAAATTGTAATTGCTGTTTGATTTACAGGCCATATTGGTTTTCATTACCCTTTTACATTTGGAATTCTTGAGACTATAGTGTCTTATTTTCCAAATAAGCATCATGGAACTGAAATAACATAAATGGCCTTCTTAACACCTTGTGCCCAGTGAATTAAGATGTTCTTTGTGTTTTAGCAATCATTTGTAAGTACTAGTTCAAATAAGATTGGCATTTGTAAAATTAATCATTAATTTTGAAAGGAAAAATATTGCAGGTGTGCCCAGCCTTTTTTAACCCCCGAAAGGTGTGCCTGCAGATGCAGTGAAGCACCATTCTGAAACAGAGCAGCAGCACTTTCTAGGTAATCTGATGGCAGGGATGGCATTCCTCTGGGGCTACTGCGTCCATGTGTAGTTCTGCATGCACATGTCTATTCCACCTCTACGGCTCTACTTCAACTGAACTAGAAGTGGCTGGACATGATGGTAAAGCTGATGTATTTTCACTTCAGTCTTCAGCTCACTTGTGGCATCACTATGAACACAGAGAAGCTTACCAGAAGCTATTGGAGGATATTGCTGTTCTGCGGCGTTTAGCTGCTAGACTGTCTAGTCGTGCTGAGATGGTTGGAGCTGTTCGCCAGGTAAGAACATCCTGGTGTCTGACATGTATCCTGGTGGCACATGTTCACTCTTTTTCTTTTTCAGCTATAGCTGGTGGTTATATTAGCCCTTCAAAGTTTATTTGCCATTTTGACAGATGAAAAACGTTTATTGTAGTGTCAAATAAGGCACAGTTTCAGCCTAGAAACATAATTTAAACAGACGATTACCCATGAAACTATTCAACATCTGTACAATAGGAACATATATATTATTCAGAACTATAGCTGCTTATTTAAAATCAATGCAGCATGAATAAGAAAGCTTTTCTGGGTCAAAAAGCTCCTCTAGTTCAGTCACCTGCCTTTGGCTATAGCTTAGTCAGACAGCTATAAAGAGTATAAGAACAGAGCAAGTATAAATGAGAACACAGCAATACCTTCCTAGATTCAAGACTGTTGAGTCTGCCCACTAAACTAGACTGATGCCAGTGAATAAGACCTTTGAGGGTTTGAATAAAAGCGTACGTAAACCACATAACTAATAATATAGGCGCACAGGCAGACTGTATAAATATATGATAACAAGTTATAGTATTCTGTGGATATATATGAATGCGTGTGCATTTGTGTTCTAGTTAGGTTCAGAATTTTCAGTCATGGAGGTACTAATATTTCTTTAAGAATAACTATTCCAGGGCATAAACAGAGGTGAATGATTTGTTTGAGAAGTGTAGAGGTGACCTGAGTATTCCCCTCTTTTCTTCCTTAGGAGAAGCGGATGTCAAAGGCAACGGAAGTAATGATGCAGTATGTGGAAAACCTGAAAAGAACATATGAAAAAGATCATGCTGAACTAATGGAGTTCAAGAAACTTGCCAATCAGAATTCTAGCAGAAGCTATGGTGCATCTGGAAAAAAAAAAAAAAAAAAAATAAGGGGGTTTGTCGTGCCTCTATACAGAGAGGTGTCAGTGCTATTTTTGGTGTATTTGTGATAAAAAGTGAAGTATCACGAAAGCTGTTCATGAAGATCAGCTCTACATGAGCAGATTTCAAAGAGTTATAGATCTAACAGCTAAAATATTTCATACAATCCACGCTTAATGCTATGGCTTGGTAATTTAAAATCACTATCATTTACCAAATTCTGAGGGGATCCGATGACAGATTCATTGACCTATTGCACATAAGTGTAGCTTGCGCATTTTAATGCAAATAATTTCATTATTAATTTTTTTTTTTTTAAATGTTTGTAACCTTTTCTTTCCTAGTTTGCTGGAGACTGAAATACTCATACTTTCCTTTGCAAAAACTTGCATATGGAGACAAATAGTGGGCTTTTGCCTGATCTCAGTAAAGACAGGAATGGTTCAATTTTTTGCAATTATTTCAAATGTCTTCTTCGGGTGTAATTAAGACTAGAACTGAATGACAGATAAAAATGTAGTCACTGCAGACTTCATATAAATATACTATATCTAAGTTAGAAATATAAGCAAGGGCTCTAGTAATATTATTTCTAGAAATTAATATAGTCTAAGATGGTTCTTGGTCTTTTTTTTTGCAGAAGATGGAGTACCTCGTTCATCTAGATCCATGTCTCTTACTGTTGGAAAGGTATTTTTACAATATAAAGAAAATCAAGTGAACATTTTGTGTAGTGAAATTTCTTTGCCCACATACATCCAATTTTATAAGCTGTGTTCAAAACATGGTGCTGCTAAATTCTTAATATTGTTAATGTGATTTAGTGCAAATGCTTTGTAATTTTGGATATGTGATTAAGAATAACTGTGCAATAATGATAATGCTTGCTGTGAAGCTATAAATAATAAAGGGACCTATTTATTTATGAATAAATGTATTCTGGGCCACATACCTGTGTTCCAGGGAATGGCTTAGGTCCTGTGCTTTATTCTAGTTCTTCAATGAGGATGCTGAACATGGGATCAAACCTTACTATGTGATCAGAGGTTCCATGATCCTATAATTTTCATTAAGAATTGTGATGTTCGGAGTACCTTAGATGTAAACAGTTATTTTAAGTAGGGTTCTTTTTTCATTAGTTAGCATCTGAATATCTTGTTTGGTTTGACAAAGCTTTCAGAGTGAGACACTTTCTCAGACTGTTTTGGCTTGACCAGTTAATAACTTTAACATGGCCAGTGTTACATTTCTGCAAAACTTCCAAGTGTTGGAGATCCAGTTTGTTATAAAACTTCCTAAAACAACCAGTGATTTGAGAGATCCAAGTCCCAATGTGACCATTATGAAAACTGGTGGTCAGAGGCATTAAATTGTGTCTACTATTTCTTTTTCTATTTTTATTTGTTTGGGTTGTAGTTCTTTAGGTTTAGTTTATTCCTGACACCCCCAAGTACTGAATAGAGCTGTAAATAGCACAGAGCATGCTGAGGGCAAGACTGAATTTCAAAATGAGAACCAGATAAGTTGAAATGGAGGTTCTAAAAAAAGCTGTAATTTAATAAGGACAAGTACAAGTCCAAATAATAAAGAGGGATTAAAAAAACCCCAAAACACTCAAGTGGACTGCCTAACATGGCTGCAGACTCTTCAGTATAGTTTTTCAGGAGCACGTTAGATAAACCTCTGGCATTACTGAACAGGTATCCTGGTTCTAGACAAAACCAACTATCATGGAGTAGGTGACTCCTATATATTTTGTAAATCTGTTTAACTCCATTCCTGTAAAGTTATCTAGAGCAGGATCTTAGAAGTATTTGGACATGCACTAAGATGAAGCTGTTAGATGTTATGTGTTTGGATTTTTTTTTTTTTACTCAGTGGGAAGTGTAGGTTTCACTAGGTAAATGTCACAGGATAAAGTACTTGGCTACTTACTTAATGACAACAATATGATGTATGCTTGAGCTATAGTATGTTATGTAAAGCTAGGATATGTTTATCATATAAAGAATTTCCGTTGTCTCTGGGAAATGTAGGCAGTGTTGTGTGGTGCTAGAGAGATGTCTGTCAATTCAAGGGTCAGGGAGAGGGCTCTGTTCTTTTGCAGAGGGACTGGATGTTATTGTTTCTGTAAGTTATCATTTGTAGGTTTAGAAATAATTAATGTATCATAGTGGATACAGTGTATCATAACAGGTACATTGCAAAAGAAGAGTTGAATGTGTAACTTCATAATTTTCCAGCCATTGTGACACTGGCACTTTTCCCAGTTATACATCTGGTTTAACCAAAGATAATCATCTCTAATAAGAACTGACAGTAACAGCTCACAACATACCTGTTGTGTGACTTACACTAATGGGCTCTCAGTGTGGAGGGAAAAAGTAGCATCCCTGTGCACCACCTTATTTCACACCAAGCACTTGCCATACCAGACATTACTAGAGGAGGTTTGGGGGAAAACCACAGACCTAACAGCCATTTATTGTAATTTTGCTCCCAACTTTCCTTTCCCCTAATGGATATTAACCTACATCTTTGCCACACCTATTAACTTGTAGAATTGTTATTCAGCCTACCTTGTTGTATGATAGAGAAAAAAAATATTGTTTGTCACAGAATGTGCCTCGGAGGAGAGTCAGTGTCGCCGTTGTCCCTAAATTTAACTCCTTAAACATTCCTGGTCAGTCACCAACAGCTTCTCCTATACCTTCAATGCCATCCCTGGTAAGTAAAACCCACAATTTAAAGGTACTACTTTTTGTCTAAACCACTTTTGCATAGGGGCAAGCCATAGTTACTAAAAAAACATAAGCGCTTTCATTGGTTTAATTTGTTTTGACCCCATCCTAGTGAAGAGGATGTACAAAGGTAATCCCTGCTGTGTAAGGGACATATGCTTTCAGAATCTACCTCCATAAATTATCACTTTGGACACAGAACTGAGTAGGGCCAGCTGATGATCTAGAGGTATTAGAAATTGGTTGAGCCAATTTGCCTTTTAATCTGTAGTAACATCTGTAGTAAAAGTAGTTCTCCACTGTAGGAAAGAAGTTTTAGCTAGAATCCATGGAAGATGATTGTCCTGCTTCTCTTCATTGCCAAATAGTCTACTAAAGAGAAAAGCATGCAGTGAATTCACAGAAATGTATGTGGTACAAATGTAGAAGTTCTGTGATGATCTGGGATTAGCAGAGCTATCAGCCTTTGCCTTGACTTTTTGTTTATAAAATTTTAATAAATTAAATGAGAATCTAATCTGAACCTAATAAATTATACAAATGCTTTGGAGGAAAACTGCAAGACATACCAACTGTTCAGAGATGAGTTAAGGTAGCACAGAACCTGAAAATCATGTAGTTTTCTGTTAAAAATGTAGGGCTATTTAAATGAGGGCTGTTGCTGAGAAGCTAAATCAATTTTAGTTTTACAGAAACAGTCTCTTTGTGCAATTTAGTTATGTACTCAGACTCAATTGTTTCAGGAATCGAGAGTGTATATTAACCATTAATTATTCTGATATTTTTTGTTGTTGTTTAAAATTTTCAATTGAAACCAAATTAATGTTCCTAGAGGAGCAACAGAGTAAATTCACTCTTCACTGATCAATATATGAAGACAACTTTTCTTGGAAAAACTAAGCAGGGTAGAAGGGAATGTCCCAGAAAATTCTTAGTGGGCAAATCCATTGTTTACTGCGGTTATAGGAGTAATTCGGAAGCTCCACATTAAAGATATCTTGCTCATGGGTGTGGGAAGAAAACTGAAATAGCACATTGACTTTGTCTTTTTACTGGAGACTCATTTCAAATTAATTCACGAATGTAAGATTTATTTCTGTTTTTCACTTACAGTCTGAATCACCTAGCAATGGAAGGAGCAATCTAACATCTACTCCTGTTCTGCCAGCACTTTTAGAAAAGTGAGTTTTCTCCAGGTCATCTCATTGCCTACTAAATCCACCTATGAAATGAAAATGATATAATTTCTATGTTTTGTAAGAGAAGTTGTACCAAGGCATAAGGTATTGAAATCAGTGACACAATATTGATTTAAGTTGATTCACAATCTGGTAACTGTGTTTTACTGTATCACCATCATATTGTTCTTTTCATGTTCAAAAAGTTGACAAGCAGTGTCTCAGAACTACACCAAGCCTGCTATGATCATTAGAATTGATCAAGGAAAAAATGCAGCAGAAGATTATATGTTTAAACGTTTGAATAGACTTGCCTTCAGAACTTGACAAAACTGAGAATATTACATACAATTCTTGTGGCTTTTTTAAAAAAATATATTTCCTGGAACAAATGAATGCTGTATCTATAGATGGCCCTGAGCAACCCTGGGTATGAATATTCCTTAACTTGACTATCCCAGCAAAAGGAGTTGTGTCCTTCCCATGCCTTTTCAATATGTGGCCAGCTGGTAAGAATGATATTTTGAACTATTATGATATCCAGCATCATGTAGGTTTTCAAACTTACATGAATAAACATAAATATACAAAATTCAAAAGTAGAATTTATTATAATAGTAGATAATGAACATTTTAGAGGTAAAAAGAATTATTAAATTGAGTAGTAATTATCTTTTTAGTATAAAATGGATTAAACATTCGGGTAAATTAAAGCATTAGGTTTGAGATTTTAGTTTTAACAACCTAAGAATTTAACAGATAGAGAAGTTTGCACTGTAAAATTTAAAAATAGAGATACAAAGGAGAAAGGGGTTTTGTTTGGTGGTTTGTTTTTTTTTTAGCCTGGTAACAAGCAAATACCTTGATATCTATATTTTTCTAGTACATATAAATTAGAACAATATTTTTCATTAAATCATTTGCCCTTCTGCCTCTATATTACTTAGGATTAGTGTAAATGTCCTGGATGGACCTAAGTGTACTGCTGTTATCTGTTTTCCATAACAGTTCCATGAGACATTCTGTGGGTTTAAATAGTACTATTAGTACTTTCAGAGCAAAATAATAGTTATATGGACAAGGAAAGCAGAAAATTACTCTCCTGGAAAGCATTTGCATCTACACATTTTTGGAAAGAACTTCTAAGTTTTTTTCAGTTGAAATTCATGTACACACATAATTTAATTTTATACAAGTTCTTGAAATGTAAAGCCTCTGCAGCAATAGAATACAAAGATGGACAATATGAAAACGTGTGAGACTGGGCTGAGAACAGAAGGCAGAGTCAAGCTGTTTTACAAGGTCTTTGTAAACAGTTGCCATTATGGACACAGGGACATTTGTACTTGCAAACCCATGTGTGTATGTACTTTATTCATATGTATCATCAGCCTAGAAAGCAAAAATAAAAAAATTGTCAGGCATATTTCCAAATACTTATCTCTTTCAAGAGATGTTTTACATTCTAAGGAAGTTGCTTGCTGATGTTTCAGAAGTAAAATTTACTGAAACATCACATTGATTTTTGTTGTTGGTTTTGTTACTACTATTATGATCATTTAGAGGGTTTGCAGTGTCACAATAAAATACTCACAATATTAATTTAATTTAATTTAAGTTAAAGTTTGTTACGATGATTTAAACATGAAAATTAAAAGCTTTAAAATATGTAGCTCTCGCATCTCTACAGAATAATGATTCTTGCATGTTTTATTATTAGCACTGAGGCAGGACAAAGTTTATCTTATGTCTTTGTTTTATCTCTGTGCTTTACTGAGAATGAAAACATGCAACAATTGGGAAAACAAAACCAGTGAACTATGGCACTAGTTGTTACAACTCAACAGAACTCTACAAGATTTAGACCATCTTTTGAAATGGTACAGAAATTTGGGTGGGGGAGCAGAAATACTACCAATATTTCTTACTGCATCTTAAGAAAACAAATCATGTTCTCAAGTAACAGAGGCAGAAATTGAAATTCAAGTTTGAGCATAAGTATGTAGTGTAAAATTACATAGTTCAGCAGAGTTTTGTATATTTAAGCACTTCAAGTGTATGTTCATGATGTGTTTAAAGTTCAAGTGAAAATAATATCTACTGTTAACAAGACTCATTGTGAGAAAATCCATTGCCCACAGATGGTGTCGATCAGGATAAAGTGTTCTGCCATTGTTTTTAGTGCCAGAAAAATAAATGCCTACAAAAGGCTTAGATTCGAGAAGTTGAAATGGGATCCACTGTTGAGCATGTTAAACCTTGACTGATAGATTTGCTAAGTCATGTCTGAATCACTTGAACTCTTTGTCCCAGACTTAAATAAGTAAGGACAGGTGAGCACTGCAGAAAGAGACCAATATATAATGGCTTATCTTTAGGCTAAATGCTCAAAGCTTTTACTCAAGAAAAGTTCTAATGACAAAAGCTATGTATATATTTTTTTAACCTGTGTATCACTTCAGCTTATAGAGTCAGCAGAGAGAAGTACCTAAAAGGCAAATAAGAAAAACGTTTTGTGAAATTAATATTTGGTACTATTTCTATTCTGTTCCACTGACATAGCAGGCTACCATTTCTAAGCTGATTTTTTAAAAAGTTGAGGGAAATATTTTGAAGAATAGCAAATAAATGCCATGGATAAGCCAGGAGACATGCTCTTTTTTCTAAAGAAGAAGAAACAAAATGCAAGTCTTAATACCTTAGAAACATATTAATTACTATTCTTAAATTACAACATTTTGAAACTAAAATTTTGCTTAACATTTATTTTTTTCCTTTTGAAAGACATTATTTCTCCGATATACATTAAAGAAGAAAAATCAGGAGTCACAAAATTGTGTATGATTGTTCTTCTTCAGTAGTATACTCCAAATACAACGCATTCCAGTGGTATTCTTTTCTGTTTGTCTCTTTCTTTTGTCTCAGCAGTGGCAAGACTAATGGAGAGGCTGACAGTGAAACCTCTACTTCTGTGCTGACACAGAGTGCGTTGGAAGAAATCAGTCCTGAAACTAAAGCCAAGATAGAAGAGGAAGCATATAACAAAGGGTGGGAATATTTTTATGTGAACTAAATCTGCAAATATGTGCTACCAGATGAGGACATATGTATTATAGTGTAATTTTAAATGCAAAATGAGTTACATAATAAATACAACCTCCTTCAGGAACGTGGGAAACAATGTGAGTGAGCTTTACTCGTATTTGCATCGTAACTGTTCACTTCCACCCTTTATTAACTTTAGCCAGACTCTGGGAGAGCAGCTGTATTGGATATTCTGCGTTAGGTTGGTGTTCTTATGTCAACAGTGCTCAGCTTTGTGACAGGATAATACAAAACCACTTTATAAAATGTTTATTCTGAAAAGTGTATATTGAAATGAGTAAAGAGTTGGTATTAGCTTTTGCAATGAACTCATGTCGTTTGTATCACAAAGTGCTTTTACACAGCAAATCTTGGGGAAATTAACAGCTTTGGGATCTGTTTCTGAATGTCAAGCAAAGAACTTTGTACCATGTGAAGAGTGAGACAAAAATTGTGACCTTCTCCTGCAGAATCCAACAGGCCATCTCTCTTGAGCATTGATTTGCACTTTTTCTCCCCCCTCCCCCCAAAAAGAAAAAAAAAAATAGAGAGGGTGTTCAAAATGGTTGAAAACTGGTAGGGAAATACTTACCAACTCCTTTACAACAAACAAAAGTTATGCTCTGCTGAGGACTATAATCTTTTTTTCTTTTTTAAAATGATAAATTCGGTAGCAGAGCTAATCTAATTCTTTATTAAGGAAACATGGCTCTGTGTGCCATACTCATGTTCTTTAGCTAGATTTACTTTTTTCCACGTGCTGCAACACTGCTCTTTGTGTTTTATTGCACATAAGAAAACATAAAGCTAATATTTTGTTACATAGGAACAGGCTTATACAGCATGCTAGACTAAGAAAAATGGTTTTTGTGTTAAAGCTATCAGGAGGGCTTGAAGAAAACCAAAGAACTTCAGGAACTGAAGGAAGAAGATGAAGAGACACCAAAAGAAAGTCATGATGAACATGAAGAAAGTGAAAATGAAGATGAGATAAAAAACCTGAAAAGCAGGTGAGACGGTGGTGTAATATGCCCATACAAGACTGGCCACTTTTTTTCTATTTGTGGTACCCAGCCAAGTGTTTAATACTATTATCTTGTCATAATTTCTTCCAGTCTAGGGACACATATTTGAAATAACAGTATTTTCACAGAAAGGCATATTACAAGATAACATAATGGCAAAATGCAAAACTTTCTATTCTGATATTTCAACTCAAAGTGTATGTTGACATCAAGTTGTTTCATCTTGATGGGGTTTGGTTTTGATTTGAGGTAAAAAATATTCCACAGAAGTTCTTTAGATGCTGGAATATACCTCTTGGTGGGCACGGGTTGTCTCATACAAGTTGTAATTGAGGAATCTGATGCCCATATTTGTGCCATATGTCATTCCCAAAGGGTCTGCACAGGTGAGTCTTTCTGTACATCTACAAGGTGAATGCAGATTAAGACAAGCTCCCCAGTTATGTTGGACTAGCTCTGATTTGGACCTGAAGCATTTGATGCTTAACTGGAAAACTTTTCTGAAATTTTCAGCTTTTCTTAGGGTTAATTGTTGAGTTTCTTTAGTGGTTCTCCCACCGAATTCAATATACCTGCAATTTGCTGAATTTTAAAAGCAAAGAGATTTTTGCATTACAGAGGAATTGAATGCTGGCCAAAGCAAGTAATACATCCAGTCCCAAATTAAGGTACATCTGTCAGGAATAAATCAAAGAATTAATTTCCATTCCATAACCATTATGATTATAAACATCTGTTAATTTGAGATTTCAACCATGTTCAGAAGGGTAGTCATCTCGCCAGTCATGAAACTCTTAGGAAGAAATGTTTACAACATGTTCTATGTTTAGTTGAGCAAGCTATGAACGGTGCAGAATTTTACATCATATCAGCCTCTGAGATTTGCCAGCTGACAGGTGGAAGAAATAGAAGTCAAATTTACAGTCTTCAGCTGCCTTGCAAATATCACCAATATCTGAGTGTACAGCTCTTCCTAAAAGAAGAGTCTGATTCTTCTTTGACAAGGTGTTTGTATTTGGAAGAAAGATGGTGCACCATACATATGTGAAACTTCTCAA
The DNA here is from genome assembly GCA_013399365.1 of Pampusana beccarii. NCBI lineage: Eukaryota > Metazoa > Chordata > Aves > Columbiformes > Columbidae > Pampusana > Pampusana beccarii. Next base: position 404,244 of record VWYH01008316.1, read on the forward strand.
ATTGAAAAACTGAAAATAAATTTGCATATGATTAATATATAACAGTTTTCTTTTAATTTTACAGCAGACTTGAAGTCATCATTAATTATTTACATATATTGTACCCCAAACTGTGTAAACACTGGAATGTGGTATGGCTGGTAGTGGCTGCGATAATCGTTTTTGCCGTGGTGTTGGGAATCTACCATTCATACAACTCCTGTGATGAAAAATCGGAGGGACCTGAAGGGAAGGCCAGCTGTTCTGCCGCCCATCAATATTCCTGGTGGAATTCAGGATTTCAACATGAGCAACGCACTGAATAATAGAGGAACAACCACGTATTTATGGTACCTGAGCAAGTATGTGTATTAGGACACAGTTGTTGTAGGTATTACTTAGTCAGCCTTATGGTTGTTAAATATGATCTGTCAGACAAGTGAGTTACTCCATACCATCAGGTTTGGGGATACATTTCGAACATACCTTGCTAAAATGACAATCTGATTGAATAATCCTGTCTGTCCTCTAATTGTAAATGCCTGATACAAATAAATTAATATCGAATCATGATACGGTTTTGCAGTAGTCAGCAACCAGCAAGACATTTAAAATAATGATTTGCACAGGCCATTATTTCTGCTATGGTTTTGAAGAAAATCATAAAACTTGCATTTGCGGTTAGTGCTTTACTTTTATTTTCTGAATTTACTGGTGGCTGTTGAAGTACTAATGGCATTTCAGTCCTCTGGGTTTAAAGAGTCTAATTTGTTTCCTTATTCATGATTACTAAGTAGAAATAGAAGCTCTCCTATGGAAGAATTGTGTTATCAGACCGAATGCCTTGCTGATCAAGTAATTTTATAAGAGGAATTATCTGTATGATTGTTTAAATGGAATACTAAGTACGTGCATAAATGTGTTTTATTATATACTTTAAGAATGGGACCATCACTTTTTTTTTTGGATACACAACAAAACCTAAAATGAGGTCTAGGTGGCACAGTTAGTATTGTCAAATAAATCTGGGAATTTGGGATATATCAAAGGGACGTGCTTTGCAAAAGATTTGCATATGCCACTCAGTCAATACTGGTTACAGCAAAAAGTAGTTGTTGTCTAGAAAATTAGATTTGTTGCCCAAGCCCATAATACAGCAGTCTTGGATGTAGGAAGCAATCTTCAATTCTTTATTAAAAAAAAAAAGTCTTCAAACCTCTGTATACTCTGTATACAGGTGATCACACTAAGTGGACTCTTCCCTACTGCTGATACTGGAAGCAGAGATCCTTTGAGATCTGCACTAGGAACACAGCAGAAACCCTACCAGTGCCCAGGTGAATCAGGACATGCAAGCAGTGAGGACTTTTAAGAGGTCGCTGTGTGTCTTCAGTAGTTCATTTTCAGAATTTGATGCCGAGTATATAACTGTTCTGATATGCTTTCAAAGCTAAACTATCAGGTCATGACAGGATATTCTTTTACACAGGTTTTTTAACAGTTCTGCCTATATGGGAGTTGTGAGTTCTTACACAAGAATGTGGAAGCCTGTAATTTTTAGACAAGCAATTTCAAAATGGCAAAGCCATTTTCTGTAAAAAAAAACACACCACCTAGGGCTGAGGCCAAATGCATGTCACTTAAGGTATGCCATAGGTACCTGCTGAATGTCAGTTATGATTGAAGATAACTATGTGTGTCTTGCCATAGCTATATGCTTGAATCTAACCGTAATATCAAAATCAGTGTCACACTTGATTGCACTCGTGTCTTGCGCTCTTCTGGCATTTTCTGACTGATTAACAGGTCTGTTTACCAACTCAAGGGTCAGTAAGTTATGAAGTACTGTAGTTTCAGTTCAGATGCAGCTACTATTGTCTTGTTTCCTTTTGGTGTCAACACTGAACCTCAAGCTAACTATCAAAGAAAACAGGTTTCTAACTTAGTCATAAATTTAATTCATGTATCTGGCACTAGCAACAAACATCCTGCTGGTGAATTTTGTTTGTTATATCTTTAGCCACATGTTTCTTAAAAGACATTAATATTGAAAAGAAAAAAATTTTAAAAGCAAACCACTACCACTTTTTTTTTGGAGGGGGGACTGAGGGGGAAGTCTATAAGCAGTTGGGAGGGGTCGTTGCTGTTTTAAAGTATATATTGTTGAGGAATGGTGTGCTTAAGGAAGTTCAAAAAGGATAATGGGAAAGTGTCATTTGGTCTAAAATTGTAATTGGTAAAGAATAAGACAAAAGAAGGCTTCTTGCAAATTATTTGGTATCTGTTTGGTTCAGTTAGAATATCTGACTGTGAAGAACTACTGTGACATTTCACATACTTTCAGTATTTGAAGAAACTTGCCAGTTGCTCTTTGAATACTTCTTTATTAAAATCAGTTTCTTTAACTTAATATTATTTGCAAATAGTGTTGATAATTTAAGGCAATAAAAGTAGAAGGTAAATAGTCCTGCAGATTCAGGACTCAATGCCGAAAATTATGGTACATATTTGATAATGTGATTGTGGAAATGTTGGGCTGCACCAAGGAAAAATAATTAACAATGCTTATAATTGAATTATTTTACTTTTATTTACAACTGCACTGATGTGGGTCCAACATTTTAAGTGCATGTAGAAAATTATTTAAATCAATCGGACTCTTGAACTGCTTAATGTTAAGTGCGTGCTAAATTTTTTTTGGTCAGCGGGTGCTTGAGGTTTCCGTCCTGTATTCAGCGCACTGGCTTGTGGTGGACTTAGTGCACAAGGGCAAGTTTCTGTAAGTAATTGTACTGATTTGAACTGAACTACTTGCATGTCTAAGGCAAGTATAATTTAGCCACAAAGTTATTAATTGTTGTGGGCAATGGACTGAAAGAGGCAAGATATTTCATGAGGATGAAAAGATGAAGATAAAGTTTATTTACAAAAAAAAAAAACTTATTCTTTTTATAGCTACTTTGAGCAAACTGTCCACTAAAAATGATGAACCACAATGACTAACAGCACGTTAAATGGTTTTGATTGTTTTTCAGTTAATCGATGAAGACACCTTTTTAATAGGAAACTAGATTGAGCTCAAAAACTATTCTAAATGTAATTTTATCTGTTGGATATTAGTTCGCTTTATTTGGGGGCAGTGGGGAACACAATCTGTTTTGTGTTCAAAGATCACATAACAAGAAATAGATATATTATTTATGCTATCAACACTGAAGTAGTTTTCTTGAGGTGCAATATTTATTTTTCTGCTTTGATGAGACACGTTTATTATTTTTCCTGCACAGCACAGATGTTTCTAGTAAAAGGAACTTTAAAAGGGCACTATTTTTGTGTATCATATTTAAATTTGTAATATTGTAAGATTTTGCACAAGTGTGCTGGTATTGTACTGTATAGTATCACATACTTGAGTTTTGAAATAAAAGTATGGTTTCAAAGTCAGTGTTGCTGCCTTAAAGGTTTGGTTTTTTACATGCGCTCTGTCTGCATATTAATGGCTATTTTCTTATGAAATACATACTGCCTTGTCTATACTGTGTAATGTAGTGCCATGTTACACATACCAAAGATTTTGTTCTTAGTCTTTCAGTTCTTCAGGGAGATGCTGTAGAAGAAGCAAGCAAACTCCTGTTTCAGTAGAGAAAGTGTTAGTAAGCAGGGTCATCCCTGTCGTAGCCCAGAAACAAGAGGAGAGAGGAAGCTGAAATATCCTGGAGAGAGTTTAATTCCTGCTTCCAAGGGAGGCTCCTGGCACTGAGAAGGTTGAACATGGAGAGCAGCAAGGGAGATCTGTAACCCGAGGAGACTGAGTGAAAGGTTAGGATTCTTTATTTCATTAGTGTTCTTGTTGGCTTGGGAGGCCTGGGAAGCCTGGGCTTTGAGGAGAGCTGAACTGCCAGACCAGTGGGGAGGAGACAATGCTCAGTTTCCACAAAGAACAGAAATGTCACTTCTGAGTCTCTGATGCTCTGTGTCAGGGAGAAAAACTCTGGGATAGCGACAACCTTGAAAAGAATGACTGTCACCAGGAAGAGACCCTGATATTTGTGTTTTCCACATGAAAATTTTATAAACTTGTTTCCTCTCCTGTTGTTCAGGCTTCAAGGTTCCATTAGAATTGATTGTAGAAAACAGTTAAGTCTGTTCTCCCATATCAGAAATTTGCTGTTTAGCAAGCTTCATCAGAATTTTAAAACATGGTGGCATGAGATTCTGGGAGTTTTCCTTACACATTACTGTAAGTATTTAGGTTAAATGCTAATAAAGTATTCAGTATAAGGCTGGGGTTTTTTTGGCCACACAATTTAAGATGAAGACCCACAAACAGATTAAAGACCTTTTGTACTGTTACAGTCCAGGTAAGTGGCCTCCCACACAGTTTTAGAACAGCTGAAATATAAAAGGGAAGAACCTGGTGTGGAAAAAAAAAATTATTTCAGTCTCATTTCATCATTCTAAAATTATTTTCTCTCTCTCCTAACCTATAATTTGCTCTTAGAAAACCATGTGAAGGAATTTATATTTTTGTTTGGTGTTACAAAAGTTTTTTATCTCCTTTTTCCGGCTAAAAATCCTACTAAACATCAATATCATGGACGGAGTGTGACTAAAGGAGTTTTGCCACAGTGAGGATAATAGGCACAAAGTATTAAAACTTGGAAGGACAATTAGCATGAAATTTTAAAATGTCAGAAACCCAGTGTTTTATTAGTTTTCATGGCAGGAAATACGTAGCAGTCAAGGTAAGCATGGAGATGGTAAGATTTTATTTAATATGCTTGGTAGTTTACAGCCACAATCTGCTAGCCCATGAGAGCTACAGAATAACTATTAGTTTCTGCTCTTACCTTGTAAATGTAAGTCGATCTACTTGGAGCTTGCTTCAGTGAGAGTACGTTTGATTACAGTATTTCAGATTGCCATCACTTTGTAGAGCCAGGTAAGTATAACACAATAAAGGAGTTAATAGAAATTGGAGCAAGAAATTTGTCTTAAGATCTCAAGGAGTTTTATCAACATTCAGTTCCAAACCACAGCCCAAACACAACCCAGTTTTCATTGCTTTATTGCTGATGGAGACATGATTTAATTAACCCACGGCATTCTCCATGGCCCTGTAGATCCCTGTCTGTGTTATAGTATACCCATAACCATGTTATATGCTGCTGTAAGAGACTAGGCCTGTGCCCAGATAAAAGTTAATACTATCTTAATACGTTAAGTGGGAACTTTCTACAATGCAAATGGCAGTTTAAAGAGGTATCTACTGTTACACTTGTTTTTACAGGACCTTGAAAGCAGCCTGGGGATGTAGCATATGTAAAAGTTTCCTGAATTACAAACTGAACATGATGTAACAAAATAATCCTGTTGAGAGAGGGGGGAAAAAAGAAGGGCTCATACAATTCTGAACTGTATATGCAGGTAATTTGTAAAGTAATTGCAAGCATTGGCAAGGCCTCAGCTAGAGGGAAAGAAGGAGCAGGCTGGGATTTCTTAGCTGAAAGAAAAGTGGGAGCAGAGGCACACATCTTTAAATACATAGGATCGTTGCAAAATGTAAGGGAATGAACTATTTTCCATGTCCGTTTCCAACAGGAAAAGAACTGGTAGGTTTACACCATGGTATGGGTAAGTCAGTTTAGACTAGGGAATACCTTTTAACAGTAAGGGACAGTGAAAGACTGGAATAGATCATTTGAGGAAATGTTAGGAATTTGTCACTGGAAGTCTTTAAGAACAGGTTAGACAAACATCTGTCAGGAATAACATAAATACAGCTGATTGTACTGGCAGTAAAGAGAACTGGCTGATCTCCTGAACTCCATTCCTGCTCTGTGTTTGTTGGCACCTCTGAGAAAAAAAAAAAAAAATCATTAATTTGTGAAGACTTCCTGAAGGTTTTCTAAGTTACAGCCGTGAGGATCATCTGTGTTTTGAGTTGTTGTTTGTTGGAACCTCACAAAGGGCCGCAGTGAAGGGACTGGCTCTCACCTCCGTCCCTGCAGCCTCACACTACTCTACATGGGATTCCTTGTATCTCCAAATATGTTCAAAACTAGGTATCGTGTTATCTCTGTGGTGCCTAATTTTTCATTGGAACTGTAAGGCAGAAAAGGTACAAGTTCTGCCTCAAGACCAATAGTTTAATGGGGAATGGATGCCCTTGCACTTCTGAAGCAAAAATCCTGCCTGGCATTCTGTGATACAATAGAGATTTCACTTTATTTACCAGATGAATAGACAACATGAATAATGAGCTGTTAATCAGTAAAACAGGAAAAAACAGCAAAACTTCTTTCAAAGTATTTACTGACTGAGCAGTCTAACAGTCTTATCTCCCTTCCTCAGCTGTGTTTTCTGAGTCAGCAGTAGTTAAATTTTCCAGCAAGCCCTACATGAAAGAAAAGTGTAAAGAGTGATTAGGGATTTCCAGTCAGTGACCTCACCTTTGAGTGGGACAGTCAACACTTTTGCTCTGACATGCATTCTATGAAGCAGCACAGTGACAGCTGAAGTTTGAGAAGGCTTTCCAGAGGTGGTCTGACAGTATCCAATACTTTAACTTTTCTCAGCACAGGAGACTAATCATCTTGAATCTCTCGATTTTCCAAGTTGGTGACAATGGCAACTTATTCTGGAGTGACCTCAGCAGTGTTTTTCATCTGGGTTACGACATTCACGGCTCAAAATTACTTTATAACGGGTATGTAAAGTTCCACTTTTTAAAGTCTCCTGGTTAAACAGTAAAGTACTTTAAAAAGGTAGCTGGATTTGCAAGCAAAAGTGAGCAAAAGGGACTGTGTGTAAATATGTTTCTGATATAGGAAACCACAGGGTTTTGAGAATACAGTGTGATGAAGGCTACTCTAGCATATAGGGGAACTTTTTCATTGTTAGTCTAATTTTTGTCTAAATGCTACAGAAATGCTTATTTTGAAGATTCGGTATTGCATTCAGGATTATGTTCAGAGCTATTGAAATGTGATTTTATTTTGTATTATTTAAAATACCACAGCAAACAGTTTTGTACAAAAAGCAAGAAGATAATTAATGCACAATAAAGCCAATACCCATAGCTTACAAAAATTGAACATTTTTCTTCCTGTTCAATGACAACTTTGTCTTGTTGTGAGATTCTTCTGTCTAGGTCTTCCCATCTTCCTCAGTAAAACAGATTTTTCACACAAGACCCAGATACTGAAGAGAATGTCCAGTTATTAGCAGGTTTACTAGAGCAAAGCTTAAAGTACAGCTATGTGCAGCTTGTGCACCAGAAAGGATTGGTCTGTCTCCTGTACAAAATCAGTCATCTTTAGAACAGAGTTCAGAGGTGATTTAACAAGTGATGAAAAGACTTGAAAAGGCTACTGTTCTCTTTCTGGATTTTTTCCTCACACTGGAATTTAGACTGAAGCTGATAACTTTTCCAAAATATTTATTTTACTTCATCGTTTTGATTTAAAAGGGTTAGTGAATTCTAAGGTACTGCAGTCACTTTTCTCATCACTTAAGACTTAATTTTCTGATACTGAATTTTTATATTACACTATGTATCTGTCAGGCAATTCTCATGTAGAAGTATTTGTCCCGTAATTGAATTATTAAAGACTAAGGGTTTACAAGTATGCAGGCAACTTTCTAAGTTTTCAGGAAATTCCATTCAGTCAGCTGCTCAGCTTTAGTTGAAATTTGTAACGTTGGTCAGTGAGAAACTTTCATTCTCAATTTTTAGAAGTTGTATTAGCTCACATCTAAAGATGGGAAAATAATTGACTAAGTAAGCAATAAAAGTGAAGTCTGAGCACAAAAGGCAGTAAGGAGAGAAAGGAATTAGGCATAAACCCTAGAGGAGGAATGGGGTCTTGAAAACTAACAAAGAGAAATTGTGGGATGTGCCGCAGCAGCTGAGACGGGGAGTTATCCAGGAAACCAGCAAAGATTCTCGAGAGGACTGGGAGAGTTGGCTGCTAGCTAAAGGGAACCAAGACAACACTGAACACTTCTTTGACACAGAAGTACTTCGGCCAAAATGAAGACATACAAGAGGACACTGATGAAGACAGGTTAGCCGAAAGGCAGAAATTTGACAGTGTGAATCATCCTCACACTGGGACTACTTGGATAGACTTGAAGTCCTTGATACCTAGCCACACATCTTCATGGAGCAACAGAGCTTCTCTGCAACCTCATGCAATATGTTTGGGTTGGTCTTATCTTCAAGCCAGGGCTGGATGCAGCCACGATTTGGCTATGGGGACTGCTCAAGTGTTCAGTGGCTCACCTCCCCTGTGAGTGGGTCTACACCATGCCAGAAAGTGTTAATGGAAGGCCAAAGCCTCCATCACTTCTGGGATAAATCTACAATATCAATGATTGCTCTACCAAACATTTAAGTCCAATTAAACTAAAACATGTAAGGACAACAGAGATGTGTCTTTTACCAGGAGCTATTTCCAACCCCACCCAGCCAGTGGGGCAGGAGTGAAAAGCCTGCCCTTATTTAGCGCTCCACACAAGTTCAGTCATCTTTGCATCCCCTTCCCATCATGGGAGTGGCTTGGCTGCTAGTTCTGTCATTTCATTCTGAAAATTCAGTTTAACCTCTGTTGCCAAGACATTATGTGGTAGATCTGCAAGCATCACTTCATCCTGCCTTGAGAATTTGCGTATTGCCTGTATTCTGATGCACAATTTTTATGATGTATTCATTAGTGTACATACCTAGTGGGCTCACAGTCTGAAGAGAATATTGAATAACGAAGTAACACCTGTGGCTGTTGGTTATCTGAAATGTTTGCAATGAAATGTTGAAATATTTCATTTAATATGACAATTACTGTATGTAATTGAAAAAGAAAAAAAATCTTTTCAGTCTATGCTTCCAGTGAAATATGAAGGCAAAATAATAATATTCTTTCTCCTTGTCTGTGTCAAATCCTAAATTCTGCCCTATGCCTCAAACACAGGCTGAGAAAGTAGACCAGGTGTAATCAGACCTAAGCTTATGCCTTTCCTGGGGCGGGTGTCATGGGTAGTGTGCCAACTGTGGCTATCTGAAAAAGCTGGAAGAATGGCCTACGCAAGAGGAATGGGGAAAAGCATCAGAAATTCACCTGGCCTGTGCCCTCTGTCCTTGGCCTGCCAAGTACTCAGTAAATTGAACACTTAACAGTGGCTAGGTGGTGGAAGCATCATGCCAAGCTAGGGGGAAAAAAAAAAGTCAGGTTTAGGAGGAGTAAGGAACATAAGGAATGACAGAATCTTTATAGGAGTATTTTCTTATTGATATATTAATTCCATGAAAAATTACGTATAATACCTTTGATAGAACCCGTATTGTAAGTGTGGTATACTGAGAGAATCAGTGCCTCAGTGCAACTGTTTCAGCATTTTAAATTTAAAAAAAAAAAGGCTGGGGGGGAAACCTGTCTCATTACTCTTCCCATTTTGCATAAGTATGACAAATAAGAATGTCCTTAGTAAAAAAGTGACTCCAGGTAATGACTCAAATGCCAACTGTATATGCATTTAGGCTAATAACCACCAAACCTCTTGAAATTATAGACTGTTGTATTAAGAAAACCTGTTCTATTTTTAAAGTATGTCTTTTTGCTAGACATTAGTTTTCTGCTGTCCTCAAACTAGAAACTTCAACGTTCAGTTCAGTTGAATCTGGTGTTAAATTCTTCATAAAGAATAAATGTTAATATTCAAATACTAACCTTGAATATTTATGTCTAAATTACAGGTTCCATTCTTTCACCTTGCAGGATCACAGGGGTAGGAATTTATCTTGAGGAGAAAGTGAATTTCTCAGAAGCAAGTAATGCATGTAACCAGCTGAATCTACAATTGGCAAGTAAAGACCAAGTTGAAAAGGCTTTGAAACACGGCTTTGAAACATGCAGGTATATGACATCAGTTAGTGTCTCATTACCTTTAGTGAACTCCTTTACACACATCCGAGACTGGTGGTAAATCTAATATTAAAAGGACTGATGCTTTTTCTTGTAGCTATGGATGGGTGAAAGATGGATTAGTTGTCATTCCTCGGATAACATCCAACAAGAAATGTGGTAAGGGCAACACTGGACTAGTGCCGTGGAATGCTGAGCACTTTAAAACATTTAAGGTTTACTGCTTCAATTCCTCAGGTATGTAAGCATGACAGCTACATTTTTTCTGCTTTGGTGTTTTGGGTGGTGTTTGTTTTTATTTTTTTAATATCTGCATTAAAAAACCATTATAATTGCATGAGTTCTTACAATTTGTTGACCCTTTTTCCCCCAGTCTTAGATGTTGTCAAGTTGTATTTAGCTCTGTAGGGGAAAAGAGCTTCCAAGAAATACAAAAGACCAATTCGGTTAATCTGAATAAGTAATTTGGTGCTGCCATGAAAGCTCTTGAAGAAGGCTTGCTTTTACTGTTCTGTAATGTCAACACAAGGCTCTTAATGTGTTTTGATTATTTCAACAGATTAATTTGAAAGACAGGGAACTGAATTTTTAATCAGGGTGTCTGTGTGTGGCGTGTATTTTCCTGCAAAAAGATCAAGGGTGGGGTACTTCAGGAAAAACTGATATTTAAAAAAAAATATACAATGCATCCATTAAACTAAATTAAAATATAAGCTAGAACAGCTGAGACACCATAAAATTAATTAGATTCCTTATCTATTATCAGTAAAATCAAACAGCTTCCCTTCATGTGCATTATTCTATGTGTGAAAAGACCTGTCCTTCCCCTCATTCTTGACTATCCATTCCCAGATTGAAGATACAACAGTGGAACATGAGCCTTGATATAAGTTAGATGTTCTCAGCACAACAGATCAGCATTGTTTATTTAAAACTTCCGTGGCATTAACTAAAAATAGTTAACTAGAGGCATTGTGTTCCTGCTAGTGTCCCGTATCTTATGGTTATTATGTAACAACTATCCCGGTAATTAGACCATATACAGGATCAATAAATTCTTTCTAATCAGTCCTTTGGCCAATGAGTTTAAAATAATTAGAGTAAGAGCTTATGTACAAAGTCCTGAATTTTTTCAGGAAAGCTGGTGAATAAAGGTTGGAATGAGCAGGAGAAAAGATGGATGTGTAAGATATGCTCATGCAAAGATATTCTATAAAGACCTAAGACCATATCTGGTGACTGTGCACACTGGAGTTTACACAGACTGAGGACACAGCTCTGAGGGAGAAGGCCATTCCTTCACCACTAGGCCTTTACTCATGATCCTGGGCCATTTTAGCAAAGAAAGGTAGATGATGAAAGTAGTTGGCTTACAAAGTATCTGCTGTTAAGAAAGCACCATTAAAAATTGACTCATCACCTAACCTGTAAAGTTAAAAACTACATGATTGGGCTAACTTAGTTTTTCTCTACACTCTATAGCTTTTATTGATGAATGCATAGGTGAATTAGAGCTCAGGCAACACGCTCTAAAAGAAGCTGGTCCTGTTGGTATTGTTATTTCTTCTGTTCCTATGCAACATGGCATTTCAGTGCATGAAATATGTGTCATTCTGCATCAGAAACGTTGGCTAGGTAGGGTAATGCTAAGGGGGTTTGTTTAGTTTAAATTCAAAAAAGTTATACTGTTACAGTGCGTGAAGAAAATTAAGCTTGCTGAATGGTTAGTAAATAACTTAATGTATATTTAATTCTTTGTGCCAAAGAAATGCCAAAATCACTTGAAAACTGCAGTGGAAAAAGTAAAAAGCCCCTGTCATTTAGCTTTTTATTCTGTGAATGGAACTGCGTCATTAGACTTCCCACAGGGATTCATTTGGAGTACATATGTCATTTCCCTGTTATTTATATTGTAATCTGCTTGTTACTTTAGTGAAATTTTTATAGCTTTATAGAATTCACTAAAAGAATTTTCACATTTTCACATAAGCCTGGTTCAGAACCCAGCTTTTGCATTTACATGTAGCAGTCCACTTGCAACTATGATTTTATACAGACAACATTCACATAATTTAACTTACTTAATTTCTGAGTGTGCCTGAAGTTTGTTTCTTTGTAGCCCCCATTAGAATCGTGTCACTTTTTCATCTCACACTGGTGCCTGATTTAGCTCAAAGTTCTATGGGGCTACTTCTGTTTCCAGGAGATCGGAGTAGTGTTCCAAGTATCAACAGTGCATGTGTTTTGAACATATATATAACATAAACATTTTTTAATCTTGGATCTGCAGTTAAGTGTCCTGCTCTGTAGGAGGTCACATTACTGTTTCTTATATGCATTATTATTCTAAGTACTTTTCAGGAAGAATTTTGTAACTGGTATGAAATTATAAAATGAGCATCACAACTTGCTCATAAAAGTGTTTATTTATGTGAGCAACGGTAAAAGGTGTGTAATCTGGATTGTAGCCTTATATTTGAAATAGGCATACCTGCTTTGGGTAAGGGTTTTGTGAATAAACAAAGAATGATTTCCAGAAGAGAGTGACTGGGGAACAATTTCTATAAATATGTGTGTACAATAAGAACAAAACTAACATCCAACACAACTTTTATGTACTTCCTTTCCCTGCTGCAGATGTTCAGATTAATTCATGTAAACCAGATCCGACTACAACCATACTACCTTCATCAAGTGCACCGACAGACTTAAGCGCATATTCAGGCTCTGATTTGACTGAGAATGTCACAGCAGCACCCAACGTGACCGAGTCAGAACAATCCCTGAAAAATATAAAATTTCGCGTAATATGTATAACTGAAACTATATTACCAACAGAGGGAACTACTACAAAAATGCCAGAGGAATACTCACCGATCGACTCTCCTAACTACACCTCCCGTGCTGCCTTTAAGAATGATGCCGTTGTCTTTGGAGGTAAAGGCCATATAGGGCAGCTATTTAGTCAGAAGAGTGAGTTACGTAGATGTCAGTAGTAAAACTGTTTACTGCTAAGCTTGTTTGCTACTCTAGGATCCATTTTGATATAGCTGAACCCGGTGGCAGGAGTGTTATGGTTTTGCAAAAGCAAAGCTTATAAGGCAGAGGATTTTAAAATAATTTTAAAGTAGAAGATTTAATTTTACACTTTTTGATTGTATTTTAACATAAAATGGCGGAAGTTCATTCTGATTAATGTGATTTGGGGTAAATACATTTCTGATAGAGTCTTTGCAAACGCCATGTGTTCAGAGTAATGGAAAACGCAGCAGGGTATTGAAAACAAAAGAAGCCAAGAAAAATTTAAGGGGAAGTGTTCTCTAGATATGAGGTGTGAATAAGTAATCCTAATACACAACAACTGAGAGGTAGACTAAGTATGAGGAAACACATTCTAACTGTAAGAATAGTTAGTCACAAAAATATGTTCTCTAGGCAGGTTGTAAAAATCCTCCAATGAGCAGATTAGACAAACATCTGTCAGGGATTGTTTAAATACCTCTTCTAGTCCCTCTTGAAAAAATTAGCAGGAAGGAGTACTAACCTTTTTGAGATTCTTAATACCTCTATTCTTGAGTTGATGTGTATGAACCTCTTAAACTAGGCTGTTTTTAGAAGAATCTGAATTTATGCTGATTAGTCTTTAGAAAGTCAGAATGAAGTACATACAAAAGTTCTATGCTTACCTCACTTTTATCTCTAGGTATCCCCACTGCACTTCTTGTACTGGCAGTCTTCTTCTTCATTATTTCAGTTGTTCTAGCAGTCTGCTATATCAAAAAGTAAGTGTTTTCTTTTTTTTTTTTCTCTTGGACTGAGTAAACTCCTACATTACAACCAGTGAATATTTTAAATATGTAGCTAAAGAGCAGAGAAGTAATTATAATGACATAACAGCATAGCACAAAGGAAAACAAAATCTTAAACTCTGTCATTATGCAGATAAAGTTTGTTGTTGCTGTTGCCATTCCCTGTTTTAGGAAAGGAACCGAAGACAAATACTGCTTATTTTTGATTAGTCAGTGATGCCCAGTGTGAAACATTTCCAAGTGTGCCAGAATAGCAACACTGAAGTGTGAATCTGTTTGTATACCACCCTGTTTATGCAGTTTTACTCTTGTTTCTCTCTATGTCAGACTCAAGGTAAAAGTTTTTATTCTTAGTCTATGATTGTGTTCAGAAAAAAATAATTGCTGAGCTCATTTGTCACGTGTAATTATCTCCAACACAGCACAACATTAAATAGTATCAAAAAGCTACGTGTATTACTAACATCCTAGCCGAGACAGCTTTATCATCAAGAACCATGAATCCTGAATATACATTGTCTGTTTTTTAAGAAAATAACAAAATATTTCTTTGTGCTTTTTCAAAACAGTGCTTTTTAATGATCCAGCATGCAACTATTCTCTGTGAGAATTTTGCTTGAGTATGGCAAAGAAAGTTAATTCTAGATATTTTTCACCTTATTTCTTGCCCAAACTACATCAGTGTTTCTACTTTACTTTTTTTTTTTCTATTTAAAGGTACAAGAAAACTTTCCCATTTTCAAACAAGAATCAGCAAAAAGAAATGGTTGAAACTACTGCTCTCAAAGATGCTACGTCAAATGACAAAACACCTGAGAAAGAAACAACGAACAACGGAAAAAAGGTAGAAGAGCCTGCAACCAAGCCTGAGCCCACAGTAAAATGTCTAGAAGCAGAAGTTTAAGGGGAAGGACGTAACACTTTTTGGTAGAAATATTAAATGAAGCACACAGAACTTAGCAATGCTTTTAAACATGGGTGATTGTAAATACTCATGAATGAATATTTTATCTGTCTTAACATATGAAAACGTGTGGGTTTTTTTTAATAATTATGTCTTTATACATAAATGCTCTTGCAGAAGAACATAGTATCTTATTTACTTGAAATTACAGCTCATTTTTCCTCTTTAACCAAGAAATAATTAGGAATATGCTATTAACGACATGCAGTGTGTTACCTATTTGCACAGAATTCAGATCAATATATAATGAAAAGGTTTTTCTTATCTGGCTGGAAAATGTCTGTTAACTTAATGTCTAAAATAAAATGATAATACTGTAGCTCTTCCTCATGTAGATGAGCTTATTTCCATTAAGTAGTTGCATACTGTTTTTAAAAGGTCTGTTTACAACAGAAGAAATAAGCCTGTTTACACATGAATACCCAAGGAAGGGTACAAAGATGTTGATGTTTAAATATATGTATACACCAATGATTAACTTTCTTAGATATCTTCATCATGGAATAATTCACTGTTTTATTTATTAAAACTTGTGTCGTTCTTCTGCATCAGATATTTGACAGAGAAAAAAAACCCTTGAACTACATCTCAGCGGTTATATTTAAGATCTTTTGTATGTATATAAGTGTGGTTTTCATAATAAAGACCTCACGTGGTATGGGACATTTACAGTACTTCATAAAGAAATGAAGTGTGGTAGATTTATTCTCATGAAAACTGTTTCACAGTAAAAAGAGCTCATATAACCTTAATGTTTCAGGAATAATTAGTTGTTACAAAAGAACACCACCAGCATTTTATCAAATATTTTCATGAATAAATGTTTTGGATAACTTATTTTTATATGTGAAGAAGGTTATTATGGCAAAGGAAATTTATTTTTAGATCAAGCAGCTTGAAAAACATACTCTTAAATAGAATAGCACTAAACTGCTCACCTACATTGTGTTTCCTACAGAGCAGAATACTGGGTTATGACCTTTTAGGTTTTTGATTCATGGAAATTTTAAAATTGCCCTGTGGTTATTTATTCCACCAGATAGTGAGTTATAGTGTATTGCTAATAGCATGCTTGAAGATCCCCTGTGTTGTTTGGTTGGTTTGTGGGGGTTGGTTGGTTGATTGGTTTTTTGATAGCTCAGAAATACTTCATGGCTCTGAGAGTCTGGACTGTGTCGACATGCAGTCCACCACTGCCATGAAAGCTACACTACTGCTGAAAGACTGTAATTCGGTAAGCTCTGAAAACTGCTAATTTCAGATGTCCATCAACAGAATTTCAGTAGAAAAGTGTGCAGCAGAGGAAAGCACAAGAAACAGCCTTCTCATTCAGTTAAATAATTCTTCTCCTTGCAAAATACTGCAGTAATGCTGTGTGTCTCTCCTGGCAACCTGACTGAGAGCACGCTGTGCCCTGTGAGCAGTGCAAGTAGACAGCAGAAATAAGGCCACCAGGAAAGGCCACAGCCAACAGCTGTCATGATGGTGTCAGAATAATGAACAGGCTTAAGGATGTGGGCAACACTAATGGAGACCAGGTAATTTTGGACTTTTTTGTGACATATTACAATTTCCCTTTCACCTCTTTGCCATGTTTTAGAGATTAGAAATTACCTGTTTCTCTATTCTTTTCCCCACCACCAAGAGAGAATTATTTATCACTTCTCTTACTTTCCTACTAATATTACCTCTATTCCAGAGTTATCAACTTCCTTTTCTCTCAGATTGTCTCATTCACACCCAAACAAATTCAGAACGTTTGTTGCTTCTGGTTTAGATCTAAATAGGGGCAGGTTTTTTCTTCCCCTGAAGTGTTTACTTTCTAAAAAGTCTATACTAGTTGATGTAAGATATTGCCTTAACCTATAAATGTCTTGGTTTATTATGTACTTTAAAACCCCAGGTAACTTTCATCCTGACCTTCACACTGACACCTGGCCAATGGACACAGCTTTATCTGCCCCTCCTTTTAATTTTACAATTTATACCAGCACTATAAAGGCTAAAAGGAACCTGTTACACTGTTGTGTGTGTAATTAAAGCTAGCTATAAGTACCAATCAACAAGTACTGTATTTTATATTGTCTGTATAAAATGAGTGCTACTCAGTCACATTTGAATTGGAAAGTACAAAATGTTCTTGCTCATTGTTTAATAGAATTGCAAGGGATGTGCACTACAAAATGAACAGGAAGCATTTATTTAAATTCTAGACAGAAAGTGACAGAAAACCAAACCCTTCAATGGCAGTAGCAGAAACTTAAGATAAATTTTTCATTATGTTTCTGACTTTTCTCAAGTGTCGGTCTTTTTTTTTATCAGACATTCTCAACAGCTATGAAGTTCCTTGATGCCTCAGAAATGGCTGTATGCTCAAGTGCCTTGCACAAATAACTCACTCAAACTAGGAAGAGATCAGGGTTTCCATTATTCATTTGACAGTAACACCACTCAGATTCCCACACTGAGCTACAGATGTTCGCTGACCTTAGGCGGAATGGGTGGCTGCCCTGCAGGAAACACAGCGAGGTTCCCAGTCCAGCCCAGTCCCTGCCTGGAATACAGGGGTGCCTTTATCATGGGAAGTACGCGTGTCTGTGTGTGAGCAGAAGTGGGCAGGAAGGGGAAGTACTACTCCTTTTCTCCTCTTTAAATTAAAAAAAAAAAAAAGACCTCTGGAATTAAAACTTGAAGCACATCAGGATGTGGATGACCTAGAGGATGTTCTAGGATCTCTCTTCCTAAATGGCTCGTTATCGTTTATGGGTGTTGGGTGGTTTTTTTCTGACCTTTGCCATGCACCCCAGCTCCACACCCTCCCCCAGAGCAGGGTCCTGTCTTACCCTGCCGCTTCTGGCGGGGCAGGGGCTGTTTGGCACCAGCAGCTGCTGGCCTGTGATGATCCCCCCAAGGCAGAGCTCAGATTCCATAAAGTCTCATTTAAATTGCTGTTTCTTAGAGCTTACAGAAAAGAGAGAACACTATAGGCAGTCTTGTGGCCCTTCAGAACTGGGAACCCTGAGCCGTGCAGCACTGAGTGGGCACTCGCTAAGAGTGCAGTAACTCCCAAGTGCAGGGAAGTTAACCCGTTTTGGTCAGCCAAGCTATTACAGCATTTTTTTTAAAAGAAAACAACTCCATACACGATTTCTACCGCTGAAGAGACAGGATGTTCAGGCGGGGCCTGCTCTGCTCAGCTGCAGCGCGGTCACCGACTCCCCGCGTGTATCGGTGCACCAGCCCGGGTCCCTGCCGGCGGGGGATGGCGCCGGGCCGCGCAGCGACGCGAAGGCTGGCGGCGACCCCGGTAGCGCCGCCTCTGCCCCGCGGGCTCGCCCTCGGCCCGGCGGTGCGGGCCCGGA
>VWYH01008316.1:422538-471369 GCA_013399365.1 Pampusana beccarii
CGGGGGGAGCGGGCGCGCCCTCCCCCGCGCGCGGCGGAGCTGTGACGCAGCCGGGCTTGTGCGCGCGGCCCGTCTCGAGCCCGGCCGTTGGTCCGGGTAACGGCCAAACGGCCCGGCCGCGAGGGGCTGGCGGCAGCGCGGGGCTGGCGTCGGAGCGGGAGGAGCCCGTGGGACAGCCGGTTGAGCTGCGTACGGGCTGTGTGTGTCTGAGCTCGGAGAGTATACAAAAGGAAATGCTTCCCAGACATCTTTGTAGAGGGGTTTGTCCGGAGTTCTGTGGTGCACTCTCGTTATTAGTTCAGCAGGCTCACACGGGGCGCTTGGCTTCCTCAGAAGGCCGCAGTGCAGCCGGAGCAGCACACAGCGGCTGGCAGATGCGGGATAGGCTGTGTTTGAGGGGCAGGGGTTGCGCTGTTGGGAGGTTGTGCTTCAGTGGATCTTGTAGGTGTGTGCTCACCGAGTGTGAGGCCCAGATAGTGGCAGAGGAGATGATTGCGGGATAATGTGGAAGGAGAAAAGTGGCTCGAGTGGGAACACATCTGTCTGGGAGCAGAATCTGGAAGTTTATTTAATTTAATTAGTTAATTTAAATTGGAAGTTTATTCTCCTGGGTTAAATACTGGAATGGTTGCATAGAATGCTCTGATGTGAACTCCCTTTATGTGTGCCGTGTTTTTGTTACACCATGGCAAGATCTTGACAGCTGCAGACCATGTTCCTGGGTGGTTTTACGCCCAAATGTAGCTATACCTTCAGGCGTTCTGTTTTTCTGTGATGTCTCATAAAGTGTTTGTAATGCATCTAGTATCAGTTTATTCCATATTTAAGTTAAGGTTGATATTCTGCAATTAATTTGCCATTGGAGACCTCTGTCTCTGGAAGTCTTGAAAGGGCTTGAAACTACTGGTTTGCATTACAAGGAACAAACTCTGTACAGACAGCATTAGTTTGTGTGCTCTTGCTCTTTCAAGACAAAGAACAAAAATTTTGGGGGAATGTCAAATGAGAGGGATCAAGGGGAGGAAATGGATAAAGATTCAGAATCATAAGTCATAGGGTAGGTCCTTATGCAGAGTTTTGGGGAAAAAGATATGAGTGTAAAGGAAGGGATAGATATGTTGAAGATGGAGAGGTTTGAGCAAGTCAGTTCTGTAATACGTCCTAAAGTTGGGTGTTTGCTGCAAGTAGGGAGATTTCTAAATTAGTTTATACCAACATGGATTCCATGGCTTACCAGTTAAAGAATGCTGTGAGAGTTCTTGTGATCTGCCAATGTCAGTCTGATGTAAGAAAACTGATTCCTAATGTAATGTGTATAGACATATGCTTATTTGTAGATATTCTGACTTTCACATACACAAATATTTAGGAAAAACAAAGATTGTCATAAATTACCATCATCATCGTGAGATTTTCTTTTCCATTCCATTGGATGTATTTGTGTGTGTGTGTTGGAGTTGCTGAAGAATATGTGAAGTGTTATCTGTTCGGTACAGGTATTGCTGTAAGCAAAGCAATACGTTTTTCATAAGTTGTTAATGCCATATTCCAGTCTCTTCTAAGCATTCTGTTTTGTTTCTGATTTGACTGTTCAAGTTGTGTTATTGTAGAATAATTGGACTGGTTACTGGGTACCTAAACTCTTACACTAAAAGAAAATAAAAGAGTAGCCATTCATAAAACACACCAGTGTAACTCTAAAATATTTTTAGCAGAGACTCCACAAGTGAATGAGAACTTCTTTCTATGGAACTGAAGTGAAGAACTTCACCATGGGTCAACAAATTTCAAACCACACGCAAACTGTAATCAACAAGTTGCCCGAAAAAGTAGCAAAGCATGCGTCTTTGGTTCAAGAAAGTGGTTTCCTAACGTATGAAGAGTTTCTGGGAAGAGTAGCTGAACTTAATGATATGTAAGCCTTACTTTATTTCTTTTTTTTTCATGTTTTACAGAGACCTTGTATGCAATATATTGCCCTGTGCTGGCTAAGCCAGAACTGGCCATCTCATTTTGAAATGTTTCCTTCGGTTCTTAAAGTTTCTATAATGGTTGTAATTACGCTTCAAACCCAAAGCCATTTCTCCTTTTGTAAATTCACTTTTATCCACTAGTCTTCTCCCAGCAAGTGTTGCTTCTCTCTTGGAAGTTCACAAGAGGTAGATGTTTAGCAGTATATTTTTGTTAGCGTTCCCTGTCTCCCTTACTTTTCCCCCTTCCACCAACCACCTAAAGATGCAATGCCGCTTTCTCTGCTGGAAGTAGCAATGTGAGCCCTATAAAGTACAGCTACAGTAGGAAGGTAATACCTGAGACACAACTGTTTGTAAGCATCTCTCCCACCTCTGTGTTCATACTATTTGAAAGCAGTGGCCAAGAAAATCCCAAATAAAAGGCTGCATACATAAGATTTTTAGTAACCTGCCTTTTGTTTGATGGATACATGGATGGTAAAAAGAAATGAACAAAAAAGCAGAGTTGTAATTTTCACTCAAAGTTTATGGTATAAAATGATGTGAAGTGGAAACATATAGGCTGAAAAGGGTCTTTGTAGTGTGTGGCTTTTGGAAGTGCTTGATGTTTAACTAGGATGTGAATTTGTATTCAGTTTAGAAATTTTCTTGTACGGTGTCATACTTTGATGAATGACCTTCAAGAACAGATAGCTGTGTTCTGGGTAGACAGATAAATAGATTTTGAAGAACTTTGCCTTACGTCTTGCCTGAGAATCTAAGTGGATCTCAGTATAATTAATTCCAAAATAACACTGTTATTCAACCATTTTTTGTTTACAGTGTTCATCCTGAAAGTAACATATCTTGTTCTGATTCTTATGGAATAGACCTTGGTGTCTGTGTTCCGTTAAAAAAAATATGAAAAATGAAAAATCTCGGGGTCGCCTGAAGCTTTCACCTGACTGCTTCGTTATTAGTATATACTAACAAAAGTACACCTCATCTGCATGTGTTGGTACTTGCATGCTTTTTTTACATACGTGACAGGGATATAACCTTTTTAGACTGGACCACAAGGTTGTATGATTACTGTAATAACAGTGAAAGTATATATAAATTTTCTATAAAGGACACTTCCTTGCTAATGCTGGATCAAAAGACTTGCACATCGTTTTCTGAAATGTAATGTGCAATTTTAAGTAAAATGGACTGTGTATTTTATATTGAATGACATGCTAAGGAGGTCGTTAGTCTTTAATTTCATGTCTCTGGGCAGTATTGGTAAAACGTCTTTAAGGATAAAAGGTACATAGGTAAACAATAGATACCATTGACTGAGGTTGCTGATCTTTGCCTGTCTAGCACATTATGTAAAACTGATGTTTTCTTTATTTCAGTACTGCAAATTTGGCTTCTGGACAAGACAAGCATCTGTTATTTGAAGTGCAGCCTGGTTCTGATTCTTCTGCTTTCTGGAAGGTGATCGTTCGGATAATATGTACTAAAGTAAGATTGTTTAAAATTTCAGTGGGATTTTTGTGTACAGATATTTGAGGACTGTCACTTCTACTGATAAAGTCCAACACCTGCTTCATATATTTTGAGTCTATATTTTTATAAAGGTGCTACACTCGAGGATACTATTTGAGATAAATTAAGTCTAAATTCTAAGTTTCTGCAGAAAGCAGGTTAACAAAAACATGTTCATAACTAAGTTTAAAGGAATTATATCCTTCAATGGAATGCTTACAACCCATTAATTATCAGTTAAGATGATTTGCATGGTCAGGTTATGGTAATCAAATAGTACAACCACCTGGGAACTATATAGTTTAATAGTTTTAGAAGATAGTCAGCAATTCCAAGCATTATTAGCTGAGCTAGTGTAACTGTATATATTCTGGTTCCTTAGAAAATCAATCTAAAAGGTAAATGTTTCACTTAGTTTGGAGACCATGACAGAAGTTCCTAAGTTTGCTCTTTCTAATGAGATTTTTCCTCTCTGTGTCCTATCAGGTAACATCCTTAAACGGTCCTGAATCCACTGGGCAATCTTAATATACAGTTTCAACTAAGCCAACTCTCAAACTTTGTTTGAAAGTAACAGTTTGCAGTTTTCTGCTCACTCTTAGTTTTCGTTAAGGCAGCCATCATTATAGACTATTTTAAGTTCAAATATGAAATGACTGGTTATTCTTGGTTTTGTTCTAAGTTTAGCCCAGTGGTTTACACATTTGAGTAGTGATGGTAATTGTCCTAAAAATATAGTCCTAACTGTGGTATTCTTCACAATGGAACAGTTGCGTTTGCAGGTCTCAACTCTTATTGAAGCAGAGTGCAATTTGCTAATATAGTGTTGGACATTTGGGAAGGTGGCCAGTGCCATGAGAACTGCAGTGCATTAAAATAATTTTGAGCAATGTCAAGTAAAAATCTGATATGTAATTGTAAGCAATTCTTATATCTTCAGATAAATAAAACAAGTGGCATTGTGGAAGCTTCCAGAATCTTGAACTTGTATCAATTCGTTCAACTGTATAAAGACATCACAAATCAAGCATCAGGAGTTCTTGCACAGAGTGGTGCTTCTGAAGAAGCTGCTGAGAGTTTAATGTCTGTGTCATCTTGTCAGGCCAGCTTCTGGATGGGAAGGTATTTTGATATATTTTAGCCTCTGACCACAGTTAAAATGGATATCTTGGAAATTGTGCATAAAACCTGAACTACAAACACTGGGTGATCAGAACTGCATGCTCTTGGCAGGTGCGGACTTTGTATCGTGACAAACATGAATAGTACGCCTTCTCTTGTGTCAAAAATCCTGTTGTGTACTAGGATGAAATTCTTCTGCTGCTACCATGCCTTAACTTTCAGAACAATTGCTTTAATGATCAGTTTTGATATAAACATGGTATATGTTGAATCTCTTGAATAAGGAAACAGGAGGAAATGGAATCAGCTGCAGCTACAAATCTAGGGATTTTGACAGTGTTTGTTTAAACAGATTTTGTTATTGTTCCACTTAAACTTTCTCTTCCTCTTTTACATTTTGGCATGTGAAAGTTCCCATCTGCTGCCACTAGAAACCCATCAGTTATAGTAGTAATTTAACTTGTAAGACTGGAAAAATGTGAACTGTCTCACACATGTTGACATCCTGCTTTGTTAACTAGAGGAAAAGCAAAAGACTGAGGTCAACACCTGCAATAACTTCAGTTCAAACTGAACGTAATAGCAAGAAGCTTGTCACCCTCTCCCTGTGTGGAAACGGTGCTACCAGTAGTTCCTTACTTTGAGCTTTATGGTTTAGTTCGGAGTTCTGACTCAGGTTTAAGTGAGGCAGAGGTAGGCTTTACAAGAAGAAGTAGTATATGGTATAGTTCTCTATATCAACCACTGAAGAAGCTGGTAGCCAGGTATTTTAACAAAACAGGTTACTGAGCTACTTAACATGTTAGAATGTCACACTTGGCTGTTAGAATGAGAAAGGGATCAGCTATGTTGTCATTCTGGAGACGGAGCCCACTAGTTAGGTCAGTGAATTGCAAAGTGTGTTCTTTTTCATTTAATTTCCCATTTCTTCTGGTTTGGGAGCAAATAATTTAAATTATTGGCTGTTCTGAGTTACCAGTATGTTCAAAATTGGTAGGAAATCATGAACATGTTTAGGAAAGCATATTTTCCTGCTCTCTCTCATAGATACGTGGTTATATTAGAATACATGTATATCTGGAAATGGCCATTTATTTCAAACAAACCAACCAAACAAAAAACCCCAGATGCTTATGCAAAACAGCTTCATGTATTGCTAAAGTTAAACAGTAGATATAAGGTTTCTTAGATGAGTTTCTTTTTCCGTTTTCTGACTCTGAGATGAGAGAGATGAGCATCCTTTGTGTTCGTAAACTTCACCTCTTGAGGTAGCATTAGTGACAAATAACAGCAACAAGATGATACTTTTCTAATATGCTGATAATATGCTGGAATTTAGTGAGCTGGTATTTTCCACTTGTATCTTATCCAAGTTTTTTAAGTCATTGAGAAAAACGGAGGCTGAATTACCTTCAAGTATTTGACACTGAGGAAATCTTCCGTTTGTTTTTCCATGATATCCTTCCATTTGCCTAAATTATTCTCGGCTTTAGACATTTTTCGGCTCTGCAAGAGCTAGACATCACTGTCCAAAAATAGAAAGTACTACCTGTTTAATTCTTCTTAACTAGTGGAATAATACCCCATTTCTCTAGAACACCTACTACTTATTCAAGACATTCCAAAATATCTGTAAGTGCTTTATGCTTTCAGATAGTGAAGCGACAAAAAGTATTTCCTTAGTTTGCCGCCCTTGTCATTTTACCATTTCTTCAGAAACTTGGTCCTATGGCTCAATCTTAGGTTCCAGAAACTTTATAAATAGGGTACCTTTTTAAGTATAATTGCTTTTATATCCACCAGCAAATGTCTAAAATTGAAGTGTTATCCAAGGTTAGTACTCAAAGTTGCTTGGGGGAGGGAAATGGAAGGGAGTGAGTCCAAAGAACATAGGGAGCTAATCAAAAGATAGTGTGTTTTTTTGGAAACTGTTGTCCTCAACGTGTGTGAATCACCATCTATTTTTCTACAAAAAAAAAATCTCCTAGCATTCTAAAGTAATTTCTCAAAAAGCAATTTGGAAAGGAAACCCTAAGGACCTACTGCATAGTAGAACAAAAGCACATTAATTGCTGTCCATTAGCTGGATAATCTGTACAGTTAAAAATTATTCTGTTATTTGACAAGCTCCCAAGATACCCAAGGAAAAGCGGTCTGGTCAGTAGTCATTAAGGGGGACTGTCTCTCCTGAAATGCCATTTTTTCTGAAATGCTGCCTCTCTGCAAATCAGGATTTTTGGAAAACCTAAAGATTTCAGAACACTTATCTGGCTGCCCTGGAAGTGAGCCATGACTATAAAATTAGGAAACTTTACATATCTAGTTAGATCAGTGAAAGCTGAGGATGCTCTGCAGCTTCTCATGCTTGAGAAGTCTTGATAATGCAGATATTTGAGATGGTACTGTTAGAAACTTTAGATACAGTTATCTGTTATCTGGGGGGAAAAAACCACCACCAACAAAAACAGATGAAATGAAAATGTCTGTCCCAGGGAGTGATCTAATTTTAAAACTCTTTTTCCCCCAACAAGGACACCTAGAAGCTTAACTGGAAAAGCTGTGGTAACAGTCAGCTTGGGAGAGACTCCCCATTTGAAGGAACAATAATGAAGAGTGTATTGCAAGCTGAAACTAGCCTTTTCAATCTAATGTGCAGTTTATTTATTGGCATTTTGATGGCATTTGAAATTAGTGAACATGCATTCTAGTAGTGATCCTCTCGACATGCACGTTTTTTATCTAGGATGTAAGCCAGTACACAGACATTGACAAAGTTTGTTATGAAATAGTACATCCTGACACTCTGTGAAAGGAAGGCGGATTCTTCGCCTGCCTTTAATGTAAACAGTGTTTCTGTTCTTTTGCCCAGTCATGTGATACGTAACAGTTTAAACTTCTCACACTTCCTTGTTGATATGAAAAAGGATTTGCATAATCCTTTGCAACACCAAAAGCACCACATGACGCAAAAAGTAAATGCATATTCTGACTCAGTTTAATTCATTTACTGGTGTTGGTAGCTTGAGGCTATGTCTGCTGACATAGGCTGGGGTGATGTGACTCGTCCATTCACAAAATTACACGTTCCTTGCAGATAAGCACAGGTGTTCCCTTCTGTCCATCACTAATTATTATGAAAAATGTAGTAACTAATGTAGTTACTGGGGCATAAATATAAAACTTATTAGTTATCTGGGAGAAAATACTGTCTTCTCTTCTACAGGGTTAAACAGTTGTCAGATGAAGAGGAATGCTGCATCTGCATGGATGGGCGTGCTGATTTAATTTTGCCGTGTGCTCACAGTTTCTGCCAGAAATGCATTGATAAATGGTAATACTTATTAAAGGATATTCATTATTTTATAGTATGTGCTGGTTGTCTGACATGTTTCAGTTTGGTCTGACAGATTCCTTAGTCCTATATAATTTAGTGTCTGAAGATATTTGCAAGCTAATGTACATGTGATACAT
This sequence comes from Pampusana beccarii, assembly GCA_013399365.1. Classification (NCBI taxonomy): domain Eukaryota; kingdom Metazoa; phylum Chordata; class Aves; order Columbiformes; family Columbidae; genus Pampusana; species Pampusana beccarii. Next base: position 430,617 of record VWYH01008316.1, read on the forward strand.
ATGAAGCTTGAGTAAAATTAGACTGCAGCATAAGGAAAGAAGGATTTCAGAATTTGTAAACATCTTATGAAGGATTTTGTTTTGGAAAAAGAGATGTGAAGGTGCTTTTCAGCATTTGTTTTGTAATTTATTATCTCTTTTTATTCTTATAAAATTAAATTATTGTATTCTTGCTCAAAAACTTCTGAAGACAGGGTATATGCTGATGCTGGAATGTGATATTTCATAAAAATCTCATTAACAGCTTCCTTGTGAAGAAAAAAATCAATAGTTTGCAAGATGATGCGAATATCAAGGCAGTTTGGGCAGTCTTTTCGCTTATGTGGGAAAGAAATATCAGAGGAATATTTTTTCCATACATTATGCTTTCATTTGAAATAAATAGCATACAATTTGCTAATTTAAATGTATCAGACTTTTCCAGGAAAAGACTTCTTCTCAATAGCAATGCCTTTCAATATATGTATAACACATATCTTACAATATGTGTCCAGCTTCATAGTAAACTGAACAGCTATTCAGCTTCACATCTGTCTGATACACCACTTGTTGGAAAACAGAAAAATTCCTTTGCGGAGGAGCGTAGCTCTTCTCTGACCTTGCAGGAGGACCTTCAAGGATTAGGCAGGTGTTCTGGCAGTCTGGCTTTAGGTGATAACAGATGTTCTCAGTTAAAGGCTTTTTGGCTAGTTAATGCAAATGATTTTACATTTAAGCCACATAATTTGTGCATAAGAATTTGGTTTGTGGCTTTTTCAAAGGCTTATCAAGGAAGTTAAACATATAACACCATGCTCCCACCGTAAAAGTCACTGGATGTCAGAGTATAACTAGTCATCTCTTTTCTGGGACATATTTTAACATCTATCAGCAATACAGGGCTTAGTTCAGCAGCTGCTGTGGGGAGCAAATTATATTTTGCTTTGGCTAACGAGTCAGCTGCACTCTTGACTAAGTTCCAATTACACCATTCTTTTTTTTTGTATTCAATTTTTAAGGTTCATCTCTTGTTAATCTAGACATAGAACAGAGGCTCCCAGCTCAGAGGCGGAATTGTTTGGGACCCCTGAGTTAGTTGATGGAGGTGATGGGACCCTAAGGGGTCAATTCTAAACTTCAGTGGGCTGAATGACCCAGGAAAAGGATTCCTTTTTATATAGGAAGCTTAGGGGAACTGGTTTCTGAAGCATCTCAGCTGAATATCTGAAGATAGGAAGAATTAATTTAGACCATGGATTTCTGTTTAGACTTTCTGGACAGGTAGCTGGATGCATTCTGTTTAACCTGAGCAAACTGGAGTATGAGGAACATGACTCCAAATTTGTCACTCAAAGAATGGAGATACATTCAGAATTGTTGGCCAATCTTCCTCACACAGTTTTTAAACAAACAAACAAAAATACAGAAGTGGTCTAATCCAGTTAACCTGGTCATTCTTGAAGTTCTCACTGGGTTGGTTTTCTTTTGTTTGGGGGTTCTTTTGGCTGTTTTTGGCCAGGAAGAGACCATCAATGAAAACCACTCATTTCTCTGGCTTCCTAACAGGAGTGATCGTCACAGAAGCTGTCCTGTCTGCCGTCGGCAAGTGACTGGGGCAAGTGATTCTTGGGTGGTCTCAGATGCGCCTACGGAAGATGATATCGCTACTTACATACTTAACATGGTAGATGAGGCAGGCCAGCCTCACAGACCCTGACCCTGGCCAACAAGCTGATTATAGCAGAAGCACTTGAAGCGCTCCTTTTCACCAACCTCTGGTTTTACCTCTCGTTGCCGTTCTTCCACAGTCTGTCTTTTACTTCTCTTCCTGGCTGCTGCGACCCTACGCTGCTCTTTTAAAACACAGGGTATATAAGACAGTGTATGTGCGTGCAGTCTTAATTATTAACCTGTACTTTCAGTAAACTCTTTGATCATTAACAAGGTTTATTTTAGCAACAACTTTTGATATTTATTAACAGTTTGACTACTAGATGAAGCAATTTTTAACAGCACAACTACAACTGCTAACTGCTGTTTGAACATCACAGTGTACTGCTACACAAGATGGACCATGTCAGATGGCTTGACCCCAGAGTTCTTACCCTTAAATGCAGTCCCTTTTACTTTCGTGACAAATGTGAATAAAGATGAGTTAACACTAGTGATTATTTATTTGAAATTTTACTGCTGAAACTTGAAGATGTCCCACTGCCTGTTCTTCAGTAGCCAGTTATTGCTGCTTTTAGTGCTTACAGATACCAATTTCAAGCTGATCTGAGTTTTAGTATTAATTATTTTAAATCTGTTTTGGAGAGTGTAGGCAGCTCTGTAAATGTACTCATGCACTTCCTCTTATTCTTCTAACAATATTATCTCTTAGAATATTTTTTTAAAATATGATACCTAGTCTTATTAGCTTGGAAACCTTAAACAGTTTCATATACAATCCTAAAAGAAGTAAACCAGTTTCTTTATAGTTATTTGATCAAGAACAGCCAAAATTATTTTTAAACATTAGACATATCTGAAGAGAACAACTTTATTTGCATTAGAGTTAAGGTGTAGTTTAGTCGGATGCTGTGGTTTTATCTGCTTCTCGTGAGTTTTTGAAGTGATGAAATCAGAGTTATAAGGCACACTAAGAGTTAAGAGATTATAATCTAAGTAAGGGTGCTGTGCTTTATTTCTACAAGTGCAATATGCTTTTATGTAGCAGAAAGAAACATCTACTTTAATAATGTTGCTTGCAGTGAGATGTGCATGTGACAACTTGGGAAAAGGGATATCACAATTGGAGTGCAACAGTGTATTTCTGTGTCTAGCCGAGTAAAATCTTTAAAGAGCTGAGTTTAGTCTAAAATAAAATGTTAGTATTCAGGAAACCCATCTCAAGCCTCTTTTGCATAAGTAGTGTTATGGAAATCAACTGCTATTGTAGAGAGTTAATTTTTTTTCATATATATTAACAAATACTACTCTTTTAGCGTGAGGCTATTGAGTGAGAAATATTCAAGTGTAGCATTTCAGGGAGTATCAGCATAAATCTTGCTTACTGTAAGACTGTGTTTTTAATTACCATACTTGTTAGAATTCGTTGATGCCATAAGGCTAAGGCCTTTTATCACAGAGATTCTGAACTAGAAGCCACGTGCATATGTAGATATGCACGTTTGTGTTACTTTTCTTAATTTACTACGAAATAATTTAATTACTTTAGGGACCAGATCTTGGGAATTTCTCCCTAATACTTAAGAAACGTACATAGCATGTGTCACCTATTTGAGCTTGGCTTATGGCACAGTTGTCAATTTTATCATAGACATTAAGACAGATAAGCAAAGTACTCTTCTTGTGTGTATCATCTAAAAGCCAGTATGGCTTAGTGTGTAAATCTGTATTTAACTATTGAAAAATCTTTTTATGAACATATATAGCTTAGAACTAATTTTTTTCCTTTTGTTAATCCTTTGATATCAATGAGATATTCTTCAGAAAATATGTGGTCTGTTTGGTTGTATAAAGGCAGTTATTATTTGGACTGAAAATCATTAATGGTCAGGGATTTTCCACTAAAACGTTTGCAAATATTCCTAATCACACACCAGTTTGGTTTCTTCTTGCTTTTTGAGCTTGCATTAGTCCATGTTTAGAACTTTAAAATAACCTTTGAATTTTTACAATTTTTTATATCACTGGAATAGAAAGAGCATCTAAATTAAAGCTTCAAGCTAACTTTATTTTTCAAGTATTTCAAGAATTATACTTCTGGACTGAGATTTTATAAGTTGAGTGTCTGCTGAGAACTTACATGACCTTCTTAAAATGTAATTTTGTAATGATGCAAAAAGATTGTTAATTGCAGCACAATGACACTTGCAATTACGATATAAACTAATGAAAAATTATTTAAATAGTGAAAAAGTAAACTTTGTATTCTGTACAGCTTTTTTAAATTAAGTTGCTGTAATTCACACTGCTGTGATGTAGGTACTGTAATGTGTGCCTTGTAAAATACATGTACTGTATGTTTTATGGGATAATAGATACATTAACGCTGAAAAACTAGTAATTTGGTACTGGTTGGTATTAGCTAGTCTGAAGTGCTACATTTAGCAAACAACTTTGGGAAAGGAATCACGTTGGCAGGGACATGGCAATGGGTTCTGGAAGCTAGACCCTGAAAATGTGAATTCCTGCAAATAGCTGTTGGTGGGGGGCATTAGAAAAACTGAACTTTCTTGTGGTAAGTGAAGATTTCTTACAGGTTTAATGTGAAATTGTAATTTAAGCATTCTAGATTGTATTAATAGCTAAGGGCATTCCAGTATGTTAAACCTTGTGTATGAACTGTGCAATAAAGTTACTTTGGAAGAAATGTCCAAGTTCTTTTAAGCTTAAGGAATCTCTTTGCTTTAATACCACAACAGTGTGAAAACTGAAGTTTAATTAAATCAAATTCCATTGTACAGGTGGTGTGGTTAGAAGTGTGCTGTTAGGAGTCAGATGGCTCTTAAGCCTGGAAATGGGATAATAACAAAGCTTAAATGCAGCTCTACAAAAAAGACTCTGATTCTTCTGTTTTTCTTTTGCCAAAACAAATAAATTGGACAGTGGTTGGTTAACAGTTGGACTCTGGGATCTTAAAGGTCTTTTCCAACCAAAATGATTCTATAATTTTGCAGTGATGGGAAAAACCAAACAACTCTACTTAAAAGGACAGTATTGAGGAGCAGATTTCTCTGGGAAAGAGATTTTTTCTTTTCAGAGAAGTGGGATTTACTTTTTCCCCAAGTTATTCAATTGTGTTCCTGATAGTATTTCACATTTTAAGACTGCTAAGGTTTGGAGTATTATTCTCAGATTTTTCCTGTTTTTTAATAAGAATTGAATTCTATAATTAATGTAACTGTTTCTTCTGTCTAGCTACTTGGTTTATGTGTTTGGATCTTTTGAAGCCAAGTGAGAAATGGGAGAGGACTTCAGGAACAGATCAGGAAATTAAAATTGGAAAACTTGCCGGTTGACAGACACACCAGAAGGTAGGTGTATTTGAGGAATTAACTGATGTTTATAGTTACCAGGTTGCAAGTTTAGACACCACATTAATGTAACCTGCATGTTTCTCTTCTAGTGGGAAACAACGTATTTAATTTACGTCTTTCCTCCAAAGAAAATTCTGTATATAATGGTTTTCTAATCCATACTCTCTCCAGTTCTGGAAACATTAGGCAACTGGCGAGATCTCAGTGCTATAGGCTTGAAGTGACCTGTTAAATTCCACCCCTGTGTAACTGCATGTGCCAAAAGCATTCTTTTTAGAAGGAACATCTCAGCCATGGTTCTTTGTGCTTTGTGTCCTGCTGAATCCTGCAACAGCCGCTGTGTCAGGGAGCATTAAAGGTGCTTGGTATGAATGGGAGCTGTATGCTAACCTCTCTGGCCTTAATGTTTCACGCTGCATATATGTAATTAATTCTTTAATTTTGTATCCACTAAATACACATGCTCTGTAATGGAAATAATTGTGACAAATATTACAGTAATGAGTTATTTTATTTGTTTTTCTGTTAAACCATCCTTAAGGATAACTTACCTTAAGGTTTTATTCTCACCTGTTTTTAAGTAGGTGAATGGAATTCTGCTTTCTTACATGTGTGTCTTAAAAATTAGTAATTTCAAAATTGAATGCTTTTAATTGTCACTTCTTCAGATGTTTGATTCTAAGGCCTAGAATTTATCATACAGCAACAAACTCTAAAGACTGAACATTCTTCTCCTGTTACTACATGTAGCTGAATTTAACCCGAATGGGACAGTGCTCTTTTCCAGTAACCCCGGTGTAGGATCAGCAGGTAGCGTGTTTTACTGTGAACAAGCCATGTTCCAGTGAATGTTGTGGCTGTGGGGGACCTGACAACACATTCTACTTCTATATCTGAGCAGCTGTCAAGATGTTAGTTAGCAGATGATTGCTCACCTGTTGTTTACCTCACTAGCCTAACTGTTGAGGTTAAAATATTAAACACTGGGCATGGGTTTTGTAGGCCTGAAATAAAAAAACCCACAATGGTTTTGTGAACTTGGATGGAACTTTGCCCAGTCTGAGTCTGGTAGAATTAAGAATACTATCCAACAGGTAATTAAATGAGCATTCTTCTTTGGTTCAAAATGCTATTTAAAAATACAAGGTATTTTTATGAATTAAGCTGAAATTAGTCAGAAGCCCACCCTTCTGGAATTTGATTGTGTGTGGAACAAGGTAGGGTTTTGATACAACAGACTATGCTTCCATGCTTATGTGGTTCCAACCCACCTTAATAGACCTTCCAAAAATATTCATTGGAGATGGGAGGTGTTAGTCATGGTTCGTCATTAATGAATCAGCCGTGTTGGTGTCTCACTATTACATACACTATTCTCGGTGCTGCTTAACACTGATATTTAGTGCTGTGAGAGATATGGGGGAGAAATACACATTCTTCAGTTACAGATGAATCTGTACTCCTGCGCTTCATGAGTGCTGCTTGCGTACAGAAATAAAGGGTTTGCGTACTGAAAGGGACGCATTTTAATCTTCCTTTAAAAATCTTTATTACATTTCCTACTGAATAAAGTAATTAGTGTTAAACTTTTTTCCTCAAATGTCATCTTGCTGTAGCAGGATATCTATGTTGATATTAACTATTTAATTTCGATTTGTCACTTGTTGTGTGTACTGCTTAAATTGTTTCAACTATGGGTGTCAGAGCTGCTTTCCTGCTCCCGAATTCAGGTGTTTGACTCTCTTGAATACCAAGCTGAGGCTGCAGGAGGGAAGGGGGCGCGTGCCCTACCCTGGTGTACAGTTTGGGTGAGCAGGGAGCCAGGGGGCAGCCCTGCAATACAGTTGCACTGCAGGACTTAATGCAGGGCTTCTGTTGCCACAAATCAGAACAGTTGGTTTTCATTAACACAGAATTGCTTCAAGTCAGTTAAACTTTAAGCTCCTCCTAAATATTGCTTATTATCTTCTCTACCTCCACTGTATGTCTTGGTTTGGTTTGGTTTGTTGTTGTTGTATTGGTTTTTTTCTGTTTTCGTGCTGTGGTAAACCCATAGTTTTGGTTTAGTCTTCTGCACTGCCAACAGTTTAGTTGTGTAGGTTTTCGGTTATACATGAATGCAGAGATCTTGAGGAGCTACAATTTTATTGAGAGGTATACACATACAAAAACCTTAAGCATATTCTTTTATAATTTATTTATTAGTGTAATGTTTAATGCTTCCACAAGAGGCAAAAGATAAACATCATTTAACCCAGGCACAGAAAGAAAAAGCAGTTTTTACAAACATCTCTGCCCACCACCACGTTTTTCAGACTTGTAATAGATTTTAACTAGGCAAACAGAGCAGAAATGTTTAGCCACAGGTAAAGAACAATTATATGAGAAGACAGGTAGCTCAGGGGTAAGAAAAAAATTGTATTATCCAGTGGCACAGCAAATGCCTTAAGTTTGCTAAAGTAACAGAATGGAAGAGCATCACTAGAAATTGTTCAGATATGTTGTAAATATCAAACAACCATAATTAATTATTGTAGGTGAAAGTATAAAATGCTCTGAGCCAGCAGATTTAAGGGAGTCTTGAATAATATTTGAACCTTAACACCAGTGAAATTATGTGAAAATAGGATATTCTCCCATTCTGAAGCGAGACCCACTGCGATCACCACCTACGAGGATGTTCCTCTAGTCCCTTTCTGTTTGAGTAAAACATAAGCTGTGGTATAACCAGGCTTGATCGGGGTGGGGGTGCGGGAAGTCAGCTACTGCCCGGTCTTGCATTTGAGTGATTGAGATGTCAGTAACGCTTCAACGCTGCAGCTTGAGCAGCCATACCTTAGAACAGAAGTGCAACTTTAAAAAAGAAAAGAAGTTGAAGTTTAAGAACTGAACTTGAGAATCAACAACTTCTGCCTAATTAAAAGATGACCGAAAGAGATGTAGTCATCGAAGCTTGAGAGGATGTCGGTTTGTATCCCTAAATATAACACTATTAGTTCAATTTATCCGTAAAAGCATCACACAAGGAAGCACAGAAAGCAGAACCTGTGGCTGTGGCCACTTGTGTGTTATTGTTATTATTGTCGAAATCCCAATTACTGTCCATTAACTGAATATTCTAATCCAGTTTGGTTTTTTTGCTTTAATAAGAGCTACAGACATATTAGAACCTGATGTGTTTGAGGTAAGGAAAGCTGAAAAGGTATTAAACATACTTACATTTGGTATAATATTAAGAAAACTAAATAAGAAATGGAAGTGACAACAAAAGCAGCACTAATAGCAATCTTCAGGTGACACAACCCAAGTAATCTGATGTTTATCACATGAAAATACTTACAATTTAAATTCTTCAAACCAAGCATGTTCCTTATTTAGCTTGGACACAGGTGCTTTTCTCAGGCAAATAATACAACTTTGATAACAATTTATTAGTAAGTTGTACTAGTGAAAACAAGACATCTGCATTTTATGCAGCTAAAATGCTTGAACCACTGTTTTCAAACTTCATCCTAAGAAAATTACACTCACCAATCCTGATGATGCATTATATGAGCTGCTAAAGTTTCTAACAGTGAGGCCAAGAAGCATTTTTGACTAAAAACTTTGGACGATGTTATTATCGTACAGCTGAGCCGCACAGCACAGTTTCACACAATGTTGAGCTGCACAAGGAATACAAATACTAGTTGAACACTGCAGGCCTTAGGCCAGGTCACTGAAGAGCTGAAGTCAGGTCTCCCATCGCTGGTCCGCAACCGTATGTTGGCTGAAGAACGTATGCAATGAGTGCAGTTCCCTGTGCGTGACACTGGCCAGCTGTCAGTGACTGGAGGGCCACAACTCTGCTCCTGGGCCTTGGTCTCCCTCAGAGCAGCCTTACTTCCAGGCTGCTTCCTAAGGGTCTTTAGGTTTAATCTCTCTTATGGGGCTCTTATAGGGCTGCACAACTGTAGGAAGCAATAGGGAATTCCTTCTTCCCCTACTTTGGTGCCATTTCCCTGCAATCACCATTCTGGAGAGCAGGTACATTTTTTAAAAAAGTCATTGTAGGTATTGCTTTGAACTGCCCCAGCCTGAAGAAAGAGTGTATGTCTTCGATGCATATATACATTTATGCCATTCATGGGTTGTTTGGTACGGGTGATGTCACCACTGCTACTTCTGGCTGCATTTACAAGGGACGGCAAAAGCTGATCAACTCTTGAAATGAAGGATGTAGGTGCCCAAGCCCCAGGAGAAGGACCTGGCCTAAGAAATAAAGTGGCACGAGATGTCTGATGTAGTAAAACATGCAGGGTTCTAGGTCTAGTGAGGCTTGATTGGCTAGTATGCATTATTTCCTTTTTATGCATTAATTCTGAATTACTGTTCTAAGATGCCTAACCTCCCTATGTATTACTTCAGCAATACATAGACACTATCACGTCATTACCTTTAATCCTTTCTGAATGAGTAGTACTGTCTTAAGAAGGATGACCAAACAGAAAAAAAGATTGACAGTGATAAATATTCCAGTAGCTGTATTTTACTAGCCGCTCCATCATAAATAAAAAGTTTAACATAACATGAAATGACATATTTCAAGTGGGCTAGCTTCTGCCTAAATAGACAGTTTGACTTCTCACTCAATTCTAATTGACTAAAATACAAACAAACACAAATGTGTAAAAATATGTCAGAAGTAGGACCAGAACCCAGGTCTGGAGTTTCTACTACTGATTCATAAGAACACTTCCTTTGTTCAAGTAAAAAATTTCTTTTTACATGCAACCAAAATTATCTGCATAAATTTCCAACTAATTTGAACTGGCATATCCACATATTCCCCCTTACAAAGCAATAAAAAAGTGTTCTCAACTTTCAAGGCAAAGTTTTCATGATATAATTAGACTCATTATTACAATGTACAATAGTGATGATTTTGACACCATGTTTTCTACTTACTAGAATAAAAAGCATTAATCTGCTGTTCGTCACAGACATCCTACATGACAAAAGGAAGTAATTAGTCATTAAACAAGACTACCGGATTTTGGGTTTTCTTGTTTTCCAGTGTAACTGCTGAAACATTAAGATAAAAACTGGCAGAACACCCTCCAGAATGAAAGGATAGTCTCAAGATTATGCACCCCATACAAACTGCTAACGAATAAAGAGTTAAACTTACAAGGGCTAAATGCCGTGATTGTTACTGAGACCAGCAGGACAAAACCAGGTGCGTGGACACTGTCAGCATCTGCAGAGTCTGAAGGTGCATGTCACAGATGCGCTATGAATATTCTCTGTTGTTTTCCAAACTACCATATAGTGCACAGTTAACACAGTATGAAACAAATATTACAGGATTCTGAGTTTGCATTTAATATTTAGAGCCTAACGTTTGTAGAAACTGAAATTTTTGCAATGAGGATAGTATAGTAAATGCTAACAGCAAATGCTGTTTACCTTCCATAGATACTCTATTTTTCTCTGTACTGTTCAGTTATGTCTTGGTAGCATCAAAGACAGATGAGTCAATGTCAATTAACATCCTGACAGGAGTGAAATGTTCTGGTTTCTTTGAGTTTGTAACTACTTTGACAGAGTAGAAATCTCTTCTGTTCTCATAGCATCAGACAGGAAGCTAAGTTCATTGCACAGTGTCTCGTACCTGAAGGCCATCCGGATCTGTGCAACATTTGTCTTTCGAATGTCATTTCCCTCAGGCCCTTCTTTACAGTAATTCACGCCTAAGAATTTCTGTTTTTCCTGTGAATGGGATTAAACAAAAAGGAATAAGTCAGTTGAACTGATTTAGTTTATTGTATAGCTGAGTATTTGTTAGTTGAATGACTCCAGTGCAAGTCAAAAGAGCAGCTTCAACCAGCTGGCCAGTGAACTTTACCTCAGAGTCTTAACCAATTTTGGAGATTTTAAGGCCAAAGTTTATATATATATAAAATTAATTACTCGGCAGCACACTCTGGCTGGCTGGCCAGTGTTCAGTCTTCACTACTACATCTTTCATGTGAGAGGTCAAAAAGAGGCTTACTTTTCTCCTGTTAGTTAAATGTTGCATAAGATGAAAATTAGTAGTTGTCACTAGAGAATATTGGAAGAAACAACAGACTGTACTTGTAGAGCCCCTTCACATACCAGCTCCTTGAGAGGAATGTTTGGAAGCGGCATAGAAGAGAGGATGCTCTAAAATAAGTCCTAGAGAAAGCCATGGATGTATAGAATGTTAAAGCCAAATGGTAATTTAATCTTATCTGACTGCCTGTCTAAACCTGAATATTTTCTGTAGTACTCCCTCCTAAGCAAAAACGTATCTTATGACAAGCAGTTTGTTTTTACTCAATGCAAGACATCATATATAAAATTAGTGGCAAAGCGATAATTAAAGATTTGGGACTGGAGACAGAACTGAGTGTAAACAGGCACCTGGCTCTCTGCATGTTTTGGGAATTCCAAAACAAAGCTAATGAGAAAAAAGCATCAGTATTTTTTTAGTGTAAGACTGTATAGCAGATAGTTTGTGAATATTTCTGGAAAAGAGGATAGGGATGTGTGCAGATCCATCATATAAAGCACCTACTATTGAATTTAAAGGCTAGTGACTTCTCAGTTCCTATTTGCCCTAATATTCCCAAAGGAGATTTTTTCAAGCATAATTACCTTATCTGACAATCCACTCTGTAATACGCTGTTTCTTGCTATTTCACACAAGTCACAGGTACTTAGTTTCCACACCTGGGCTGCAATAGCATATTCTTCCATGAGAGCTTCCTGTATCACCAAAATGTTTAATATTATATGTAAATAAGATGTAAATGGGGATATGCACTCATTACTAATTAAGGAATTTATACATGCTCTTTAGATAGCTGTGAAAAATTAGAGGTTTAACACTTTAACATCACAATTACTAACAGAATTGTTTATTTAAAATTTCCCGAGGGCGACTGTTAAATAATTTACAGGCACTGGGGGGTATCCAGTTATCTTAGCCTAAGAAATTGCAGCCTGCAGTCCAGATCCTTAGAGGCATTTATTAGGCAATTTCAAATGAGATCCCAGGGTATATGAACACCTTGGAGGATCTAGTCCTAAATCTTTAATGAGTATGTACGTAGACAGCAAGGCAATTTTTCCCTTCTGACTGTCCAACACAAGGAGGTTGGGTCTGACTCTAGGGGGCTGTCACAGCTGAGGATCCTCCACACTATGTGTAGCTGGGCTGGCGCTGCGTTAGCTCCGCGCAGAAATCCCCCACAGCAGCTCTGTTCTAGCAGAGGCACATCGTGGGCCAGAACAAGCCTGGGTGGAGCACACCAGAGCTCAGCTTGTCCGCAGAGCACAGACAGCTGAGCAACGCACAGGCCACCCTGAGGCACAGCGTGACTCAAGTCAGCGCCAACTACAAAAGTGGGGCACCAAACCCAGCGACCAGGCATTTCTGTCCTGCTGGGCCACCCAGGGGCAAGAATCGCCTTCAGTTCACTGAGCAAACAGCTCGTACGTCATCTTCAGAAATTCCACATGGTGGTTTTGTAATGCACTTCCCAAGATTTATTAGTAAGGAAACTGGACTTTCCTGGCACTCTAGAGGATTGTTTATGAAGGCTCAAACCTCCCTCCAGCCTCATCCTTCATTCTATACTTCAACAGCCAACACTGGAGAGGCAAGAGTACAAAAGAAACATAATTAGGAAATCAGACATTTCCCTCTGAAACCTAACAGTGAGTAGTTAGTAGACTGAGAATGAGGAGTAATAATGAATGGAGTGACTGAAAGACATGAAACTTTATATCTTAGGCAATGATATAAAATAGCTTTCAGGTCATTCTGGGCCTATGTGGTACTGCTGCCAGATTCAAAGAAGTGCTTTGTGCAGTTCTTACCTTTGTATAATGGAACTGCATAGGATCGTCTGTGGAGAGAGACACATGAAGTCCCTTATGGAGAAATTCTCGCAGGGGGTTTTTTGAGTATTCCAGGAACAGGCTGTTGTTACTAAGTGGAGACATAGCAATGGGGATTTGTGCAAGATAATAAAGATACTGGAGGACAGGACTCTGCAAAACACAACACAGTCAGTGTTTAGTAGTACCATGGGACAATGGAAAAAAAGATTTCTCTTGGATAGAATGGAAACAGCATTACAGAGGGAGGACTAAGACACAAAAAAATAGGTTGACACTGAACTCCGACTTCTTTAGAAAATATTTAGAAGTCTGAATTTTAAATGTTACTAATCTTTATAAAAATAATTTACATTCTTCAACATATGTCATCACCTTTAAAAAAATATGATTACTAATATTACTGTAGATTAGTAAGTATATATGACTATTAAGGGTACTGCACTTGATACTAACTGCATACCTTTCCCCAAAAGCTGGAAGTCACTGATAGCAGATGAGTAAGAACTGCTAAGCAATTTGTTATTTTCAAAACTGCAATCTAATAGGTAAATATTAGGAGCAGAAGTTTTAATTTATTAGAAGTTGTGTCTTGCTGTTGCACATAATATAAATAACCTGTGGTCATCTCATCTTTATGACAATTTTAGGCTTAACCAGCCTGTGAACCTAACAAGTGCCATTGTTATTATCTGCTATGCCAGGTTATTGCAGCAGGCCAAGGGGGAGAGAGTGGAGAATGCTTTGGTCACGTACAACCTTAGTACAACTCTGTCTGAGCCTAGTTTTAGGAATTAGTGGTTCTGAGCATAACATCAGATGTGATTTTAGGCAAAATTTTTCTTTGTTCTTGGATATGTTGAAAAATACAGAGAGAATTTTCCACATTAACCAGAAAATCCAATTCACAAGAGAACTCTTTCCAAAAAATGACAATAAACTCAGTGCAAGTCTGCCACCCACTGACCAATTATTTTAATTACAAAACCATGTCCTGGGGATGAGTTGTGTGGTGGCTTTTATTAACTGATACACCAGGAGTCGTAATGTTTGTCCTGTCATAACAGTCAAGTTGTATATAAAATAATGCTATGTTATATTTCTTGATCAAGTGATCTCAGTTACTCTAGATATAAATAATCAAAACGTGAATGAACTTCTGACTTAACCTTGAAGTACAGGGATGCTAGACAGGGAAAATGAGCTTTGTCCCTGTACAGAAGAGACTAGAACTTTCCTTAAACTCTTCTGGGACCTAAACTAGGGAACTAGGGAGTAGTAACAAGTCTACGCAGTTTCTTCCATGTAATTTTAGCTCTGCTTGGAGTAACCAAAAATGGGTGCCACCAAGTCTTTGAGATATCTGAACAGTTGATCTTCCTTATAAAGACATAGCTTTAAAACATTCACTTAGGAAAAGCTGTATTTTTGTAGCTTGTAGAAGAAACAGGAAGTTCAGCTGAGCTTATTTATTTCTGATCCAAGAGTTACTCGTGCCTTGCTAAGAAAATGAATTTTGGGCTGCCCAGATAAAGTCAATTTGGTGACTTCTGTTTGAACCAGACTGATGTCTAAGCAGACAGGGATTAGTTTAGGTGAGCAAACAAGCAATACCTTCTTCAAGAGCAGTCCGTGAGAAATGTTGTCTGCTGTCAGAAAGGCTGACACAAGGTGTGTGATAGACCCAGCTTCTCCACAGTGAGGTCGAAACAGAAAAGTACACATGCCTCTTTCCCTGAGGAGATTAAGAGCGGATTCCACTAAAAAAAATGCACTGTTCTTCATCTGTTAATTATCATTAATATGGCAATTAAAACAAAGTTACACATTCTCATATGGTTTGACATGACATCTGATCAGGCCTACCTGTGAGCTGCTGTCAAAAGGGGCAGATCCCTCTACCCAAGCCCTTTTCACCACTTGGCATATTCGTGTCTTCCTCCTTTCCCCAGTTACATCTCATTTAGCAACTGTTTAGTTACTGGGGAACAGTCATTGAACTGATTCCAGTGAAGGGAACTGGCCAATGAAAAGCTCGGTGAACGGGTGCACCCTGTGGCTGCCCAATTCCTAACTCCAGACTGAGGGAAGAAGTGGAAGCCCATTGCCAAGAGTTAGTGGCACTGCCCGGTGTGCCAACAACCTGCCGCCTCACCAGATGAGGTGTGGCACAAAACCACACCCACAGCAGCACTGAGATCATCTGGGAGCATTAGTTATTACACTAGACTTCACGGTACAATTTCTAGAACCATTTTATTTTTGTCATCTGTATTAAAAATGTGCTGGGTTTTAGGTTGTATTAGGCCCTCTTATTCAGTGCAGACAAATGTCCCGTAAGTATTTGGAGATGTTCAAAACAAAGAATTTCAACAAGGACTGCTAAAGGATAAGGTAGTTCTAGGATGGATGTTTAGTAATGTTTCTCCTGAAAATAGATGTGAGGATGTAATCCATCCTTACTGACTTCTATAATGCTACCAAAATAATAAGAGTCTTGTAATGGACTGGCTGTGGTGCCTCAAATACTCGGTATGTTTAACAGGGTGAACCGTTTTACTGACTCACTGATGAATTGTGTCACTATCTCACCTAGATGTAAAGAATATTTAATGATTATGTAGGAAGATTTTCAAACAGTAGTTGAAATGATCCTGAGGTAAAAAAGAAATGCTTAAGTTCTGACAGAATCTCTGTCTTTGGAAAAGAAAAGATGTAGCCTACAGAGAACGACAAGGAAGTCAGGAGAAAGGGGTGACTTAGATCCTGTTGTACTGTGTCCTTTCCATTATAGAACTAAAACTATAACTAGGCCTGTTTGTTGCAGGTACAAGGTAATTTAAGGTGGATGTTTTTGTAAGTTTTCATTATATAAAGTGGTAGAGACAGGAATGCTTGAGGTAGCAGTCAGAGAGAAGAAATAACATTTTAAATGTTAAATTGGATAAGACAAATCTGTGCACCTCCTGTAAGAAAATCCCGAAAGTTATATAAATAATAATGAACCAAATCCTTGCAAGGTAAGTGATGACACTGTAATATCCTGGATAACCTCACTGTGCCTCAATTAGAGTCAGTTGTGCAGATCACTCAGTGAGTCAGCCGCAGTCAGGAACATAACCTCGAGTTGAATTTCAGCCTTTAATGAGCTTGATGCCAAATTCTGCTTTTACAGTCATGATATCACGTTCAGTATCAGAAGTCTCCACATTACTTGCCTAGACATCAGTCTCAAAAGTAGTTGAACTGAGTGAGTCAACAAGCATGCTGAAGTAAGCTAGCTAGATGTGCCATTTATAATTCTGTCCTCCTTTGGCTATCTTTGACAACAGCAGCAGCCCTTACACCAGTATTTCACAACATAACTTTGTATCTATTAAATTACCAGGAGACAGCGAGCTACCAAAGAGGTACATTATATTTGGAAATGCACTGTGAATCCAAGCAAAGGTCAACAACTCAATTCTGTGGGCTTTCTTCTTTTGTTTTGTTTGATATATTCATGTTTAAGGAATTCACAAAACAAAAATACATAGAAGTGTCAAACCAAGATATTAATCTGATGCCTTTACAATTTCTGAATATTTGATGTTAATTCCTTTCGCAGTTAATGTTTTCAAAATAACTCATGCTTCTCTTGGACTCTTTAAAATAATTCAAGCTAACCTTTGCTTCAAAAGATATAAGATCTAGACACTGACTTAAATTGAGATGAGATTATTGATTTTTCTTTCTGGGAAGCTTGTAGAAAAGAAAAATGACTACTTACTTCCTAAGGTTGTTTAGCAACATGATGTTCACATACATATAATACAAATAATAGCTATACGGGGGATTCTTCTCACTGGTCCAGAGGTCAGGGTTAAGGCTCTTGTCAGAGAACATATGGCCACTATGTTTTGATTCATCATCAACACTGTCAAAGCCAGTCACCTGGTGGGAGAAGAGATCAACAGAAACCAGTGTTTTCAAAAAGCAAAATTCAATATTACTTACTCTTGCTTCAGGACTCATTTGTACAAAGCATCTAGTCCTCTTTCTTTGTTTCCCTCCGTTTGCTAGCAGTCCTGCCGCTCTGTCCTCCTACCATGCCAGGCAGACAGCAGCAAGAATGTGTGCTCTCAAAGGAAGTTTCATCCATTTTGGTTTTATTCTGGGACAAATAGGAGGCCCAGGTGTACAAAAGCCTTCAGACTCCTGTCGGGGGCATAGGCCTGTAAGACTCCCTCAGATCGAGATTATAATCCTTTAAACTCATCTGCTTTGTTATTTGAACAGCAGCTGAAGGCCAGAAGCTCCCAAGAAACCTCAGGGTTCTGGTTTGGGAAATACTCAGAAATGTCTCCATTAATCATGTCCCAGCAGCTATACCCCCACCTGCCTCCTGAGCCCCATCAGGAGCTACACAATACTTCCTTTCAGTTGCCTCCTTTTTGGAGGCCAGTCCCAGAGGCAAGCTCAAGCACACATCCTGGATTTCAGTGTTCTCTCTGCACCACAGCATGCGAACGATTTTTGGTCATTCTTTATAGAGAGGATTACTGAGAGGACAAATAAAGAGCTGTTGAGCTGTTTCAGAGGAACTAAATTGCAACTATTTGACAACAGGACCTTGCCCAGGCTTTTATTAAATTATGTGTCAGAGCTTTAGAACAATAATACAAGTAATCTATGGACGAGGAAGTTTTTTAGTGTCTGAAAACAGCTGTGGACAAACAACATTTATGAGTAGGAGAGGATCGATTTCATGTGAGACAGAAAATCCAAAGATACTTACATATTTGAGGAAAAGGTGCAATTCTTTGTGGTCTTTGGGATTGATAGTTGCTTCAAACAAAGGTACAAAGATGTTCTCCAACATCTTCCCAAAACTAGGCAGAATATTTTTTGACCTAAATATGTCACTAAAAGGGAAAAAATATGGACAGTTGTGACTGTTCTTTAATCAGTTTATGTTTTTCCTCCACTTCCGTATTTTCTGTTATTTGTGTATATTCTACAGCTTCAGTTCTACCAGGACTCAAAAATTCCCAGTTTTTGTCAGGGCAGGGTATGTCTCTGTGTCCTGTTTGCTGCACTGTTTGGCATTTTGTTTCATCCAGGCTCTGCTGAAGCTCTCATGTGCTCCAAAAATAGAGCCACTATGCAGGGGTGGATGGATGCTGTCTCAAGAACAGTCACCCTCTCCCAGCAATCCAAGTACTAATACAGAAGATAAGGAATTGCCTTTCATGAAAGATTCTGTTTTCTAAAGTTTTGTCCACTCCAAATGAAAGCAGAACGTTTTGCTTTAGTGAGTCTCTCAGAAAATAGGGACAATACTTCAGTGTGTCATTAAGTGCGTGACTTAATGAAAGTGTTGACTTCACTATGTACATTTAAAACAAAATCAAAGGAGAGAAATTTTCTCCCTAATGAGACACACACTCCACAGGATATATCTGACCATGACAGCTCCTTCTCTACTCATATTCCAACTATGCCATTTCAAAACATGATGCTCAGCTACTAAGGCTGACAATTATCATGGGAGACTGTATTACAATACACAGTATTAGAAAAAGAACCATTGAATAAAGTCCAAAAGAATGCTTAAAAACTAAGAAAAAACGATCTTGATATAAGCTTGCAAATCAGCAATCTGGGCTGCGTTTCCAAACTCACTGTCATTTAGTCACTGATCCTGAGGAAGTTTGATAACAGTTTTACAGAGCATTTTCTACTCCCTTGTGGTATTCAAGAGTTAGTTTATTTTCATGGGTAATTTATATTTTAACTTGCCTTTGAATGCAGCTTAATTTCACCTAGTTGTTATTTTTGGTTTAGTATCCTCAGACTTAGAAATAATTCACAGTCGTTTTTCAATAGCTTCATACAGAGTAGATTGAAACCCCATCTCATGTCCTCCACCCCCAGACTGTCAGGAAAACTGCAGCGATGGTCAAGAAGAAATTTCCCAGGCTGTTGCTTATAAACAGAACTATGGGACAGCTCATAAACCCTCTAAAAATATCAGAAGTTAAAACAAATCATTGGTATGATTTCAAACTATTAAAATTACCAAGAGCTCCTGATTACTTACTAGATTCTGGGAACCTGAATTATCCAGCGCATATTAGGGGAATAAACTTTATGCTTAATGAACCATTTTGCCAAGTTCAGCCATTCATCTGGAGACCGTCCATAAATGGATAAGCGGGGTTCTGTATACTGGTACTTACTTTCTTCTAGTTCACGGGCTACTTCCTATTAAGTAATAAATATATTTGCTTTAATATGGACACTGAAGATCATTTACAGCTAGTAGTATATTATTGTATTTTCCTCAGTCTAGACATAACTGTCTTTAAGGATAAAGGGAATCTCTTGTCTATTAATCCCTCATTTTATTTTAGGCATATAAATATTCTACTCGCAAGCTATCTCAGATATCATTTGAGTATAATTAACTGTAACACCTAGATTTAGAGAACGATATTCTTGTGCAGTTATTACTAACACCTTTGCAAGACATATGTTTAACATGGGTAAATCAGAATTATATTATTTAAACTGCAGTAAATGACTACATAAAATATGCAGAACAATGGAGAATCTGACCCAGAATCCATGGTAGTAAGAAATTTTAAGACTATTACTTTTAGACAAGCACTTCTACACAACTAAGAAGAGCTGACATAGTTCACGAAAACTACTTATTTTGTTGTATGGAATTAATTTGAAGGCTGTGCATGCTTGTGCAGGTGTAGATTTCTGCAGAGGCACTTCCCTATCTCCTCCTTCCCTGGCAGCTACTACTAGCCAGCTACATCCTAACAAAATATTAAGCCAGTGAATTGACCCTTGGCTGCTCTTCGTTAGCTTGAAACTGCACAAAGCTTCTGCTTTGAACTCACACACAGGTTATGTGAATGAGTTTCTAACTCCAAATTGTTTAGAAAGCAGCAGTGGCTGACTTAGCAGTGGTCTGTCTCTGATGAATTCCTAGAGCAAACCAAATCCTTGGAATCACTTAAGCATAGTGTTAGCTCTAGAAACAATAACGACATCACGAATCTTTTACAAATCTTCATTTCTCTACTGCTAGGAAAGCTTGAAACTTACTTACCTTGACCATACGAGCAAAATATTCACCACCAATATAGTTCTCAGTTTTCAAATACAAGTCCCTCAGCTCACTGGCACCAACTGGATTGTACTTGGAATTGAATTTGTCAAATCGATGAAATGTTTGACGACCCTGGAGGAGCAAAAAACCCAAATAACCACGGTTTTAAGTACATGCAATAGTTTATAAATTAAATTGCCTAGAAATAAAAAGAACAGAAAACAGAAAGCCTATGGTAGCTTACTTCAAACATGCAAGGTAATGCATTATTTCGAATTCAGATTCAATAAGTTATCATGCAAAAACTGTAGAAACCAGAATTTCACACTCAGAAAACTTAGCTTTTTCTACTTTACTTTGTCATTTTAATAGACTTACTGCATGGACATCTAAAGAGTCTACAGTGAGGTCATAAGGGTCCATGTGAAGGCTTTCGAAGACTTGCTTTAAAGTCATCTTCCTGCCTTTTTTCTCTGCAACAATCCTGTCAGGCTCCGTTTGATACGTGTGCTTAATAAACCTCAGCAAGTGTTTCTGGTTCATGCATGCAGCAGCATGGATATGAGTATCAACCTGAAATCAAAAGGTTATTCATGCTCATCATCCATATACACAAATGAGCAAAGTATCTATGTCAGTGACAACAATGACTAAAGCATTCTAAAATATTCCTTAAGTAACAAATGGATTAGTGCCTAAGCAAGTCAAAATGTTGTGGAACCTGGAGATTTTGGAGGAGTTAATCAATAAGCAGAAGTATAAATAAATTAGCCCTCTATTAATAGTATCCTATTTAAATAAGAAAACTTTCAACAAGATACATTATTTTAAGTGCCAATCACTGAACCTGGGCTCAGATTGAATTTGACACTTCCTTAAAGGACACTCTGATCCTTTGATATCCTTTGAGTTCATCCACGAATCGATGATGTCTTTCTAGTTATAGACTGCAGTTATAACCATCCTCTCCGACTGAAAGGACCTGGAATTCTCAGCCATTTCCAAAAGCATAATTAATGTTTGTATTTCAACCACATGAAACATCTTAGGTGACTAGACCTGCAAAATGTACACGTGAGAGTTTTTGCCACTTATTTTTTCCACTTATATAATACAGCAACTCATAATGCTGACAGATCTTTTAGTTTTTTCAGATCTCTTCACACACTAAGGGAAGTGCAAGCTCCACAGAAGAGCTGGGAGTACTCCTTCAGTTTTCTGTTGAAGTCCCATTTTTTAAAAAAAATTGACCAGAACCAAATGGTTTCCAAAGGTATGCTTTTCTTTTGCTCAGAAGCTTGCACTGCTCTTTGAGCAGCCTATATTAGAACATAATCCAAAGAAACAACTGGTGAGATTTGGGCGTTTGTCTATCGATTTAAGTTTTCCCTTCAGTGTGTGTAATTCCTTAGATACCTCCAGCAGGTATGTAAAAATGAATCCATTAAAATTTCTTGCAGTCAAGGGTTTATTAACTACACCGATAAAGAACAGAAGAAAAACAGGTATATTCCCCGACAACGTCTTGTTTGAGAAGGCAGGTAATACTAATTGCAGTTCCTAAGGACCACGTACCTGAAAGGGAAGAATAGGCCTCAGCTAGGATAAGGCCCTTAAGGAATCTAACAGCACAGCAATATCCAGCGTGTGGAACAGCAGAGCTGCTGCTCCAGGGTCCATTTGCTTTGAATTTCCATGAGAAATTCTGACTGAACAACAAAACAGCCTAACACATGGCCTGGGCAAACCAGTGAAATTACCCTACCAACAAATTCTCATCAATTTAAAACCAAACCAAACCACTGTTCCAATTAGATTTCACAGTTGACACATAACGAGCACAAAGGCCCTGGGGACAGCTTGGCAAGACTCTGACATTGCCTTCAAGTCCAGACTGCCAAAGCCCGGCAGAAGCAGTTTCAGCCCATCCAGAAGCTGCAGTGCTGTCTACATTCAAAGGTGCGATTTGAGAGTTAATGTGATCAACTGTGTACAGGTGTCTGTACATCCAGAAGAGACCATCAGGCAGAGAGCGGGCTTTGCAATCTCACAAGCAATGACATAAAGATGCAAAGGTTGGATGCTGACATTAGATACAAGTTCCTAAAGACACTACATTGGAACCATTTGAACCCACTGCACTGTGCTTTTAAAAATGCAAGTAACTGGCATTCCTGGGGACACACTCCCATCGAGAGCTGCGTAGCCTGTATGCGGGAAGTCACACCAGAAGGAATTCTCAGATAAACCAGCTATAAGGAGTCACTGCCCCTACATCTCTGCCAGGAGTCTCGTTGAGGACTCTTCTGTCCAGGAAACTGAAACATGGACATGTATAAAGTGAGACCAGCGCATCCCCTTTGCATAGTGACTACATCTGCAGCTTTCAGATTCCATCAACAGAAGTAGTTGACATCCTGATCTCCTTTAAAGGGTCAGTAGGAAACAGTCCACAGAAATGCCGCTGTTTTACTTGGCACATGTAGTCATTGAATTTGCAGTTTATACATACAGAAGTTATTGCAGCCTTCTAAGGGTAAATCTACCTCCATGTAAATGCTAATAGCACAGCTAAAAACCAGGTTATAAACTGAATCTTAAGCATTAATATGTAATTGTTAATCACAGCCTAGTTCAAATATGCTAGACACTTTGAAGTTAAATGAAAAAGCAAGAAACATGTCAGTGTCTCAAAGTGCACAACGTGAAGTACATTACTAATGCACAGAAAATAATGCTGTGTCTAAAATAGTAAAAATAGCTCTACTTAGCATATTATATTACACTCCTCAGAGTACTTGTGTGGACATTTGAACCCAAGTGCATTATATATATATGCTTACTCATGTTAGTAAGTGTCTTCTGGTTTAGAAACAAACTGTTTACTGTGAACTCTTCCTGGGCCAATAAAATACTACAAATTACTGGGCTGGGTCAACCCATATGAGAGAGTGAAACAACAGTTAACAGATGCCCTATAAGCTCTAACCATTCAGGAAAAGCAAGTCATAAGGATAGGATACCGGGGTAGGGAATCTGAATAAGTTTAGTTTATTGAATTTCAGAATGCTGTAGTGCCAGTAGTGACTCCGTTACTGGAATCAATGAGTCTTGAAAAACAAAAAAAACCCCACCTCTTCCTCTTTATTTAAATCAACATGAATTCACTACTGTGAGGAGGGCAGGGACAGAAAGCAAGGAGACATTTTGTTTCTTATTTTTTTGCTTGTATGCAAAGATCATATGGCACAGTAGTAACTGCATTTCTTTTAAAGTCCTGCTACCCTTTGAGAAATAATTTTCTCAAGTGAGCCTCTGCAATTCAGTAAGCTCCTGTGAAATCTTCCCCAGGCCCCACAAGCAACTCTCACAGAGCTCTACAGCAGAGCTAACCACGTCCACCTTAATCTCTGAGAACCCACGTTTTCCTCCTTTCCTTTTTTTTTTTTCAATCATATCTCTCCCTAAATCTATTTATTTTGCAAGAGTAAAAAGACGTTCATGGAATCTTTTTCTAGATAATATGCAGTACTTTGGGTACCTTTTGGGTACATTTTGACCTTTAGGCAAGTAGCGACTTCAGTAACAACAAGAGTCTTATAAGTATTACATAGCTTTTTCTTCATTGTTTTTTAGAAGCAATGCAGCTTTTTGGACAGTTTTAATGACTTGAGCTTTGACCTACCCTAGCACATAATTAGTATGTTTGCTTTTGTGCATTTTCACAATTCAGGGTGCAATGCTATCTAAATGAAGCATCAAAACACAGAATCCTTAGACATAGCTTACACGGTCTGATTTGGTTATAGATATTTTTAATTATTATTTTTATTTGAAATATTGTCATGCTAAGAAATTGATCCTAATTTCGTTGTGGTTTATTATGAAAGGCATCTACTAAAAGAATTTGAACAGACTGAATTCATATAAGGGTGACAAATGCCCCATTTGCCTCCTCCCTCTCCCAGAATAAGACAAAAGCAGTCCCATTTTAAGCTGTTATTATTTTGTTCTTCATACAATACATGAAGTGAGCTGAGGCTTTTCTGGGCCATGAGTAACAAAAGCCTCTACCACAAGGTCTATTTGCGTCTTTTTGCAAACATTCTACTGCATTTCCAAATTTGTTACAATGTCACTCCAGCCCAATTTCCCCTTAGCGGAGCAAAACCTCAGCTGTATGCCCTAAGCCAAAGTTCCTGTTTCAGGAAAAGAAAAAAGAAAAAAGAAAGAAGAAAGAAAAAAGGAAAAAGGAAAAAAAAAACCACAAACGTAAAAAAGAAGCAACCTCAGGGAAGCTAAGGTATAGATTCACTCTTCACTCACGAGGCTTTAAATAATACATTTGAAAAGCAGACATCTGTGAATTCAATTCTCTAGATCTCACAAAATACCAAATTAAGCAGCATAAAAACCCACCCTAACTTCCCTTCTTAGAAGTAACAAGTGGTATGTCAACCCTGGGGACACAAACAAAAGCCAGAATTTACTTCCTCTTGTCTAACCAATGCTAAAAAAAAAAAACTGTTGTAACGACCTAGACCAAATAGTATCTCACAGCAGCAGCCACTCTAGAAGCTCCATTGTTTGCAGTTACCCTGGCCTGAGGCCAAGCTCTGCTGCCACACAAGGCTCAGCATCCGTGCCTGTGAGCCTGTGGGCAGAGTATGACTCTTATTATTTAATTTCATCCCTAATGCGGGCAGCCCAGGAGTTATGTGGAGAATCTGTGCTGAGTGCACTTTGCATCAGCTGGAGAAGGGGAGAGAGCCCTGCTGATGGCAGACTGAGGAGTCTTCTCTAAAGTCAGCGTTCTCCTACACAGACAGTTGTCCACCTCCTGCGGAGCCAAGTGGAGCCAGCCACGCTGTCTCACCACCTGTGGATTCTTGTCTGTCTAGAAAAGTATTTGTCTAGTTATTAAAGGGCAATTTTCCAGCTCCAGCTTAATCAGTGCAAACCATCTTTGGTTGCGTTCTGGTTAAGTCCAGTATGTAAGATACACAGATACATTTATTTAATAGGAACCTTACCTTGGAATTTATTAAATAGATAAGCTTACTGGAGGAGAGCTCCTATTAAACCAGGAAAAAATAAAGTGGGGAAGGGTGCGGGGAGAAGGTAAAAAAGAAAACAGAAACCTTTGATTGTCATGCCAGCAAATAATGCTGGCCAGCTTTCTACCGCACCTTTCTAAATGCAGTAATACATGTTCACTGATTGACCTTACCACTACATTTGTAACTTCTAATTTTGGCACTTCCCACCCATTACTTTGGCTCTTTTATATAAGCAAACAGATTGTACCAGGATCTCCACACTGGTGTCTGAGGGATGTAATAGACAACTTCACTAACGGCTCTTCTGGGAGGTGAATCTTATTTCTTGCTTTCCTTTTGAGCAGTACACACTGTTTAGCATTGACTAACAGAGAGACATCTTAAAAACTCAGGCCCTGGAAGTGTCTGTTGCATATTATAAGTTTCACTGCTGATACTGTTATTAGGGGAAGTTACAGATAAAAACATTACTAGCAAGACATAGGGAAAACAAGATTATTTGGCGGCTTACAGGAACTCTATCTACAATGCAGTTTACTTTCCATAGAGAGTGCTTCATGAAAACACTACTTTAAAGCAACGTTAACTCTGTGCAGCAAAAATTTTAAAGCAGTAACGAGCAGTAGGAATGATCACTGCCAGAGAAGAGCAAGCTTGTTCCTGCTCTCTTGAATTCGGGCATTGCCATAGGGGAAGTGAAGCACATTTTGTGCTTTTGAACATGAATCCATTTGTAGATTGGCTTATTTAATAGTATATAATTGGAAAATAATTAAGATATGTCCAGAGACATTGAACATTTGCTCTTAAATCAGAAGCTGAACTTAGCAAGTACAATCCTGTTAATTACAGCTTCTCAGTAATCAAATTGATTGTCTAGGCAGTTACCCAATCCACGCCTCTGTCCTTCACACCTCTCAGTCACCATGTGCTTTAATTAGGTCTCTGTCAGCCAGTGAAGTGTTTTATGTGAATATGACATGGAGTAAATGTCTTGTCCAGGGTTATGCAAGAAAACTGTCAAGTTAGGAGTTGAGTCTCTGCCACTTGAGTCCTGCTCCAGTGTATTAACTATCAGATCCTCCAATTCATACACTTAACAGATAAAAGTGTGAAATTAATTAGAATTTACCTAACAACCCTAACAAGGCTTCTAGCCTTGTGATAGACAGGGGTACATTCATCAAACACTTTTGTTTAGCAGATTTTGTATTTGACAGTTTATTACCACAATAGTAGCAAACATTCAGTAGCCAGCACACTGGACACCATAGAGAAAATCCAGAAGGACTTTTTGATGTGCTAGCACTCACCAAAACATAACAGGAACGATTAAACTATTGATCTAAACCTAGAGTTACAAAATAAGCACTGCCTCGTCCAGTTGCTTATAGAAACAATGCAAAATGGACCTGAAGGGGTTAAAACCAGCAACAATTACTGCTTTGTGAAGAAATCTCACTTATCAAACTGAAGCATTATCTCTCCAGCAACTTCCTCTTAACTTCAGGAAAGGGAAGCAAATGAAGCAGCGTAACACTGTTGCTTCCATGCTTTGAAGAGAATGCAGCTCCCTTGGTGTGAATATGTCAGGAAATGAAATCAGCTCCTCAATTCCCCTACCTGTCTCCTAATTACATCCCAGCGTATCTCAGAGGCAGCTGAGAATAAAACTCAAATAACAATCTTTTTACTTAATATTTCACAGACATTTTTTACCAGATACTGATGGCAGCCTGAACCCTCAATTCATTTTCTGTGGGAGGTCTTTTTTCTTTTGAAATGTATTCAAATATATTTAAACACCTATTTTCAAGTGAAATTTTAATCCAAAATCTATACAGCTGTTTCTGCTACAGTCTAGTATGACTTACCTACATGAAAGCAGGAAAATGCACTTGACTGTCTTTAAGTGAATTAATTAAAATGAATTATACCTTAATGTGGATATTTTTATTCATAACCCAAGTGAGCTTCATTTGATTAACTCTGTTTCATTCCTTTAAAGCAATCAACATACAATTAAGCCCCTTTGATTCTGAATAAGTGAACAGAAGTTTAACATAATCCATTTAACCCACTTACTTTCAAGTTAATTTTCCTGGAGTGTTTCCAAGTAGAAAAATGTTAATATTCTTAAAATAACATAATTCAATTGAGTGGTGGTATGCACGTACCACTTCATGCATATCATCTGCACATCACATAAGAAAAGCAGAATTGCTGGAACTCCTACTAGAAACAGCGTCATACCTTTAATCGTTTTCACACTTACCTTTCTCACGTTATAAAAGTCTCGATGGGGATTACTCTTTAGTTCTTTAAATTCCGACATTTCATTTAACATCTCATGTAAACTAAATTTAGATTCTAAAAAGTTAAGCCTCCGATGACAATATGTTTTTCTGTAAAAGAAAACACAAAAATTAACTGTAACTTAAACCTATTTGTATTTCAAGTTCAAAAAGAACTTGAAAGTTTTCACAGTAAAAATAAACATATTTTCAATGAAGACCAAGACAAATCAATTCTTCCTGTCCTACTGGTAAACAAATATTTAAGTCAAAATCCAGTATGATATCAGACCAAAGTTTTTAGTGAAATCTCAAACAGAACTCTACACAACCGCATTATGTCCTTAAAGTATTGTTATCACTGTATCTGTGCATAAACTGCAGTTCTTTTAGTAATGATGACCAGAGAAAGCATAAAACCTATAATAAAGTGTGATGTCAATTGCTACTACTCTGACACTATACCTCCGATAGAGCAGATCGCCTCACATGTAACAGAAATAACCTGTAATCCAAACCTACTCACTATGAAAATAAGAATAAAAAAAACCCCAAAGCTTATTTGATTTTTGATATGAATATAAGAAGCCAAAATAAGATCCAATATACTTTGGGTTTTAATGCCTTAAAAAACATGTATACTGTGTAGAAATACATTTTTTTCCAAAATAATTTCTTGTGCTCTTTTTAGAAGAATCGTGCTTTTTTATTCCTGCTTGCCTACTCCTCTGTCATCACTTTCATCTTCTATTACGTTCCTCATTCTATTTTTAACCACTGACATGGTTTTTCTCTTCACCATCTGTCAATTCTTATCGAATCTACAATATTTTTGTAGCACTATTAATGTAATAGCCTTCTTTTTTCTGCTTTATTGTTGGCAATCTCTCCTCAATGGGACACAAATCCCACTATGGATTTTAAAGTCCAATTCAAACACAGTCTCACTGTATCTGATACTGATCAAGACCTGTTTGCCCACTGCAGGAAGTCTTTATCAGTTTCTGCTATTGCTCAAGAGACTGAAGACTGAGAAGCAGGGGTGTGATTTCACCAGTTTAAGAGCAGCAAGGATTAAAGAACAATGGGTTCTTGATCTCCAAGCAGCCCCACATGTGACAGACATAAATGACAAGAAAGCACGTGCTGCAAACGGGGAAACAATACTGTATGAAGAGCTTACACAACAGGATTAGTGCAAAGACTTTTTTCTTTTGGTTTGTGTATATTTATCAGGGAGTGCAAATCAGCCTTCAAAAGCTTAAACTGAAGAAGTGAAAGGAGCACACGATTGTTCCTACATTCACCAAGGTGACAAGCGATCTAATGTGTCCTACCAAGGCTCTTCTTACTTATGGCTTCCTGATAAAGACTGTTAACAAAAGCTGCAAAAAGAAGAGTCTTTGATATAACTTCTGTTACAAGTTTTTCCTCCTTGTCCTTTAATCTTCTCAATATTTGTCTTTTGGAATATAACATTAAATCTGGAAATGCATTTACCAATTGCCTACAGCAAACAAGTGTAATCAAACTAGCTTTGATTTGGAACAGGAGTGCCGATAAAGCTTGTGGAAGCACAGGCTTTTGCTCTTGACAAAGTGCTTAGGGATGGGACAGTTCTGTTCAGCCCATCTGCTTTGCCACTATCAATGTGCAAGGCAGAGACAGTGTGCTGCAGGTGTCAGACACAGACTGAAGAGGAAAGAACGCATCAGGTGTGACTTAACTTGTCACACTGTAAGTTAAAAGGCAAAGGCAGAAGGACCAGGAATGCAGTGCTGGCAGGCAGGGCATATAGTTTGGAAGAACAGTCCATGTTCCTGCTTTGTTCCATCCTATGGTGGATTCTTTTCCTTTCCTGGTGTTGAAACCTTGATGTTTCCAGTCCTCAGACAGAAAGTAAACTTAAAAACAGGAAGCACATTTTCTTATGAACTAGGCAAAGACACTGCTTTGTTATGAGAGTGTCAGTGACCATACTGCGGTAGTTATATTTCAGCTTTATAGAGATTCCCCAGGAGTCTGATGGTTCTGGGAAATTTCAGACCTACTTTGATTGTGCATGTGTGGAGCAGTCTTGCAGCACATGATCAGTTCATTTACATCTGGAATAAATCAGACTGAATATTTACAGCGTTGAGCTGTTCTGTGTGTACTGTATCTGCAGGCTTTCTCTTCATGCAGCAAGAGTAGAGCAGACATGAAGGAATTCCAGACAACTGTTCAAAAACCTCAAATTCAGCATAGGCCAAAACAAAGTGAAAAAATGATCATGTTTAAGTTTCAGTTCCTGTGCCTCAAGAAGTTTGGGTCATATTTGACTTCAATGGGAACATTTGGCCAATTTCTTGCTTTTCTGTTAACTACTTCTCATTTTGCCATGGTTGATGCAAAGAAGCTAAAGAAAGGAAAAAGCCATATGTGGGGTTTTTTTAAGTCTTTCTGTAGTACATTAATGCTTGAGAAGCACAAAACAAAACATTACTATAGAATGAGTACATTAAGGAATTAAATATCACAAAAGTCAGAAGTATTAAACTAAAGTTTGCCAGCAGCCTGAAGGGGCAAATAAAGAAAGAGAAACATACGTTGGACCATCTGCAATTAAAGCAAGAACGTGGCTCAGGTCAAGGGTGTAGGTCTGCAGGTCAGGATATGGCAGACTCCGAGGCTCATTGAGTTCCATCATTTCTTTGTTATCATAAACAAAGGGAATTCCACCTTTTAATTTGACAACATAATCCAAATTGTCTGGAGCATCATCAAGATTGTAAGGGTCTTCATTTTCTTCTGGAGGCGAATGGAAATCTGGAAATAAGTTTACATTACATTTAGAAGAACTAACACAAAAGGCAAAGTAATTACAAAAAGGACTTTCTGCCTCTCTAACACTTATTTCTAGCATATCTTAATACTTTCATTAAAATCACATTTTCAGCTACTATAAAAGGTCTGTTGTTACAACGCAGCTTTATTCTGACAGGCTTTAATTGCAGTCCCTCTCTAAGGTAACTGCCTACCTTAATTCAAATATTATATATTATTAGATTTCTCTGAACCAGGGTATAATAACTAATGGTATTAAATCTGTTTAATGTATGATGGCACAAGTATCAAAATAAGTTTCCAGAAGTATTTAAATTAGAATGGCTGAAAGTACAGTTGAGATTTTTGAACAATAAAACAGTTGTTGACTTCATACCCACCTTTATTATTTTATTTTCACCTTCTGACTCACCATAGTAATTTTGGAAGTTTGTATTTAAGCACACAGTAATGAAGCTGTTCTCATATTGAAACATCAGTCAGAAAAGAACAGGCTGTACCTTGCTGCTTCACCTCTACCCTTCCCACAATCCACTGAGCTAGACTAGCGCATATGTACTAGGATTGTTTCCCCTCTCTGAACCATTAGTAAATATACCTCACTCACGTTAGAGCAGGCAATAATGTAAGACTCAGTGCTTCTCACTCTAGCCAAGGCAGTGCTTGGTCTGTAGGTTTTGGGGGGGTTGGTTGGTTTTGTTGTGTTTTGATTTTTTTTCATTTGTGTGTGGTGGGGTTTTTTGTTTGTGTTTGTTGTTTTGGGTTTTGTTGGGGTTTTTTCTGAGGGGTGGAGAGGTTGTTTTGTTTTTAATAAAACTCCTTACCTTTATGTTTAACTACTTTTGAATAGGACCAAGAAGTGCAGAAGCTAGAAGTACTACAACACAACTCTAGTTTTCCCATTGGCATTCTGATCATGACCAAAATCAGAAAGTACCAGAAGCGTGGTTGGGATTTATTCAGTACAGTTTTGTAACATCTTTATAAAATGACCTTTTTTTCTGACAATCAGGTAAACATACATACTTCTGGGAGATTCAGCTTATGTGAACACTCAAATGTTATCACTCATGCTAGTGAATGTTCATCACTTCTTTTACAATATCTTACTAATGCAACTAGCATCAAATGTGTCTCAACTACATTTGTGTCAGCTGAACTACATTACTGGGCTCCATGTTATCACTGAGATTTCTTCTTTTACCTGTTCTGTTAAGCCAGAAAAGTAATTAACCAGTCCTTTTATTCACCTAGGGCACCTGAATATATGTTATAAACTGGTACCATTCTTATGTCTAATATTCATAACTATGCAGCTCAAACTAGTGCTAATTAAGACACTGTGCAATGAGATTTTCTTGTTTATGTCCTAAGTTTAAAATCAGAACCGTAAAGAAGTTATTAACCTAATAATAGTTTGGAAATATCTCCCTGACAGCTGTTCCAAAATATCTTTCCTGTGTTTAATATTCAGTATACTGTCCTCTTTACACTTCTTCTGTATAAGAAATGCTTGAAAACATGTTAATTCACCTTCTTTCAGCCACTGAGATAGGGGGTAATTGATTTTAAATATCACTTTATGGCTCAGAATACATTGCAACCAATATGGACACAGCTACAGTGGCACATCTGTACAGACCAAACGTTGCTCCTCACAGGCTAATCCAAAAACTAGCAACACAGTTTAACGCACAAGCAAAGCTTTCAACGCACAACCCACCTAAGTGACGAGTATCATTTGTGACATATATGGTGGGGAATATGTTCAACCTAATAAGCCTTGTTGAGAGATCAGAGTTTATTAACTCTGGCAGAATGCCCAACAATTATGAGCATACAGCTTCCAGTCTTGACCTGGTAAGCGTACCATGCTTGGGAAATTACTCAGGGCTTGCCAACTGGCACGTCTGTATCATGCTTCGGTTTACAATCTAGATGAGCTCATAATCCCTTTATTTCAGCATGCCAAGATAAGAAGGAATGACTTTTCACTTTAAGCCATACCCATATATCTTTTTCCTGGACAAACACAAGTGTACTTACCATCCCATTTGCTGCCAAAAAATAATCAATGAGCATCTAGTACTTTTTTTTAAAGTTTCTGACAGCTTTAAAGTTTCAGCTTAGAC
This sequence comes from Pampusana beccarii, assembly GCA_013399365.1. Lineage (NCBI taxonomy): Eukaryota > Metazoa > Chordata > Aves > Columbiformes > Columbidae > Pampusana > Pampusana beccarii. The sequence continues at coordinate 462,969 of VWYH01008316.1, forward strand.
ATAGAATTTGTAACTTAGGTCCATCAGTGATTCTCCACCACTTACTAACAGAATAAATTAGAGAGCAAAAGTCTCAGATAATCACAAAAATTCAACTTACCTTTATCACAGCAGTGCATGATTTTAAGTCTATATTTTAAAAAGAAGAACAAGGATATTCACCTGGATACACTTCATCTTCTACCTTCCATTTTTCATTTTGCATGCTACACAAATACTGAGATGTTGTTCTTGGGAAGCGATGGTAGGCAAGACGTGAATACTTTTCTCGAATGAGAAGAGCTTTGACCAGGCTCTTGGCAGCCTGTTCGTAATCATCAACTGTAACCTGAAAGAAAAGCCTGGATAAATACTGTCAAAAGTAAAACATCAGTTTTAGCTACAAACTGGATCCACATCAGTAGCAACAAGGCTGAATTTCCAGAAATCCAAGTGTATGTAGCTTGACCAGTAGGATCTTACCCAAGGTCTCAGGAAACCAATGACAGAAGCAGCATCTAAATACAATGTGCAAAAGATACAGACTTTTTTTTTTCCTCCTGCCCTGTATCACCCATTTATTTAACACCTAATTATGTTTTTATCTATTCAATCTATTTTTTATGATTAAAAGTATAAAGTGACCCAACCTTGACTTTAACTGTTTTACAAATCAATGTGTTCACAAAGCAACTTACAGTTTGTTGCAGAGAGCCATAATATACTGGTATTTCACACTTATATATAGAGTTACTTGTGGTTTGGGACTTCCCTCCACCAGATACAGAAAGGGGGGGGTGGGGAAGGGGGAGGGAGAAGGTTTCTTACCCCTGCACAGTAGTCTCCACTAATTGAAACTCTCTGAAACTCTGGGACATCATATGGCACTTGAACTGGCACAAAAGCACTTGGAAGAACTGGCGTTGCAGGAGACATAACAGGATTGGCTGATGGTGCTTTCCATTCCTGAGATGGAATTTGTAGTGACAAAGACTGGGATCGAATCATCTTGAAACTTTTCTTCCTACAAATTCACAGTATAAAGCATAAACTAAGCCATGGTATAAAACATTAAATGCACTGGAAAACTGATTACAGCAATCACCCCCTAAGAAATTTTACAAATTAAATCTCTTATACCACAGGAAAAGTGTTGGTAACAAAATAGTTGTGCTTTTAGCTTTTTTTTTTTTTGTATTTCACATTATATATGCTACACACAATTGCATGTACCCTCCACAGGGATACAATATGCCTTAATTTATTTACAATCACTGTAAAATGCACTAAGGTTTGTTTTGTTTCACTTCTTATAAATTGAGTTTCAGCAAGTCACTGCACTGAAGGAAAATGCGATTACTGTGCTTACTTTAGTAGGGGTTGATTCTTAGAGACTGGTAGCATCAGAATTCACAAAGTATCAGACAGAAACAAGGGACTGTTACATATTGCAACATTCAATTCTTCCCAAAACATGCAGAATTTAAAATCTCATCTAGTTGTCAGACAAGAAAGTGCATCAAGATTTCATATATATATATATGACCAAATTCCACCCTCTCAAGTACTTGTAGCCACCTTTGAAATCAGTATGAGATTCTTGAAAGGCATTATTGGATCAAGTGCAACTGAAAACAACAGAAGTTGTACTCATGTAACTGTCCTTGAAGTACACTTCAGTCCTGTAGGGCAGGACTGTAAATAACATACATATAATATCCCACTTCCCACAGCTGAACTTGTAAAAACTTGAGGTAGAGTTTGACAGAACATATTTCTATAAGATAATTTCCCAAATTAAAAGCTAAACTGATTAGTTCAGGAGGAAAGATATACCAAATAGTTGTTTGAAAACATCTTGTTTTCCTTTCTGTGCTTGTTTATGTTTATGAACATGCCAACTGGGAAACCTACTTGCACAATTCAAAACCAAAAGTCTCAGCTTGTATCATCAGTGTGTCATGCCTTAATTTAACTAAGTTGACTCTTCTCCCTTCTGTTCCAGAAATATGATGCCAAGCATTGCCCAACTGATTGTCTGCAGATAACTGGTACATGTGTTTAGCTACCACTTTCAAAGGCTTCCTTGTTTGACTGCTTTTTGAAGAGCCTGTGCACATCCAAGCCATTTGGTGTCAGACTGTTGCTGAGCTCACATGACTCTACGAAATAATCTAGTAAGTTCACTGAAGTTAAGATACTGGAATAGCCTGACATCAGGGTAAGGCTACCTCTCTCACAGAAGAAAATAGAAAACCAAATCAAGATTGGCTTAATTAGATTCATGGGTAAACCAAAGGTGGACTGTATTTTTTTTTTCCAAAGAAAACTCAAAATGTGCACTTTTAAGGCTGATAGTGGTTAGATCGTATCTCTGTGAGTTAAGGAAACCTATGAATAACCTCATTATGCCAATACCACTTTTCACCTTCTCCCTTGTTGTTAAATGTCAAGTCTTTGCTTTCATCTATTTTTACAGAGACTATAAGAAGTATCATACCACTGTAATTTTCTCTATGTTAAAATTTTCCGTCTCCGAATGAAACTAGAATAAAGGGGGAGAAGGATGTGTTTCTTTTTCTGACTGTTTTTATGTTGCAGTCTTAGGGTTGTGTTCACTTCCACCTAGCTATGCTGTTTGTTAAACTTGCATATGCAATATCTATGCTATTGCTGGAAATGCAGCTGAGACAACTTCACCAATCCAAGCTCCCTAGGGCCCATCCCCAACCCAAGGACATCACACAGGTGCCCTTGGTACCTGCTGTTGACCTTTCTCCTGAAGTAATAGGAGGCAGAATGTTATTTGTCAGATATCTTAATATTAACTCAAATTCATTTAAAAAACTACTTTCCACTAAGAAAGTAACTACAGAACAAACCTTTTAGTTGTTTCCACAGACTGTTGTTCTGCCAGTTCCTTCTGTAGTTCCCTTTCCTTGGCCTCTTTCTGCCCAATAGGGCAGTCTTCAGGCACGGTGAATAGTGACAAGGCATCTTTGCTGTCTTCTTCTCGGAGGACTTTAGCAAATACTTTCTCTGCTAGAAGCCGCACATGCTCATCAACCTCAGAGATGTTCAGCTTTGGAAACTGTCTGGGCATCTCGGCTAATAAAGAAGACAGTTGGCAAAATTATAACTACAAGCAGAATAAAAGATATGTGAGACACTGGGATATTTTCATGGTACACGTGTTGACACTAAAAGCTTAGAGCAAAAGCAAAATAAAGTAGAATAGCTATGCAGAATTTATACTACTATGCAGTACACAAGAACCACAGGTATCCACAGAGCATCTTTACTTAAGGAGCCATGCCAGTTTGTGGATTAGGAACTTCTTGGTATACTCATTAAAATTCCTAAGATATGTATGTGCAGATTTGCCAGTAGATTCCACTTATTTGCATAATCAGACTATTATTTGCAATATAATCTATACTTAGCTGTGTGTACTCGCACTGAACTTGGTAAGCAACTGAGTGAATGGATTTCCTTCTTCCCTGCTCAGTGACTTCAACCCAATTTTAAGACCACAAGCAAGTTAGAAGGTTGCACATTTCTAACTCACGCTATCCTTTCTGCAAATAAGAAAGTGATGGAGCTGCTGTGAAGTAAAATGGTTGCACAACAACAGGAGCAAATATGCTGTAGTTAACTCAGTGACTTTTTTCATTTGTTTCCAGTAGTTCAGATACTGCTTTTGAATTGTTTGTGGGAAGCAGATAGGATATGGACTTTATGGCATTTAAATATTATTTTTCTAAAAAATATGCTTTATATTTTGAATGTCTATCTAAGTAGCTTTCATCACAAAATATTTCTATTTTGTTATAGCAGCACTACAGAAAATACCATCTGTGAATTTTGACATATCTGGTAGCATTCTGGAAGGGAAAAAAAAATACAGTGCTTGTAAGCTACTGACCAGCATTATTTATTATGTACTGTAAAGCTTTTTGAATGCCTCCACTATGATGGAGTTTGTAACAAATAAGATTAAATTCTTATTACATAAGTTAAAAATAGCAATGAACATGTCACAACAAATAGATCCAAGCACTGCCAGAATGTGAAGTCTGAGTCCAAAACTGGCATTTCAGAATCCTTTTTGGTTATAAAAATGCAAACATTTTATAAGATGGTATTAATTTAAATACCAACATATGCTGAAAGTCAACATGGAGCATGGCAGTTTTTAATCACTCAAGGCATAACTTATCAGGGCCCCCATTACAGTATTTCTGTAGGCATGCTGCAACTTTCACATGTTGATATGTGATCCTTTTGATATGCGATCCTGTTGTTTTCAGCCTAAAGATTATAATTAATGTCCACCTGTTTTCACAGTTGCTTTAAGAACACTTTTGGTTTTATTCTAAAAGCAAATATAGTATGAAAAGGTAATGAGAGATATATTGGACCATAACATGGCAATTTAGTGATCATCTACATTATTTTGTAAGAACCAATTCACAGCCCAGTAAAAGAGTGGCACTGGTTTTAAAGAACTGTGATCTGACTATGCAGCTTTTCTGCTTGGAGAGTATTTATTTGGCAGTTAGTATTAAGTCTTTATAAAACCACGCACAACTACATAACATACATAAAAATACATATACATTTAACTGACTGATTCGATAACAATGTGCTATGATGTCTTAGTAGCATCCAAACTTAGGTTTGGCTTCTCAGTTTCAAACCTCGATGAAGTCATGGGACTCTTTCCACTAACCTCCATGAACACAGTTGCCAGCAACAAGGGGGTTTTGGGCCACTTCAGCCAGGCCAGAACAGCCTTTATAGTTACTCAACCACAGTAAGAGTGCTAGCAATAATAGTAAAACGTGGAATAATAATGTTTCTTCTGCTGCAAAATCAGCAATTCAAATACCGTCAGTACTGGCAGACTTGGACAGGGAAAAAAAAAAAATCAATTGGTTGGTTGTTTATCATTGGTTGAGCATTTTCCTAGTATAAACAAACTTTTTCTTGGAGAATTGTGATCAGAAACAGAAGTGCAGTAGAAAATACATTGCATGAGAAACCATATTGTATTTTAAATCATTACAATAAGACAGTAAAGAGTCAGAATGTATGGACACAAGTATCCTATACTCAGACTAAAGGTGTTTCTTTCTTACAGAACCTGATCTCATGTTGTCCACCCAAGCAAATGAGAGACTAAGGCACAAAACACTTTGAAGGTAGGTTTACCTGCATCACTGCTAGCTTATGTCACTGAAATGAGTTTAATAAACCTAAAACAGTCATGAGACACTTAATGCAATACTCATGTAAGCTGTGGGATGAGGATCTTGTATCCAGTACCCTTCTATAGAAGGGCTGTCTTTTACCCAAGGTGAGCAAGTGGGAGAGCGACAACTAGACATCTTAATGGGATGGCGAGGGGGTATGAATGCCATCCAGAAACCAGCAAATGCTCTTTTCCTAAATATCGCTCTCTCACAGAAAGGTTGCTCTTTAGTTCTGCACCTTTGTAGGGAGAGAGAGGGGAAAAAAAAACCCCACCAAACAAAAACCACAACAACTATTTCTCTTGAAACATGCTGCATAAAAAATGATGGAATTATTTTAAAAGCACTTATTGATGAGGAATTTAATGGGCTTGCATATGTAATGAGTACACGCCATGAAAACAACCAGAACCGCCTGTTCCCAAGCCCCCGGCCGGTCAGCTGGCACCCCCGGAGCCGCATCCCGCTGCCGGAGCAGGTGGGGCGGGGCCCGGCCGCGGGAGCTCCCGCCGCAGGAGCCCCGGACACGGCCGCCCAGGGCCCGTCCCCGCCGGGGCGGCAGCCAAGGTCACCAGCACCCCGGACCAGCCCGGCTCGGCGCTGCCTCCTGCCCCTCGACTTACCTAGCGGCCCGGGGAAAGCCATGCTGGGGCAGGGCAGGGCCGGGCCCCGCCACCCGCGCTCCCGCCGGCGGGGAACGCTGTCAGAAGCCGGCGGGGAACGCTGTCAGAAGCCGGCGGCGGATGAGGCGGCGGCGGCAGAGGGAGGAGCTGCTCCCGCCAGATGCCGCCGCTCGCTTCTGCCGCATTCAGCCGACAGCCGGCCGCCCCGGTACCGCAGTGCCGCGCCGCCCCTTCCCCGGCCCTTTATGGCCGCAGCGGCCCCCGGGCGGAGGAGCCCGCTCGCCGCGCCCCCGGCCCCACCGGAGCGGCCAGCTGCCTCCTGGGCGGCAGCATCGCGGCCCGGGGCGGCTCCGCAGCAGGTGGAGCCGGGGACCGGCGGAAGGAGGGCGCGGGGGCGGCGGGCGCAGGCTCCTGCCGGGCGAAGCGCCAGCGGTGTCCGGCGGGTCGGAGGGGGCTGCCCCGCCCAACCCTGGCGCGAGCGGCGCGGGGGCCGTTAACGGTCGCTCTGGCGGGGCGGGGCGAGGAGGGGCGCGCGCCCTGTCCGTACCTCTGAGGAGAGTCCCGCGCGGGGCGGCGGGGGCTGCTCGGCTCGGGAGGAGGCGGCCGCTCCGGGCACTGGCCGGCACCGCTCGAACCGCGGCTGCACCTGCGGCGACGGGAGTGGCGGGGGCAGGGGCGGTGCCTGCCCCGCGGGGCTGTGGCCTCAGTGGGAGCGGGAGGATCGGAGGGAAGCCTTCCCGCCGCTCGCCGCGGCGGCCCCTTCCCCTTCGGCGGCTCCGAGACAGAAGTCGCGCTGTCACATGTCTCCTCGCCAGCGCGGGAGGGAGGGAGCGAGCGCCCCGGGGCGCACCGCCCCGGCCCGGCCCCGGCCCACCTCAGCCCGCCTGGGCTCGCCTCAGCCGCGGGGCGCCCCGTGAGTGCCGCCCTCGCAAGCGCTTATTTCAAAACTCCTCCTCGAAAAGCGCTGTCACGGAGAAAACTTTGGTTCGACACCAGAACGTCGTGAGGCTGGTGCGAAGATCACACCCAATAAGTAAGTTTGCTGACGATGGATCCCTGTTGAAAGTGATTTCAACAACGACCGTCCTTCAGTGTAGCGACACGGTTCAGATACTCGTATATATAAACAATAAAATAAACTTCTTGGGTAAAGAAACCAAGACAAATAAGTGAAGGTCAAACCGAGCATGACTCAGCAGGAATGAGGATCTTAATATGTAAAACTTCGAGAGATTCCAAGCCCTGAAGCTAAAAGGTTTAGGGACGTTTATGGTAAATTTGGCTAACAATACTTGGAGTCTAATCTAAAGACATTTAAATATAAAAGTATCTCTGCAGTGTAGCAAAGCACAGGGAATGTAGCAACTGAGGAACAAGGTCCTTTCTGTAAAAAGACAAGCAAGGTAAAGGTAGATCTCCAGAAACATGCGAGGGATTGGGTAGTTCTGTGGCAAGTGTGCTGTCCCCACTATGTGCTCCCATCTTGGTAAACGAAGAAATACTCTGTTGATAAACCTCAGGGGGTTTTTGCTTCAGAAATTACTTTACACAGCTCGTGAAGAAATTGAAGTGAAAAGAAAGTAGGTGACCATACAGAGTTTGAGTAGTAAAGAAGAGTTGCAGAAGTTTGCAAAGTCTGAGTTGCAAAGACCGGATATTTTGACTCTTACACTAGTATCAATGCAAACACCTTCATGTGCTCATAAAAAAGCTAAGAATCTTGGCCTCAGCTGTTTTATGACACATGTACCAATCCAAAGCATTTGAAAATGTCAGCCATTCAAAATCATTTAAAAAGGAAAAGAGAAGGAAAAAANCACAACAACTATTTCTCTTGAAACATGCTGCATAAAAAATGATGGAATTATTTTAAAAGCACTTATTGATGAGGAATTTAATGGGCTTGCATATGTAATGAGTACACGCCATGAAAACAACCAGAACCGCCTGTTCCCAAGCCCCCGGCCGGTCAGCTGGCACCCCCGGAGCCGCATCCCGCTGCCGGAGCAGGTGGGGCGGGGCCCGGCCGCGGGAGCTCCCGCCGCAGGAGCCCCGGACACGGCCGCCCAGGGCCCGTCCCCGCCGGGGCGGCAGCCAAGGTCACCAGCACCCCGGACCAGCCCGGCTCGGCGCTGCCTCCTGCCCCTCGACTTACCTAGCGGCCCGGGGAAAGCCATGCTGGGGCAGGGCAGGGCCGGGCCCCGCCACCCGCGCTCCCGCCGGCGGGGAACGCTGTCAGAAGCCGGCGGGGAACGCTGTCAGAAGCCGGCGGCGGATGAGGCGGCGGCGGCAGAGGGAGGAGCTGCTCCCGCCAGATGCCGCCGCTCGCTTCTGCCGCATTCAGCCGACAGCCGGCCGCCCCGGTACCGCAGTGCCGCGCCGCCCCTTCCCCGGCCCTTTATGGCCGCAGCGGCCCCCGGGCGGAGGAGCCCGCTCGCCGCGCCCCCGGCCCCACCGGAGCGGCCAGCTGCCTCCTGGGCGGCAGCATCGCGGCCCGGGGCGGCTCCGCAGCAGGTGGAGCCGGGGACCGGCGGAAGGAGGGCG